>VWZD01008198.1:0-144211 GCA_013396695.1 Sakesphorus luctuosus
GTTAAGTTTGCAATTCACAAGGCGATGGATAAGTGTTTGACATTCTGCACTCGGCATCACACGGGTATGACGGGCATCACCGACATTTCTCTGTTGCACTAAGACATAGTCAGTGAGGTGCCAGTGCTTGGATTGAGGATGCATCCAGGTTGTCTTCAGGCTGTCTTTCTGCTGAAAGATAGTGTTGGTGATGGTGAGCTGCTGCTCTGCATAAAATTCTAGCAGGAAGCATCTGTTGTCATTGCGGTTTCCAACACCATGCTTGCCCAGTACTCCTTTCCAGGCTTCAGAGTTCTTTCCTACTCTGGCATTGAAGTAACCAAGGATTATGATCTTATCATCTTCAGGAGCCTTTTGGGTGAGGCGGTGCAGGTTGGTGTAGAATTTGTCTTTTTCCGTGGGGTCAGCTTGGAGAGTTGGGGCATATACGCTAAAAAGAACATGTTTCTTGTTGTGTAGTGGGATGTGTAAGGACGTAATGCAGTCGGAATGACCTGTCGGCAAATTTTCAAGCTGGGAGGTGATGAAGTTTTTGATCATGAAGCCAAGTCCTGAAAGGTGACTTTCTGTTTTGGGTTTGCCTGACCAGTAGAGTGTGTAGCCAGCACCATGTTCTTTAAGTCTGCCTTCCTTGTGAAGATGAACTTCACTGAGAGCAGCAATGTCAATGCTGAGTCGTGACAGTTCGTGGGCAGTTAGAGCAGAATGACACTCAGGACATCCACTATCCGCAGTATCAAGCATGGTTCTGATGTTCCAACATGCGAGTGTCGATATGAATGCACCTTTAGAAGCACTCGTATGCCTTTGTGTTTTAGTCTTTGTTTGACCTCATCAGAAGATGCCTATTGCCCATGGTTAGCCAACAGGGTAAGGAGTGGAGATAAGTTTTGGTTAGGCCACCTTTTCTAGGCCCCTCTCCATGTGGAGCAAGCAGTGCTCTCCCTTGAAAAAGGCTGCTTGGTCATTCAGGATACTACCTCACAAAACTGTCATCTCCGAGGTCAGTCTTGAGCGAACAATGTCCTGAACCACCTGCATGCAGGGTTGGGTCTGCAGTTTCCAGCACTTCCTGTCACCTGTCGTTTCAACCCTCATCTGTCGCTACAGGGCTTTGCAGTGTGGGTGAACCTTTCGAGCCTGTGCAACGGAATTTTTAGGTGAGGCACAGCGTGCACAGAACTGGCCTCACCCCTTACTCCTAAGTTTCATCTGCCAGGGCTGAGAGAGCTTGGATGGTGACAGTGAATACCTCAGGGCGTAGGTTTGGTTAGAGTATCCTTCTCGTAGATGGATGGCCTTACAGGGCTAAGTGAGCTCCATCTGCCCAGGTTTGGAGTTAGAGTTGTCCTTCTCCTAGGATGGTTGCCAGATGGCTAGCGAGCCCATCCTGCCCATGGACACACTTTGTCTGACCCTGCAGCTGAGACCTGTCTGGCATGGGAGACCCTACTGGAGGCACAAACCACCACCAGCATAGCACACAACCTCATGAGGGCACACAAGCTTCTCCCCTGTGACAAGGGGGTGTCTGTGGAGAAGAGGTTGTGTTATACAGACAGGTGAAACTACATAAGTATAAAACTGAAATCCACAGTAGTTTACATTTGAAGGTATGGATAAATAAAGGGTCAGTCTGCAGGAGGAAAATTCTCCTTGGGAAGACTGAACAAAATTTTTGCCAGTGTGTTTGTTAAATGGAGAAATAAAACAAACTCTCATGCCTATATAATTTTAGGGTGAGAATGCTTGATACCACTAGGACCTTGCTATCATTGGTTTACATATAGTTTTTAAAAGAATACCCACTCAACTTCATTCTCTTATGCTGGAGGTGAGTTTTTACTTACTCATATATCTTTCACTATCACTATCTTTCATCTAAATTGCATCCCTTTTAGTGAAGGTGGATTTTATCCTCTGTTTGAGGGTCTACCTAATCAAAACTGCAAATGTATTATAGCCTGGGAGGCTGTTATGATGTTCATATGTGTAAGACATCTAGTGTCCTGAAAAACCAAAGAGCTGATCCAGGTTTCAGAGTTGTGCTCTGAGCCTCTTGCTGGAGATCTGCTCCCTATGGGTTCTGCAGAACTGTCAAGGGCATTTTTGATAGACGTTGCTTCTGCTGATGTTCACGTGTGAATGTTCACTTCTAAAAAGCATGTGTCCTAGCCCATCACGTGTTCCCTAACTTCACCTTCCTATATGCCATGTGCTGTGTTTTGGTTTGGTAGCTGCACACAGGTCTGAATATTACAATGCATCTTTTTTTTTAAAGAATGTCTTGACATTTGACTGTACTGTGTGACTTTACACAGAAGATTTCATATTAGTTAACTGGTAGCAATCTTTTCTTCACAATAATTGATGGAAGCACAAAATAGGAATCCTGTTCTATAGGGGGAGCCCCTTATACTGAGCTTGGGTGCTGGACTGACAGTCAGAAGAGCGCAGGCACAGCAGACATCAGAAGGCTTGATCAGAAGGCTCACAACTTACAGAGTTTATTCAAGATAGATTAACGGACAGTTCTCATAGCTCATAGTAGAAGTAGATGGTTCCTAAAAGTTCCTATGGCATCATTTCACATCCTAGTAGATCTAGATCTAGCTCTCACACAGTAATATCCGCACCTTTTATGCACTCTCACATCCAACATGCTTCCACGTTATTGGTTAACCAATTCACCTTGCATACACCACAGCCTCTCATTGGTTACAAGTCACCACACATACACCAGGTAGCTCTGTCCTCTTTAAGGTTACACTCCAAACAGCTTTTCTTAAGGGATGCCCTTACTGTCACCCCCACACTGTTCTAATAGTAAAAAGTTAAACAAAATTAGAAAAGGCATAACCCACTCCTACTTGTAAGTATGCAAGTGTTTATGAAAATCAATAGCCCATGTGATATTAGTCACTAGGTATAGATACGAGTCCAGTACTGATAAAGGCCAATGAAAAAAGTGCTTTTAAGAGATGATCAAATTTAGAAAATTAGTAATTTTTTCTCAGTGCAACTGCAGGATATAATAATAAGATATTAGTTAAAATGAGAAAATCTGTATCCACTGTATTTAAATTTTAAATAAAAAAATTGGCTGTACTGAGCTAGTTATGAAGTGTTTGGATTTTTTTCCCCTTTCTTTCTTCCTTTCCAGATTAGTAACCCTGAGTTGTCTGGCTACTTCTGCTTACCCCTCCCACTACTGAAGAATGCCACAAAGTTCTGTCTACACAGAAATCAAATGCTGCAAGTAATCCAGCCTGTTGACAGGACGATCAGTAAGTGGGAAATATGTGATGAAATGTTAGGTTCAGTAAAACTATGAAATGAAGTGAGAAGAGTTTATTTTCCTTTTTCATTTTATTCTTTATTCTACAGGTGTTTTTTTTTTTTGGAGGAGTTGGTTTCTGTCTGTTGAAAAGTATTTTAACATTGAAAAAGTAGAAGGAACTGATATGGTCAGTAAAGTTGTGAGGTAAGAGATCAACTTTATAGGACATGTAACCCCAAGGCAGGAATTCTGAGCAGATATAAGGCAAAAGCTTTAAATACAAGTCCTGTGCAAGAAACTAATTCCCTGTGTTGAGGGTAGTTTCATGCTGCATACTTTCTGAGGTGTATTTCTTGGAGAGACTGCTGTAAAACAACCACTTAGCAGTGCCTTTACCACTGTCAGCCTCACAGGTAGGATGCTTCTGTCCAGAGAACAAGCAATGAAGCTTTAAAGATTCTTCTGCTTTTTAAATTTAACCGTAGAGTTTAGGTTATATGTTATAATTTGGGGAGTCTGACTCAGTATTATTTGGGAATTTGTATCGTTACATTCTTGGAAACTGCCCTATAGTATAATACAAGGTTTGTTCAGAAAGCTAGTCAGGTGGTTTAGATCAAAGGCAGTAGCTAAAAGAGGATGTTTTAGGGTCAAAATAGAAAAAAAAAACAAAAAGAGAGAATTTGCTAGCTAGTACAAGTGTATTCCTAACTAGACTTATTTTTCCAAATCTGGGCCTAAACCAGCTAATTTTTGGGTTTATTCTTTGGACACCATATAGTAAAAATGCAGGATTAAAAGTGGCTTTTTAAAATACTGTTAAATTAGGGACTACTAGACAACAGTTGAGAAATTAAGTCACAATTAGTAACAACACAGTAATTCAGCCTGCAGAGCATCTTGCTAGTTACCAAAAAACAATCCCCCATAACTATGGGTTCCTAGGATTACTGTGAACAGGGCAGGCAAATAAAATTATTTATTACAACTACTTAGCAGGGGCCCTGCATTCTGTTAGAATTCAAGCAAACTGTGCCTGAATTGCTGAATTTTGCCTTGTTTTATGTTGACCCAGGCAATGGAAAAATTAAGCCAACTGAAATAAATAACAAAAATGTTAATAAAATATCCTAGCAGACTTGGAAGCAAAAACCCTGTAGTTATTTTCTATCCCTCCTCTGAGTAGTAACACTACAGTGGGTCACTGCTCTACTGGGAGACTGGAAGAGATGTGGCCAGGTCAGGACAGGGTTGAGCCAAGAGGATTGAGTGGAGACAGCTGCAATGAAGGGAATGGTGATAGTAGCTGTTGTCTTAATCAGGATGTGTGGGAACTTTTTTTTGTTGTATTTTGGGGGACTTTGGGTTGTTTTGTTTTGTTTTGTTTTCTAAATCTGGAAAGCCAGCATGCTACCTCCTGTTGAAATAAATGGAGATAGATATGCTGTCCAAATGGGGAAAAATTTTCTGTGCCCTTTTGAGGTGTTCTCAGAAGGAACAGTTCTTCCCTGTTAGCCTACACTCCAAATGTTAGATGTATAAATAAAAGAGTGGCTGTGTACTCTCTCACCAGTTTTATTTTGAGATTTCCCCCCCCTTCCTTTCAGAACATTGGATTTTTTTAGTTATTTTTCCATATTTTTTACACATAAGAAGTGTGAAGAAAATTCAGTAATTCCCAAACTGGAAAAATGTCTATATTTACTTTTTGACAAATTTGTTGTGGCTGTTCTGGAATACTAGCATACCTCGATTTTTAGGTCTCTGCAACTGGGTGTTTCTTTGAGTTAAAAGTTTCCTTAGATTTTACAACCTAGAAATAATTGGGCCTTTAGGAATCTCAGGCTGAACTTTGCAAATGTCTGGAGCTTTTTGGTTCAAATGAGTTGTAAAAATAAATTAAACTGTTTCAGTAAGATGCACATTCTTTTCTTTTGATGGACACACCATGTACTTGTTAAACTACTGACATGCCTTACTTTTAAGGACTAACTTTTGTTTCTCATTGCTTTTACCATAAGCAAACGAATACTGTTAATGTTAATCACAAGCAAGTAAGTATTTGTGTATGTTATGACTGAGGATGGGGCCTCAGACTTTGGGGGTAGGAATTTGTAGAATAATGACTGCTTTATTTATTTTAATGTAAAAATCAATAAATAAAGTTATAATTGTTTCTCCATCTCAGTTGGAATTCAGAATTTCTTTTTTTGGTTTAGTATCTGTATGTCACAGTAACTTGTGCATTACCTCCTGTAATTTGTTATCCTATCAATTTATGTATTTTATTTTGACAGTTTAGCAAAAACCATGTGGTAGCATACAAATGAAACTCAATGTAAAGATTGAATGTTCTTTTTATTTTCAGTTGGTGACAGCTTGTTATATCTCCTTATGATTCTGGTTTTTGACAGTTTCTTTTTCACAAAGAACAAAAGGTAGTGTGCAAAACAAAGTAGAAATTAAAAGGACCATAAATAAACCCAGTGCTTTTCAATATAAATTACCTAAGTTCTGAGCATATGAGATGTCCCAAACTGCCACATTTCTTTACTGATTTGATGCTGTGACAGTGAAATGACACGTTCCAAAGTCCTGACAGAGTCTAACAGTAGAAGTCTTGTGCAACTTTGGAAGAATTAGGTTTGTTAAGACATAAAGGCAGCAAGAGCTGTCAGAGGAACGTTACAGAAACTTCTCATGCATTTGAAAACTTTTGAAAGGGTCAGTGATTTTTGTGCCTGCAGAAGAATGCATTTTTACTGTCTTTAAAGACCAGATGACACAGTGGTATTTTAGGAAAAGCTTCCTTACGAGATTTTTTACATGTCTCTAGTTTACCTAGAGACTGTATGGCTGACTAAGGATAAGCTTTTAAAGGAAGTTACTGCAGTATCTCTCAGGAATGAACCTTGTGACAAAGTGGAAGAAGTGAGCTCTGTCCTGTTCCAGTATTTTTATTTCATACATGCCATGGGATTTAGTGACATTCCCACAAATTAGTTCCTGGAACGAATGTTTTTATTGATGGTAGATTTTCAAGGTGTTTGTCTGTATCAGCATTGGAAGTTCTGGCCATGTTATTAAATGGGTTGGAATAAATACAGGCTTCTGTCTGGGAGGTGACTGCTGCCTTACCTTATGCACCACCATTGCTGGGTTTCTTTTCAGGCTGGTTTTCTGTTTAATGGAGGCAAATCTGTCCCTTTTGCAACAGCAGCTGCTCAGTGTGTCCATGAAACAGTAGCTTAATGCTCTGAAACCAAGGATGGTCACTTACAGGGATGGTTCATACTACAAGACCTGACGTAGGACATTTTTGAGGGAAAAATAACCGACTGAAAGAGCAACATAATGCAAGACAGCTGAATGTCCTCTATGCAAGCTATGACACTTCGTATTAGCCTTCAGTGGAAGTGTTAGGTATTAAGTTCTGTCCAGTAGGCTTTAGCAAACAACCGAATGAAGGAAATCCACTTTTCAACTTTCCAAAAAAAGTGATAGCTGGAGAGAGGTAACCATCTAACAGTGACGTCAGACAGTGTATGTGCACACACTCAAGTGGGGCTTTGCCTGCAGCTTTGTATCACTTGCAAAATTTACCAGTAATGGTAAGAAAATTAGTATAGAATTCGAATCATCACAGTAAAACATAGTGTCCCTCTGCACTAGTGGTGAAAAATTCATACTGCTAGCAGGGATCATATTTTGTAGAGGGGAGAAAGTCTGAAGAAACTAGAAGATAAAGGATAAATCTTCCATTTGTATATTAGGTCTAGCTGAGATGGAGTTAATTTTGCCATAGCAGCACTCAGTGTTGTGCTTTGCATTGGCAGCTATAAAGGTGCCCATAACACACCAGTGTTTTGCCTACTGCTGAACATCAGCCTCTCCAACATCTTCCCCTCACCAGCAGGGCGGGGTTGGGGACTGGGCAAAATCTTCAGAGGGGCCATAACCAGGACAACTGAACCAAACTGATTGAAGGAATATTCTGTACCATATGATGTCTGCTTAGATATAAAAGCCACGAAAAAGAGAAGGAAGGGGAGAAATATGTTATTTACAATATTTACCTTCTTGAGCAACTGCTATGTGTGCTGAAGCCCTGCTGCCTGGGAAGTGGAAAGACATTGCTTGCTGATGCAAAGTAGAGAATAAAATCTTTTTTCCTTTCCTTTTGTGTATGTGTTTTGTTTTGCCTTTAGAAAACTTCTGTATCTTGACCTATAAGGGTTTTTTCATCTATTTTCTTTCCCTGTCTTGCTGAGGAGGGAAGGGATAGAGCAGTTTGGTGGGCACTTGGCATCCAGCCAAGACCAACCCACCAGAGTCTGCTACAGCATTTTAGTCATCTGCAGGGTTACAGAGTAGATGTAAACCCCAACCTTGATAAAATAGTACCTTTGACATGGAACTTGTGGGATTAAATGTGATGATCTGAAAAATTAGATAGAGGCTGGAACCACAAAATGCAACTCAAACTGCAGCCAGCTCACCCTTCATGGAGTTCTAGGAAAAATGTCTTTTGTTTCTTACTCTGTGTCATCTTGCTTCCCACTTCTGTGTACTTGCTGATTCAGTTTCAAGTATTTTTTCTTTAAAAGCCTCTTATTTTGTGCAATGTATGTCAGCTGTCAGGTGTCTCCAAGCCATAGACATTCCTACAGAGCCCAGCAGAAACTGAGATACAGCATGCACTTATTTCTCTAGTGCAGTGCTTTGAGGCATAATAAAATTGTCTTCCACATCCCAGTTTTTCAGAACCTCACTCTTGGTTGTAAGCAGCAAATTTAGTGTCAAAGGTTACAGTTACAATTTTTCTGTGGAAATCGTCAGAGTGTTTAAGATCTCTTCAGGTTTGCATTGTGCTGTGGAAGCCAGCAGGAACTAAATAACCTGGGGCCTTTGTTTATGTCTTTGGGAATAGATATAGATGTGTAAAGACACAAATAAATGTTTCCGTGGGATTTTTCAAAACCCAGCAACTTTCCAGGGAGAATTAGTAGCCTTTTTGCAGCTCCTAACCTTCCTGATTTTGGCAGCAAATGCAGGGGTGCTCAGCATAAAGTTCCTCACCAGTTTAAAAGCAGCTACCATGGCACAGCTACTTATGCCTGACAAGAGGCTGGGCCATGGAGGGGTCTTGCAGGTGCCCAGCTGTGTGAAGGAGTGCTGGCACTGCTCAGGGACTTGATTGGTAGCTCCTGCTGCAATGATATTGTCACCTGCCTCCACCCCTTGACTCTCTCATACTCTTCACTTAAAAGTGCTGTGGGAGGCAGAAGGCTGGCAGCAGGGAGATTGGACTTTTGTGGCTGTGGGGGTGTTACAGTCAGTGTTCGGTCACAGCTGTGTGCCTGAATTGGCTCGTGCCTGTGTTGTGCTGGAGCTGCCTGCAGTTCCCAGCTGTGCTGTGGTTCTGGCCCAAGCCTTACCCAGGAGAGAGCTAGTGGTGTAGTGCCAGGATTCTGTGGGAGCAGTGCTAATGATTAAAAAGCCCAGGTGACACAGATCACTGTGATTGCCATACTTTATTTTCTTGTACTGTGAGAAATAGCTTTTCCTCAGGCATGTGATCATGAGGAAACATATTCATGTCTTGAATATGCCTTGAGCTGTGGAGCCTGAAGGTGTTGCACCTAATGAGGCATTACAGAAAGTAAATGCCAATGCCAGCAAGAAAATCTGCCTTTTAAATTAAAAAGATCTGAGTATTTTCCGTTTGCTGATAGACTGGTAAGGGGGGAAGAACAAAGTCAATTAATCTCTCAATGAAAAACTGTTGTAAATTAAACATCTCAGAGAGTTTAGGACCACTCAGAGGTTCATAGCATCAGAGAATCACAGAACATGATGAATGGGAAGGGACCCATCAGGATCATCGAGTCCAACTGCTGGCCCTGCCCAGCACATCCCAAGAATCACACTGTGTGCCTGAGAGCGTTGTTCAAACGCTTCTTGAATTCAGTTTGCCTCGCTGCTCCCGCTGAGCTGTTAATCAGTTTGTCCACATAATAATGAGTAGTTTTCTGACAGAAATCATGGTAGGGAAGCATGAAGTGCAATCCGCAACGAAGGAGGCAATCGAAGACTCCGAGGCTTCGCGGCAGCAACCCACCCGGGGCGGGACACAGCGGTGCCTCCCGCCGCCCCAGAATGCTGCCGCCAGTCGTTTGTGAGTGATTTTTAAGCACTCCCACTTTGGCACCCCTCGGGGCGCACCGGCGTGGGATCGAACTCCGCGGCAGCTAGCCCTTAGCTGGGCATGAGGCCGCCGGGCTGCGCTGTCCGCCCGCGCCGGGCGAGTACTGCCGGCCGCCGCCTCCCCGCGCTCCGCCGCCGNGGAGACATGAGGAGCGCGGGGCGGGCGGGCGGCGGCGCGGCAGAGCGCGGGTCGGTGCGGCCCTGAGCGGAGCCTCCGCGCCGCGCTGCGCTCCCGCAGAGCGACTATGGCCGGGGGAAGGAGAGGGCTGGTGGCGCCTCAGAACACGTTCCTGGAGAACATCGTGCGAAGGTCTAACGGTGAGGGGGCACCGCGGGCGAGCTCTCGCTGGGGCGAGCAGCCCGCCGCGCCTCCGGCGGGGGCAGCGCTGCCGGGCGGTTCCGCGCATCCAGGTGCGGCAGCCGGTGTCGGCTGCGCCTGCCGAGTCCGGCGGAGAGCCCCCGGCTCGGGCGGCAGGGCTCGGGCTGCAGGTGCGCCGGCACGGAGGGGTGGCCAGAGAGACTCACCGGCCGCGCTGTGCCGAGGGGCGACCGGGGCAGCGCCGCACCCGGGACTCGGGGCTCGGGGGGTCGGGGCCGGCGGCGGCTCCGGCCGGGGAGGAGGTGCGAGGATTCAAGATGGTCTCTGGGCACGGAGAGCCCGATGCGGGGGCATCGCAGAGGGCTACCTGCCAGAGTTGCAATGGAAGGTTTCTCATAAGTGAGGGGAGAGTTTGCCATTTTGAGGGCTGAGGGCAGATATTTCTTTTTTTCCTAGTGCACTGTAACCAGGTCTGTCTCTTGGAAAACTGTGGAGTGGAAAATGCCTCGAATTTCACAATTGCATGGAAATATGCATTAATGCTATCCAGATTCTTTCACTTAGGGACTTACCAAAAGCTGCTCCTCAGTAAGCCGGCGACCATGCAAGCATTCATGTATTTGTTTAACCTAGGCATGTGCATTTCTTTTAAAGCCCCGAGCCTAAGTTGTGCCATTTTTAATGTTTCCATTGACTTCAATGGGGTTGCTTAAGGGATTAACAACTTTGTAGTATGGTTGAGAATACGCAGGATCAAGCTCCTTTTGAAGACAAGACATGATAATTAATTAAAAACGTAGTCAGTTTGTTCTGATAAGGCAAAGACAATTAACCCTCTTGATAAGCAGCTAAAAACTCAAATGATCCCAAGAAGGATTTTCAATTTTTTTTCCAATTAGACAGCATTATTGGAGAAATACCCTTTGATAAGACCATATTTTCACATAAAATTTTGAGGTTCTTTTTTATAGGTTATTTCTCTCTGCAACTTTCCTGTAGAAGGGAAGGGACTGGAAACTGCATTCCTGAAAAAATACCAATCTTACAATGAATCTTGCACTCTGTTCTTTTTTTTTGATGAATGTTACATTTCATCACATTTGGATTGCTTCTCTAACCTTCCAACAACAGTTATCGAAGGCTTTTCTCAAAATACTCTTGACTTTGTAGATTATTTTCTTCATTAGAAAACCATTTTCTCTTCTGGCTTTCAGTGCCAAAGCCTTGATGCAATAAATCAGTTGAGGCTTGGTGACGGGGGGAAATCATGCAGCAGAAGCTATGCTCTGTTTTTTCTTGTCTTCCCCCATTATTAAGAAGGTGTCATAACAGATTGTGGTGCCAGACAGCACAGGTAAAAGGACAGCATTCCATTTCCAAATGCTCAGCAAGTCCTGAGGGCTGTAATCAGTAAAAGTTTTTAGATTAAGCTTGATAGGAAATGATGCACAGTTCAGACATCTTAGGAGAAGACTGGGAAAGTGACTCGGGCTTAGAAGCCCCTTTCTTCTGTAATATGCCTTCAGGATTTTGCTGGACCCAGAATCAGTTCTAACATGGGACCATCAGCCTCATTAGTGACTGCCTCTTTCAGGAGACAGGGATAGACTCTTTTATCTCCACATGAGACAGGGCTGCGCTGACCAGCATGGGGGCAGTATGGAAACATGCAGGTTCCTGGTTGCCTGTCTTGTCTTGGTCTGCCTGCTTCACCATTGAGAGGATTTGGGATGCCCACAGCATGAGTGCTTAAGTGGGCCCATAAAGCTTGAGGTTTGGCTCCCCTTTCTTGGTTTCATTCGATTTTGTAGTAATGTGACCCACAATGAAACTATCTAGGCCATTTGGCATTTGCCAAATAAACCTTGGGCTTGCTATCAAATTATATTTGCTGGCACACGCAAGCAAGTTAAGGAATGCCAACAGATATTGAGTTGATACAGATATAGGAATGTTCCTAATTTGGAGAGGATTCCCTTTGAAAGGAGAGGAATTTGGTCATTGAACAGAAATATGTACTGAATAAGTATTTCACTTAAAGGAACTTGTATATGATATACATTTCAGCAGTCACAGGTGAACTGAGGAAAGCATGTTCTTGCAATGTGCTATGTTTCAGGGCAAGGGGTGATAACTCAGTGAAGGAGACTCTATGGCAATAACAAAGGAACTGGCATGCAGGCTCTTTTAGAAGCATTGCTGTAAGGAAAGCACTAATTACATTTTTTTACTGGTAGTTTAACAAGGAATTCTTTGGACAACCTTTTGTATTAGATGTGGGACTTGTAAGCTGATGCATGTTTAATGGCTAGAGGTAATAGAGTGTACCTAGGCATGCAAGTTCAGAGTTTTTTCCATTAGGGTTAATATTTTGTTCATGTTTATACACACACATCCCATCTGCAGCAAGACTCACTTCAAACTCCTTTGGTCTGAATCATCTCCTTTCGAGTAACTAAGGATGAGAGGTTCTTCTTAGGTTGCAAATCCACTGAGATGTGCTCTCATGCTCTGAATGTAAGCTAAAGGAGCTGTGCTAGGGTTAGAAGCTGCACAGTATTTCTTTCCCACATGTTGGAATAAAGAAGGAATTGAGAATTTCTCAACACACCCTGGGATGGGATAGCCTTATGATAGCACACACAGGAAGGAGTACATAAAATGCCATCTTTCTAGACCTGTGGACCTCATCTGGTCCCCTGTGATTTTATCTCACAAGAAGATCTCCTGGATGAAGTGCAAACTTTAGGTGGTTTGTTCTTCTTTGAAATGAGGGACACCATAATTCTAATTTCTTGTATTTAATGTTTAAAAGCTCTGTTTCTATACTAGCCACGCAGAGCTAGAAAAATAAATGTTGCATGCAGAGCTTGGTTGACAAAAATTTGTTTGAAGCATTGAAATATTTAAAGATCAGAACACCCACTGGGACGGAAAATGAGCCCATGCTGTAAAACAGTGCAGTATATAAAGAATCAGTAGCCCCTGATGGTTACTGCTAATGTGATATTAATGTTTTTCTTGGTAATGTAATACATCCACAATATAAAAGCACTATAATAATAACAGTTATAAACCTGGATCATGGCCAGGACACCCAATACAAATGGTGTAGTATATGGTAGGAAATACTGATTCTTTGTGATATTCCAATGCTGTATCAATAACTGGATACAAAAACAACTTTCAGTTTATGTAAATGCAGGCTGGATTCTTTAGTCCTGCCTTTGTCAAAATTCTCATTGAGGTATGTGATAATTGTGCATGTGTAAGGATGGCAAAAGTAAGCCCTCTGTTTACGTGGCTTTGGAATGTCACTGGAAGTCACAGATGCTTTTCTGATTTATGGACAAAATGAGGAGATTAGAAGAAGGGAAAGTTAGAAGGCATAAGGCTTGTGTGAATTTAGTTTTGCTTTCACTAAATCCCTTGCAAACACCCTAAGGAGATGTCAGGTATGGAAGCAAACCCCAACCTTTTGATGGAGAATGCAGAGTGTTCCCTGCAGAGGGAAAGAAAAAGCACCTTCAGACACAGATTCTGAGTATAACAGATATTTCCATGATTTATGGCATTGCTTTCATTACAGGCTATAAAGTCCCAGTACAATAGACATTTTGCAACCTGGGACACTAACCTTGTACCATCACCTGAAACCTAGGAGAGAAATTTAACTTTATATTAAAGAATTCTGAAACTGAAATAACTGGTTTTGTGCTTAGCTGGAAAGAAATGCAAAGAAACTAATAGAGAAAAAAGAACAAATGTGAGTCTGATTTTCATACTTTTGCATACAAATAACATGCTCATTTAAATGAAAAGTTTGCAAGGGATCATTAACCTGCCAGTGCTGTGTCTGGTGCAATCTGGCCCTGCCTGTCTTCCCCTCAAAACCTAAGGCAGTAAGCAGCGTGGCATGGAGATGCAGACCTGGCTGCAGCTAAAGCCATTTGGATCCAGAAGCAGCAGTGTAGGTGTGCTTTCCCAAATGTAGGGTTTGGTATCTGAAGTGGTGTGGGTTTAACTTACCTGAGCTGTTGTGTTGGGAAGGACCATGTATTAACATGGCAAGCTCTGCATCGCTCTTCCATGTGGGATGCACCAAGGTGTTGGGTATCTCTGGAGTACCTGATATTACTGCAACACTTTGGGTAAATAGCATCAGTGGTCGAGAAAATGTGTTCATACTGAGAGCAAAACTGCTTTTGTTGAAATGAGCAAACACATTTTTCTGGTGGAGTATACTTTCCTGTTTCCTTTAGATAGAATACATTTGGTTTCCTGACAATTCCTGAAGTTCCATAGTTTTCAATGAATCTTTAGGCAACACTGGGTGAAATTCATTACTTGCGAAGGAGCAGCTCAGAAACCTCATGCTGCAAGTAAATTACATTCTAGTGGGGGTCTGTTAAATAGGGAAGTGTATTTTAATGACTGTTTTAGACATGAAAGTATTGAAAAGGACAAAGTTAACTGCATAGAAAAGGGCAATATTGAGGTATTCCTTATGAAATGCAATGCCTGCAATGCCGGCTCCCAAATGGGCTGACTTGTAAGGCTGTGCAGGAGGTTTTCTGCTCCGTGATGCCTGTTTAAAATCTCATCTGCCTTCCAAACTTGAGTGAGTTAATTTCAGTATTAACCTCCTTCCCTGCAATGTTATGGAATAGAGGGATCTAGCCTTGAGAATGCTCCTCTTCCCTTGCATGAAAGGCTCTTTGCCCAAGTCACACCTTGCAAAAAGTGCATGGGAAGTTACTGGATCAATAATGAGATGGTACTGTATGTACAGATGCCTTTAGCTGAAAATTTTGTTTCTCTTGCCATTAGTATGGTTTCCCCCTTGAAAGACAAAGTGAATGTTACCCTCTACAAATCAGCCATCCAGGGATTGAACTTGAGTCTCCATCTTTTTGTATCTAATCCTGAGAGGCAAAGTTTATTCAGGATTTTCTGTAAAATCACCTTTAGCAGAGCAAAGTGTGGGTCTGTTGGCATTGATTAAGACAAGACCATGAGAGCAGGAAACCTTTGGAAACCACTTCTAAGCTCCTCCTGAAGGACATTTTCCCAAACAGAATGAAACAAAGGGGTTTGTTACCTCTTGATCTTTCTTTTCTACCTTAACAACTGTGGAAAGCGTGTATTTCATCGATGTTTTCATACAATTGGTCAGTACATTGAAATATCTATTCACTATTGACATTTTTTTCTTCTCAATATCACTTGAATTAAATATAAAATGGTGTTGTGTTGTTTTTTTTTTTTCCCTGGCCAGAAGTCTAGTTTTTTGTGTGCACCTTTATGCATTTAGAAATGTAAGACCTGATTTCCTTAAAATTACTTTTATAGGTTGTAAGAAAAAAAATGTTCAACACAGAGATGATAGTAATGTGTTTTAAAATTAATGTTCTGAAAGCTCAAGAAGTTCTACTGTGATAATTCAACGTATCAATCCCTTTCTACATTAAATCCTAGAACAAGATTGTAAAACAAATCTTAATGAAACCCGTTCATTGGAGAATTTGTTAATGCATTTTTGAAACTCATATAGATAAAAGTGAGCAGGGAGTAAGGTCTCGTCAAATGCTTTTAAGGCTGTAATCGGTAAATCAAGTGGCTTCTTTAAACTGAAGAAAGACTCATAATCAGTGCAACTAAAGCATAAGTTTTCCTGGATTAATTTTACCATCAGATGGGAGGGGAAAAAACCCCTGACCAACTGAATGGTGAAGACTCACTGCTAAACAGTGGTTTTGCTCTTTAATAAGAGTGGTGCAATGTATGACTCTTAACAACTGATGAACTTTCTCATTTCTGAAAATTATCTAATTATCTCATGATAACATCACATTTGTGTAAATGTTGTGAGTTTGGGTTTCTTTGTTGTTTTGTTTTGTTGTTATTGTTATTGGTTCCTCAGTATGGAGTCTACTTCAAGGATAGGTGAAGAACTATGCTATGCATAAAATGCATATGACAGCTCTGGTGCCCTTGTGGTGCAATTTCAGCTATTTTTGTGCCATTATTCTGCAGTAATTTGGTTTATTTTTAAAAAAGTACAGACATTATCAAGATTTTACAGCTACTAATGTTGGAAAGATGCATTATTTTCAATTTAATTTTTTCTCATGGTAGAGGCCTACAGTTAAATATTTTCTATGACAATACAAAGTAGCAAATGTTGAGATGGAACCAGTAATTTTTATCTATACTGTCTATTGCAGTTAGCTTTCATTTTCTGTAATGATTTAAACAGAGTCAGTTGAAGGTGTTGTTTTAGTTAGTGTCTTGTAATTTGTGGTAGATATGAAAAAGTACATTTTTTAATATTTCTTTTCAGCCTGCACTTGCACTATGCTCTGGAGCACACATGGCAATGTAAATCATGTTTGAATAAACACGAATGCCTGCATTTAGTGGATTGTGTTCATCTTGTAACAACCAAGGAACTTTTACATCCATTTATGTTTCTGTAAAGTAAATAGTTATATAAAACATGCAAGCCCAAATGGACTTATCTATAGGCTTTTATAATATGAGTTTTTTTGTATTAGAATGAGGCTACAGATTAAAAGTTTTTACCTCAGTATTAAGGGTGTACAATTTTGAGGCCACTATATCATTATCCTATATAGAGATCAAGTTGTTCAATGGAATATTTAAACAACTATACACTTCCACTCTAGGAATGAATATAAGAAGATAGTGAGTGGATGCAAGTATCCATGTAACACCATTGACTTCTTCAGGAGGATGTGGGTGGAAAAACAGTATTATATCTTATTGCTTTTGTTCTACCACATGACTGATCTTTCCGTCATTTGAGCATGTCTGTACTTGCTTTGTTTACAGTTACAGCACTTTTATTAGGATGCAAATGTGGTTGGTCTCTGAAGTGCAAGCTTCAAATCCCATGTATGCAAAGAAAGGGTTGAATAAATACTTGGAATTCAGCTTGGCTTATTTGTACTGGTTTTGGGCCTTATGTTAGTCTGGGAAGTTGCATTAGAATAATGTAAGTAACAGCGTGACTAAATGCTTTTGTTTTACTTTTCTTTTTTTCAAAACTAAGCCGAAACATGAGCAAAAATTTACATATACCTATAATTTGGTAGCAATTTTGACAGGTCTACTTGTAAACAATGTTTGATTTCCATGCACAGGGAAAAAAATTAAACAGAAATGAAACAATGTCTCTTTCCACCCTGTTCAAGTGATGCTGTTTGTGATGCAAAGTCATAAGTTTGTAAATAGCTGAATTGTTTGGAAACTCATCTGCCCCTTATTCTTAAGATCTATGATACAGTCTTATCAAATGGCAGTGGCACATTTTTGCCGGCTGTAAGGTTCTTATGCTGTCTGTGACAAAGCACCTGCAGCTTTGTGCCCAGCTAAGGGAGCAGGAGCTAAGGAGCTGTATCCCCCACCCCTGTTCCCAGTGACTGCGGGTAAGGTAGGAAATGCATGTACTCTGCAGTTCTTTTAGTTCTGCTGTAGAAGTGGTTTGTGCATGGTAGTGCTAGAAGTCTAGGTTTGCTTGGCTGAAGATCCATGAGAGGAGTTTGAGACCTGATAAAAAGTGACCGCCTGGTCTCAGTAACCAGGACAATGTCCTCACACAACATGAGGGAGGCTGTGGTCTGGAATGAAGAGGGCAATTCCTGTTCCGTTGGAGGCTGATGGGAGAACCAGCAAGTTGGGTGAGAAGCAGGTCTTCCCACTGTGGTGAGTCTGGTTCTTCTTTCACTGAGAGTGGAACAAATTAGGAGCAAACATTTTGAGTTTTGTATTTGTGTAATGACTGTGGGAAAAGATACTAATATCTTTAAATTACACTTGTGTGTTACACAAACCTAAGCACACCTGTGGGGACTTTCACAGACACACATATGTGATGGCACAGTGGGCAGCAGCCTCTGTCATTGCCAAGGTCAGCACTACAACTCTCTGAGCAGAAGTTTCCCCTTGGCTTTCTCTGTGCAATGTGGGAAGGTCTGGCAGCATTGTGGGAATATGTCTGGCTACTTGTCTCTGACCTTTTGCCAGTGTGTCCCAGAAGAGGACCTGTGCATCACTGGAGGGAGAGGGAGCACTGGCGTGCTGGCCTCTGGAAAAAGGTGGGGGTCTCAGCTTGGCAAGGTCCACCTCACAGGAGAGGCTGGGCTGCAATGGGTGTCAATGTGTAGCTGTGTAAGGGAATGGCAGGGAGGAAGCAGTTCAGTAACTTGCTCCATGCTCTTCCAAGGAGGTGACCTCTCCTCATCCAGCAAGTCCTGGCCAGGTACATGTCTGCGAGTGCATCTTGTCTTCAGGCATTTTGGATGTTTTAGTTGATGAACAGTTGTGGTTAAATAAAGCACTATATGTAATATAGGGATTCAGTAGGTAGTTTTGATGAAGATGGATGTTCTAGAGACTTGCTATTGCTGTTATTAAAGGACTCATGTTATTTGATAAGACATTTTTTGATTCTTCTGTAGTGGTCTATTTTCTATGTGGAGGAAAGTACTGATTTTAGTGACTGGGTGAAATCCGTTCTTACATTTTGGAAGGAGTTAAAATATTGTTGCTTTAAAGTGGCCATGTCTACTGTAAAGGGATAATCCAAAATGGATCTGACATTTGAGTGTGTAAAGGCTGACATGTGAGTATACTGCAGTGAGCAGAACTGACTTGTATAAAATGCAGGATGGAAAATATGAAGTAAGACACTTCCCAAAGTAACCAGCTCTGCAGACCCTCATCACAGAAGCCTGCCCTACTCTTGCAATTAATTGTGCAGCCTTTGTGATACTACAGTTCTTGTCTTTCTGGAGCATGTGTGCTGCACCTCTATAAATTTCCTTGCCTCCCAATGATCTTGCTCAGACTGTGCCAAATGCAACACAAGCCAGAACCCCAGGTCTTTTACATGAGCCTGCCCTCTCCAGTCCTAGTTCAGTTCATCTTGGAGCATAAGAAGGGCTAGTGATGCTTAAAGCTTCTCCTTGGGCCAGGCAATACTGCTAATCCAATTGCCATTGTGATAGAAATTGATTTCCTGGTAAGGGAGTCCATTGAGTCCTTTCAAGGAGGTGCCTAAAGTCACTAAATAGTTTGAGTACTGCAGCTATTGCATGTCCATTTTACCAGTGCTTTTGAAGAGAATTTCATGGTCCTTCTCTGACCAACTCATTTTCTGGCCTTGTTGACCCACTTGTGAGTCCCCAAGAGGCTCTTCTCTGATGCTTAGAGTTCACTAGAGCATCCCTCATGCTTGTTGTGTAACACAGCCACAGCTGTTTCCTGGCCTCTGGGACCCTGTGTCCCTGCAGATTGAGTGGCAGTATTTGCCTCACTGGATGTTAGTATTTTCTTTTGTTAGGAAAAAAATTTTAACAGATTATGAGCTGTCTTCAAGCAGCACATTGTCAGGAATGTCAAGGCAATTGAATGTAAATGATAGCAATGAGGACAGCCCTTCTACCTCTGGGTTATCTTTCAGAATAAACTATGCAGGGAAATTATAAGTGGGAGTCTTTATTTTATGCTGTGTCTTACCAGTGTTCACACAGGCAAACATCATTGTCAGAGACACTCCTTCCAAAGAAATTCAATGTGTTTGTCAGCTATATAAAGCCTGGATCAAAGAAAGGTGAAGTTGCGTGAAGTGGGAACTATCTAGAAGGGAAAAGCACTTTTGAAACAGTGGGATCATCAAAACCTCCAACTTGTTCTTTGAATTGTTGGGTGCCCAAGATTTTTCTCTGAAAGCTTTGTAGGTACATAAAGATCTCTCAGCTTGCTTGTAACTCACAACTAAACCCAACCTGGACTCTCTGATGGAACGTTCTACCTCCACCTCCCAGAGAGGCTCACCCAGTGTAGACTAACTGGGTTGCCTAATAGAGGTGCATAAAATACAACTGCCAAGTCACACTGACTTAAAAACTTATGATGAGGATGTTGACATCTGTTCTCCTTGGTAGCCTGATAATTATTCAGGAGCTGAAATGAAGGCTGAGCTTTCACTGCCTTCAGGCACCCCTGCATCATCCAGGAGAACATCCTAACTGCTGTTGGAGGGAAATGTGTGCATGGTGTCTGTGCATCCTTTGGAAACTGTCAGTCTGAAAAAATCAGGCCTCAATGGGCCAAAATGTAAGCAAGTGGGAATATGATTCTTTAGCTCCTGCAGTAATGGCAAGGAATCTTGTGTATTGTCTGAGAGACCTGAGCTTATGTTAAAATATTAGGTATTGTAAGTAATATAGGAAAGAGGAAAAAACACAGCCTTAAAATATCCCCCTTTTTTTCATTGTTTTCTGTGGTTTAACTTGGGCAGGTTTCTATTTGCTGTGCTAATTTTTTCACCTCTCTTCTCCACCACTACTCATGGAGCTCCCAGGTCCAAAGTCTTGGAGAGCTGGGCACCTGGGGTCCAGACTGTTGCAGTCTCATCTTTTGATGCTTAAATCCCCTTATGGACTTAGGGCTTTGTTTTTCGCGTAAAAAGAGGACAAGAGCATTGTTGTACCTCACCAGATGCATTGCAAGGCCAGATAAAAGTAGGATTAACACAGTGATGGTCCTCAAAAATGTGCCCTATGTAGCCCTTCACAAAAAAAAAAAAAAAAGAAAAGATTATTCGTCTGAAGACAATGAGGTTTAAGTGAAAGGCAGGCAAATGCTTAACAGAAACTCTTTAGAAAGTGAAGTGAAGGAAAGTTACCTTTTGAGAAGTGGAGACAGTGAGAAGGAATTAGTGCATGAAATAACACCATTCAGATCAAGCCAGGACCTGGCCTAACATTTGTATTTGCGTATTTTTTTGTCATTCTTTTGTACTTCGTGATGAAATTTAAAAATATTGTAACACAACGCAACATAGTGTTTATAATATGTGCTCAAAAGCACTTGCTTTAGCAATGAGAATTGACTTGGCTTACTTAGGAAAGGGTAAAAGACAAGTATTGTTTTTGGAAGAAAGTGCTTCTTCCAAAGAAGAAAGCAAAAACCATGGTATTTAAAAGAGGCTGTGGGAAACAAAGCAGCTAAAATATCTTGAAGTTATGCTACTGGTGTATTTCATTCTAAAGAGTGTATGAACATACACTTAGTCATGCTCATGGAATTGAGCAATGGATTTAGATAGCTACAGAAATGTCTTGTTCAAACCCACTTGAAGTTTGCCATGGGGTGAGGTTTTGAAAGAAGTTAAAATAAACAAAACTCTATGCAATTAACAGGTAAAATATCTTGCTTGTGTCCTTTGGTTGCGGGAGACACTCATGATGACTATGTATGTTTGAGCAGCTGGGGATAGATCCTGAAAAGTGGACGGTGCGGTGGACTCCCTTAAAAGCTCCCCTTAAATATGAATGCCTCTTGATCTCCTGTGAGTGCTCAGGCTTTCTTTCAAAAGGCAGAGGGTCTTTGCAGCTGGGAGGGGAGCCACCATCTCCTCCTGCCTGGCAGTGCCCAGGCAGCAGCACTGCTGTCTGTCTTGGCACAGGTGTAGTTTTAAGATAGCAGCCATAAAAAAGGTGTCACACACAGATCCAGTGAGAATGGAGGTGTGAATCCTGCTTAGTCTTTTTCTTACTGATTGAAGCTCCTGGTTTTTATTGCAAGCAAGAAGTTCCTCCTACTGGTGTAAGTGCTAACCTTAGTTCTTGGGTGTCTTGTTTGGAGTGCTGTGCTATACCCATCACACAAGAAGTATTTGAGCTTCTGTGGCCACCAGTGAAGGCAATATTGAGAGGAGCCGCTGTATCTACATTCAGGGAGGAGAAATATTGCTCATGTGTTGGTTTGACCACTGTAAGAGGCTTCATATTCAAGCTGAGTGTCATGGTGGATCAGTGCATGTGACATAGAGGGAATCTGTCCTCTGTCAAGAGATGAATTTTACCTGCTTGACCATCATGTGTTTCATTTGCATAAACCCATCCTTTTATGCTTTGTAGGAATAATAAATACTTTTTTAAAATTAAGAATTTACTTAAAATTAAACCCAGGAATAATAAAGTTGACTGCAGTGGGAATAATATCTGGGGAAAACTAGGCTGGGACTGAAGCAATCAAGACTGGGTCCTGAAATAAGTATTTCCTCTAATGCAACTGTAGCCTTGTCTAATGTCTAACTGATGTGCTTTTTCAAACAGATACTAATTTTGTCCTGGGTAATGCCCAGATAGTGGATTGGCCCATTGTCTACAGCAACGATGGATTTTGCAAGTTATCAGGATATCACAGAGCAGAAGTTATGCAAAAAAGCAGCACCTGCAGGTATTTGAGGACAGATTTATTTTCTGTTAAATAGCTTGTAGTGTTGTGCTTGTTGATTGAGGAGAAAAGTAATCTGTTTATTCCAGTTTTGACTTTTATCTCCTGGGGCTACATCTGTCAAATATGTTTTTCAGGTGAAACTAAATCAAATAAGAGCTATTTGTAAACAGGTCCTTTTCACACTGTAAACAAATTGCTTTGTGTCTTTGTCTAGTATCTGACTTGAATTTCTTGCTTTATTTGCAGTTTTATGTATGGAGAGCTGACAGACAAAGATACAATTGACAAGGTCCGGCAAACATTTGAGAACTATGAGATGAACTCCTTTGAAATCTTGATGTACAAGAAGAACAGTAAGTAGTTGATTGGTTTGTTCATTAATGTAGGTGGGCAAAGTTGTTTTAAGTTGTAGTGTAAACTGCAATTCTGTCAGCCTGGAGGACTGTGCTTTATCTAGGGCTAAACGAGCCCCAGTTCTGCCATTAGCTCTAGAAGGGAGAAATGAGAACATTAGAGATGAAAGTCACTCAGGGAGGCAAAGGAAGCTCTCTAATTTGTTCTGACGTTTAGAGTAATTTGTGTGTAATGCTTTAAGACAACACTGAAGATTCCATCGGCAGTGATAATACACAAGCTAGGTTTGTGCAAATACTTTCCACTACAGAGAACATACCTTTTCAATTTTTAAAAACTTGTTATAGCAAAGCCAGAGTTTAGTAGTTTTGGAATAAAAAGAACTAATCTTTTGTTTTAGAAGCTGAATTACTTCTGGTGTTTTCAGATGAAACTGTCTTTTGTTTTGGACAAAACTTCTTTAATTGGGATGTGATTTTTTTCCTCAGAAATTCAGTCTGTCTGTAACTATACATGTCAGGGTTGCCCAAAATTTTTGCCCCATCTAGTGTGGATTATGTCATGTTACAGTTATTTTCATATGCTTAATGTCACCTGAAGTGCAAATACACAGAGGTCTTAGCCTGGCCAGATGTTAAGCTGAAAGTTTGCATTCTGTGACTTATTTTGCTCTTAACAATTTTACTTTCTAATCATGAAACTGGTACTGCCTGTGTACAGGGGAGAGTACCTTGCAGCAGCATCAGGTTAGCAGCTTCTTTCCATTACAGATGTGATGATCAATTTGATCAGTTCCACCTTAGTGGGCATGGGGGACTTTAATCACAAAATGTAACTTAAACTTCTATGATGTAATTTTTGACACTTAATCTCATTTCTGCTTTGTTTCTTGTTAGAAAGATCAGTTTTCTGGAGAAATATTATCCAATCTATCTGTATGTATGAATCACTGATGTTTCTTTTGGAATGACCAGCTAGTACTGACGGAGTTTGATGAGAGAAACATAGGCACTTCACAAGAGCTAAAAGATAATACTTATGTATGCTACTGCTAATCACTGGATATGTGGAGCTGCTTGTTTTCTATAATAATTAAACTGTTCTTTTAACAGGTGTTGATGCCAGAGTACATGGAATTGGTTTTTGTTATCTTTTAGAGAGAAAAAGAAATCCCTGAGAAATTTTTGTTTCATCTCTCTTCTAGTCCTTTTCTTCTCTTTTTAGCCTGTTGCAATTCATCATGACGTTTGACATGATGCCATTGCTCAGGACTCTTCTGGAGCTTGGCTTTGCAGGTCCAACTCCTTTGGAAAGCCCTATGCACTCTCTGAATGGCCTTGCTTTGTGCTGCTTTCCTCCTGCCTCTAATGTTTACCTATTTTTTAAAGCTGATTTTGGTTCCTAGCTTAGCGGCCATGGGGACCATATGCATCTCACATCTATGCATGCAAAGCCAAGTAAATAAGCTGCAGTCATGGGATCTAGGAGGCTCTGGAATTCTCTCTTAGTTAACAGTGATTTGGCACCAAGAGACTACACAGCTACTCTTCTGTTGCTGCTGCAGCATATGGCCTGTAGTAGAGCCTGGGGCCTCTCTGTCTTTTATGCAGATTTAAAGCAAGGTAACCGTGGAGTGAGGAATGTTTCCTGCCCTGCTGCGCACTTCCCTGAGGAGAGGCAGCCTGGAACAAAGTCCAGCTGTGCAGTAGCTGTGTTGTGTGACATGCCAAAAGACAGAGCTGCAGTGGTTCTGCTCTGTACACAGAGGGTCAGAGGCATGGGAAAAAGAAAAGCACAGAGTTTGCTTTTAAGTTTAACAAAACGCAGGACACATAATGTTTGTTAGGTTTGTATCTTTAGAGACACATTAACTACTGTTACAGAGACTGCCTAATAACACTAGAGAGCTGTAACTGAAAAATATCAGAAAGAGAACATCTTGCAGCTCTTTCTCAAAAAAAGCCACATCACAGAAAAACACTGTCATAATTACCAGTCACTTAGCACCTAGATTGCTGAGTGGTCCTTCTTTTGTGGTCACCTTTATCTCTGCCTGCAACTATTGCTGCTGCCACCTCAGGTGATAAACAGAGTTGGTTTCAACCTGCTCTCAGTTTGAAGGTTTTGGAAAGGACCCTGAATTTTGTTAGACATCTTTTTTCCTGCTTTTTATTTCTTCTGTTTTGTCTCTCTGTTCTTTCCTAATTCTATTTTTCTTCTTCAAATTAGCCAATAAAATAGACAGGAAATAGGTTTTTCTTGTTCTTTACTGGTCTACTCCCTCCTTATAGACTAATAGTCACGTTTTTCTTCAATTTTTGAGTTTTTTGATAATTGGTCATTTTTCACAGCCTGTACATTTAATGTAATTCTGTCTGTTTTAACAATACACTCTCCATCCCTTTGGAGGAAAAAAGAAAAACAAAACAGGAGTTTTGAGTTAATTTTCTACCTTCAGCATGTTTTCATTTATGGATGCTGTCTCTAGCCTGGCCTTTCCTTTCTTTGTTCAGTCCTCTCCCTATCCAAATATGAATATATTCCCTGTTTTCAGATCTTGATGTTAAGATATGATAGAGAATTGATGATTCCTTGGGCTAGGCCCTTGATTGCTCAGCAGATATGTGACAATTGTTGTTACTCTCTAAAACAATTGCTTCCTAGAAACGCAGAGCTCCTTCAGCATAATTGGATGCAATTAGAGGAAGCAGGTGCACAGCCACCAGATTTTTGTCATTGTTGTTTTGATGCCGCCCCGTTGCATTCAGTGGAGATTCATGGTCATACCTGGAAAGAGACATAGCAAAAGCTTTCTTTAGTCTGCGCTGCAAAATGACAACAGACAGGTTGACAGTAATTTCACAGGAGAGCATCAGTTCCATTGTTCGTTTAGATATTAATGTCTAGTGATGCTGGAAGTGTTGTTTATTTTTATATGGAAAAATCAAAACATTTCTAAGTCTGAAATCAGTGGAGATATGTTAATTTACACCAAGAAAGGGTACAGTCTAGTGTATTAGAAAATATTTTGTATCTAGCCTTAATCCTATCCTACCTTATCTGAACTGATCCAGTTTAAACATCTAACTTTTTATGAAACTTTGACAGCCATTTTTTTAGGTTTTTACACTTTATGGTCAGCCTCATGGCTTAAAAACTGGCTGATTAAATTGAACTTGGATTTTCCTTGCCCAGTTCTTCATCTACAGTGTAGCCCTGGGCTACAAGCATTACAAAAGGAGGCTTGTGCTATATGCACTTGCTTCCATTATTAATGAAGTAAATTTTTGGTTAGAATATAAATTTACTTGCTTCTGTGTGCCTCTGAAGAGGTCATGCCCATTTGAAATCTAACCGCTTTTTCTCTGCAGTACTTGATCTACTTCAGTGGAAGAATATCTGAAGTGGGGTGAACTCTTCAAAACTAAAGTGCGTCAAGAGTTACAAAGAGTCTCTAAGTGTCCCCTGTCTGAGAAAAGGCATTCCCATTGCTTATGATCTGCAGCTGTGCTGCAGAGAGTGTTAAGACACCTTTTCTTTTTTTTTTCTTTTTTTTTTTCTGAGGGGTTTTCTACAGATGGGGCCAGGACAATGCTTGCCAGAATGCTAGTTTGGCTGTAGGTAACTATGTTGCACACTGCAAAGAAATTTGGTTAAGCAGTAGCTCTTTGCTGAGTAGATATATCATTCTGAGAGTTCCAAAGGCTGGTATTCACCTTCAACTTGTACTGGGTTCACTTCCCTTGTTTCTAGGTGCTTGAACGTTAAACAAATTTTATACCATGAATATTTGCCTGGGGCTTTTTTTATTTGATTTTTAGAAATGTTTATTTTAACATTTGCACCATCTCCTCCCTTCTTCCCCCAGTGTATTAGAAAGCTTTTAGATGTCAAAGAATGACAAATAAACCCCGAATAGTGATTTGATAGATTCTACTTGGATTTATCTTTAGGATTAGTGCTTTCTATAGAGGTTAAAAAACAAACAATGCCATCCTAATTTGCAAAATTCACTTAAGGGTGGTAGACCTGTGATTACCCACCACTAAATGGAATGTTTCTAGTTAAACCATTTAAAACCATTTACATTTGTGTGTGCTGTGGCACTAGTGTGTCCAGATGGAAACCTTCACCAAACTGTATCATCGCATAGGACCAGAGTCAGGAAAGAAGGAGGTTGTTGGAGTCAAGTGACATGTATCCTCCTGGGCCTCCCATTGAAGTCCAGCTCCATGTTTGTCAAACAGTATTCACCCCTGCACCTCCTGCAAGGTCCATCTGTGTGAGCTCAGTTACTTTCAGCAAGGTCAGATCTAAGTATTTTGGATTAATAAAACTGATCATTCCCATTGATCTTGTCAACTTCAAATGTGTTGCCAAGCAAGACCTGCTGTCATCTCCTCAAACCTACATAGAACATTAAGACTTACGGATAGTAAACCTTAAGTATTTTGTCTGGGGTAAATGGAAATAAGGTTTCAAGAGTTTACTGTGTCTTCCTTTTCCTTATACTCATGTTTTGTTCTTCAGAGAACTCAGAATCAGGTAAACCATATCAACATTGCTGCAGTACAAGGGTGTGTGATGAAGCTTTTTCCTACTCTGTTGTTTCAGTGTCATAGAACAACCCTTGTGAGTAGCGATTCCACCTTTGGGGACTAAAATTGATTTTCCTTATCTTAGCATGTAAAAATCTGACCTTTAGAAGCACTAGCTACCAGAGCATCCCAGCACCAGATGCAGGAAACATGAAGGTAGTAGCTTTTAAAGTGCTGGAAATGTATTTTAAGATCTATTTGTATTGGCACAGAGTGGTGAGCTGGGTATTGAGTTGGTGTGTTTTCTTTTGGTACACACTCTCTGCTCAAGGTAGAGTCTATAGAAAACTTCTGCTCTTTGTCCTGCATGGCTAAATGTCATGGGCTTCTCTGAGCACCTAGTTAGAATCTGTGTGGATATAGTGACTTGACAAAGTCTTTCTGATCATGCCTCATCAGCTGCTTCACTCTCTCACTTGATATTGGACAAACTATTCAGTCTGTGTGGGACAGAGAGAAACAATCTCATACTGAGTATCTGGGAATAAGTGAAACCCCAAAAGGGATGACTGCAATGATCAGCTGGGCTGTTCATATAACTGAAGTCCTGCTGTCTCCATCATTGCATATAGGAATTGGTGGAGACATGCTTCTATCCTTTTCATTTCAATATTGCTCCACTGTGTTTCTTCAGAGCAATACCTGTCTGATGACTGTTTGACTGAAAGATTATCAACTAATACAGAGGTTGTGCTGCTTTGAGGAAATTTGCCCCTTTCATTAAGGGCAGTGAAGATGTCAGCTGAATTGTCAAAATAGACTTTTTAAATTGTATTTATAAATTAATTTTGGTTTAGTTTGTGGAAAGAAAAATTGCATATTGTAGTTTTGAATAACAGCTGTACTCTTTGGTTAAATTGGTCAAGGTATGGGTAAAGAGCATATTCAAATTGTGATTTTGATTTTCATTATAGCCTATTTTTATTTGACCGGAGACGAAACTTTGGAGAGGTCAGTGGTATACTCGGGGTAAAAGCTGGAATAGACCTACATGGTTTCATTCACCTTGATGCTATAAGAGTTTCTGAAGGACCTCAGCCAAAATTAAATAGCATAGTAAATGCTGGTGTTCCTGCTTAGCAAGAGACTGAATGCATAACTGTTGAAATACACAGGACTGGAAATGAGGCTATGGAAGAGTCAGTAGTATTTATGTTACAGAGGGGAAATTGAAAGATGTGCAGACATTTACTGTGTTAGTCTGGAGAAGATCTGGGACTTGAATCACAGCCCTTAAAATTGTCTTACCTTTGAGGCACAATAAGGACTGTGGTCAGGCTAGTGAAGACTTAGGAACTGCACCTATTAATTCTGGAATTAGCTACATAACTTTGGTTCCATGAGCCAGGCTGGTCCTATGGCTACTGTCAGACATTCATTGTAGATTTTAATTTCTTCCCAGTTGTTCACGCTGCTTCTCCTGCAGCTTTAAAGTGACATATCTTTTTCTAGCATGATTGGTCCTATGCCATTAGACAAACTCTGGGTTCTTTCACTCTTGATTCCAAACCCAACAGAAGCCAATGTAGCTCATGAGTGTTTACCTCTTTGTTTGTGCACTGGTATTATCACTGAACTTTACCAGTGAGAGAAGTTGCCAGGACTAAACACAAAATGTAAATGCAAGTAGATGTATTGTTGGAAATACTGGTAAACACTTTCTCCGTGGCTGTACATCAATGCAGTCTGAGAAGTTACTCCTGTTTTGCAGTGAGAACTCTGGAACATGCTGCAGTTTCACTGCCTGAATAACCCATAGGCTGAATTGGAAAGTTGCATTTTTCATGAGAATGGCCTTGTCTGTTCCTCTTGCCAGTAGTGGTTATCTGGCTGAGCAGGGACATTGGCTTTGACACCAAGAGAATGAGGGCTGCCTGTAGGACATTGAAATTCTGGTTTCTGACCTGATTTATAAGTAGTTTATACTTTAGGCTTTCCTGTTTAGTAGTTAAATAAACTGTTTTATGTTTAAAAAGTAAAATTTTTCTGATAATTAAACCGGCATGCAGGAAGAAAGCTGAGTATGGCCACATCTTGGCTGAGCCTTTTTGTGTGTTCCCACAGTTCAGATCCCAGTTCTGATTTGAAAGATCTCCTGGCTGCAAAGCACTGTGGAAAGCTCATGTAACCCAGCACTGTGAGCACTTACCTCATGACTGTATTTTTATATCCACTTGTCTCCTATTCACAAAAGAGACTGACAAGATGCTGGGGAATACACTGCAGGGAAAATACAATGTTGTGAAGGCAGATACATGGCCTGGCAGAAAATCCCATCTACTTATTTCTGCTCTTGCAGTGTTACTGTGTAGTTCCCAAACTGGAAGATGACTCATGCAGACCACCTTGATTTTACATTCTGCCCTGTTTGTGGCACTCTGGAAATTATAAGGGTACCCAAGTAGTGTAATGCAGCAAACACACCTCCTTTTAGCTGTCAAGGATATCTGTCTCTTTTTTCAACCTGTGGAGCACATCATTAAGTTCTACACTTGGTTCTAGATAAAAAAGTGTTTTGTTTTCCTTATTATTATAAATAATGCAGCACAGGAGTGGGAGTCAAGGGAGTCAGAGTAAGAACCCTGCTGATAAAAGCTCTTGCCCTGCAGCAATCTTGATCAGGTTATCAGGAAAAGTCTTTCCTTTTGCTGCATTTAGAATGTGTTAGAAAAACATTGCAACATCATCCCATAGCATAATCATAAAGAGAAAATGACAGCATGCATCTGACAAATAGCCAGAATAAGGGGATGAATTGCATCCTTTCTGTTTCTGTGTTGTGTACAGCATCTTCAAAAGCATGTTTATAGCTGTGAGAGGAAGAGATGAAGCTGACTGTAATTCAGCCTCAGTGCTATGAGGGTTAATATT
The DNA here is from genome assembly GCA_013396695.1 of Sakesphorus luctuosus. Lineage (NCBI taxonomy): Eukaryota > Metazoa > Chordata > Aves > Passeriformes > Thamnophilidae > Sakesphorus > Sakesphorus luctuosus. The sequence continues at coordinate 29,903 of VWZD01008198.1, forward strand.
GTGAGCAGCCCATAGCAGAGTAGCTGTAGCATGAAGTAGCAAAAAATACAAGTGATTTTGGGGAGGGGAAAAAAAACCCTAATCAAAAAAATAAGTGCATGTAGATAGAGATCAAAGAGCAAGGCTGTAGACAGAGATCTTGGCTGTTTAAAAAGTTGCAGTGTTAGTGAAGAGTGTTGATGTGGATAAAATGAAAAGCATTTAGTCACCAAGGAGTCAGTGTAAAAGCAGGACAGATTTGATCAGCCTCAGAATAGTTCACATGTGAAGATGGGAAAAACAAGTAGGCAAGAAGAAATTGGGGTAGGCAATTTTAGGAGTTCCTGGGAAAGGGTAGCGTAAAGGGTGTTACTGTCTAGAAAATTGCTGTTGGCTGCTTTGTGTCAGTGTCTTCTAAGCTCATTAGTGAGTTAGTGATGATTTTACTGGCACAGTTACTTCGAATCTTTTTTTGCACTTTGCATTTTTGTTTGCTCATAGTTTATTGGAAGAGCTTGTTCAGGAATGTTAACTCTTAAAAAATAAAAATAAAAATTAAAAAAAATATATATCTGTAGAGACCCTTGAATACTTTCTGCCATTCAGGCACACTTCAGAAATGGCCACCAGTGATCCCATCTGGATTTCTCTGCTTGTTGAGCAGAGGCCTCCATGCATCATATACCCTGCTGTTTATAGAGGTGGTGTACATATGGCATGGAACCTCAGCCAGGCTTTGAAACTGCCTGTGCTATGCAGGCACAGTGGGAGCCTTAGGAATTGAACTTCATTTATGGAAGTTGTCCATGGTTTTTGGAGATGCCCTATCTTTCTGTAGCCAGAAAAGATTGCTCAGCACTGAGGCTGGGAAACAGCCAGGTGAGCACTAGTAGCAACAACCTGTATTATATTAACATAATTGGAAAAAAAGCGGCCTTTGCTTGCTTTGCTGAGCAGTAACTTGTGAAGTACCTGAGGTTTCTTGGTGATCCTTTCACAATCAGGAGGCACAAATAGCCCTTGTTATTAGAAACTACTCCATGAAATATAACTTGTAGTGTGCATGTTAAAATACTGAGCAATTGAGGTGAAAGAGAATCTAACCACTAGCATAGAGGAGGGTTCTGTAATTGAAGAAGGTAAGAAACAGTCTTCTAAGACCATTGTTTCTGAAACAGACTTTGCTGCATGAGTGACAAAAATTGTGTATTGCTCTTTATTCTGGCTTTCCCAGATTATCAAAATCCTGGTGATCCTGATCTTATTTTGGCCCCTGCTATGTAGACACTTGTCTCCAAACGTAACTCACAAGGGACAGAGAAGCAAAAATCCTGTCTTTGGCTCTTCTTGTGCCTGCAAAAGTAATGATGAGTTTTTTTCATCATCACTAGTGGTGTAGGCACAGTCTGAAAACTCATGTACAAACTCCCTGAAAACCCGGATCTGGTCTCCCTATTGCCACACACCTCAAAGTTGGAGAACTCATCTTTTTATGTCTAAAGTTAAGACTGCATACTTAAAAGTGGTGCCTTCAGGGAGGCCATGTTATGACATACAGGAGATGAGTGCTTTGTTCTGAGCCCTCCAACGAGCTTATATGCAAGTATCACTAAAATCAGTGTGGTGAGTCCGTGAAATGAATAGTAGACATTGTCTCGTTACATGGAACTTCACTGCTATCACTAGGATCTTCTCAACTGTCTCAGTAAAACTGCCACAAATATAGAAAGGCAGGACTGACTGACAGATTCTCTCCTCAAGGTGATCTAAGGCAGGACTGACTGACAGATTCTCTCCTCAAGGTGATCTGTGTGGATAGATGTCATGGAAAATTGACAGCAGCATCTGGAGGGTCAGTTTGTGGGATCATCTTTTTCTGTGATGTGCAGGCTTTGTTCTCTCAAGCAATTTTCATTAGTAGTTTATCTACTGCAATAATTAGAATAGTACAGTTTTATGCAGTACAGCTTGATCCCATCCACAGCTCATGGTCTGGTCCTAATGGCTGGTTCTCTACTGAATTCAGTGGAGTCTTTCTTCACACTGGAGTGATTGTGAGCATGCTTAGGACAAGGTAAGCTGGAAAGCAGCTGGCAAAGGGTTTCCTTTGCATGGGGGGATTTGCAGGCTAGAGCAGAGTTCCCAGAGCCTGGCTCTTGAAGCTTGACAAAGGCTAGTATAGTTGTTAGGGCATGTTACTCCCTGTTTGCAGACAAGTATAAGGTTAACCAAACTGGTCTTCCTCTTGAGTTGAGACTCTGTATTGTGGTCATGGTCTAGACACAGTTGGCCTGTTTTTAAATCCTTTACATAATCAGCAACACTCTGTTGTGTGCACCCTTTGCCCATACATGGGACTCTTCCTTCGGGAGATCACAAAACAGTTTGTAAATTCAAGTATTCACTTGGTAAGTGAAATTCAGAAAATGAGTAACTGGTGAAGATCAAAAGAGTCAGAACAGAGAACTTAAATAACACTCTTTTCAGCTGCTTTGTCATTTTTCCTAATAGGTGTTTGCAAAAACCCCAACATTAAAGTAACATTTACAGATGGCTGATATGAGATGGAAACATCTCAACTACCACATTTACTGTTCTGCCTACCACTGACCAATGTTTTGATGTGTTTGTTTCCAGGAACACCTGTCTGGTTCTTTGTGAAAATTGCTCCAATTCGAAATGAGCAGGATAAAGTGGTTTTATTTCTTTGCACTTTCAATGACATAACGGCTTTCAAGCAGCCCATTGAGGATGATTCATGTAAAGGTTGGTCTTTTTCACAATTATATATTTATGCTGCTTTTGTTTGTTTGCCCTGGTCTCGAAAGAGATTAAGTCCTTTAAATACCAAAGCCAGAGAATTAAATGTTAAAATAGCTTGTAGCCGTGCCATTGGAGATGGCATTTTTGCAAGGAATGGTTGATGGATTCTTAAGCGAATTGGCTCTGGCCTGCACTGGAAAGGGTCATTGCTAATGAAACCCCCAAGTGCTTCAGAAAGCACAGTTTACTTAGCAAATAGGTACTGCTCTTCTTTTTAAATACATTATTAACCCACAGTACAGCATAGCTTTCAAAGATTCACAATGTTGCTAAACAGCTCTGTACAAACTGTGCATGAAACTGCATGCAAGAACAGAGGAATTAACCCTGGCTGAGTCTAGCAAAGGTCTGAATAATTTCATTCTGCCTGTCTTGATGTTTCTTGATGTTATTACGGGATTCCTTACATTAAAGTTCTGGACTAGTTTCCTTTAACCTATATGAAGAGATTCCAGTCATCTTAAGTTGAATCAGGTTTACATTCCCCTGGTGCATGAAGTAACATTGCAGTGTTCTGCTGTTAACCCTTGGCTGAGTGACAGCCTGGAAACCTGGAAGCAAACTCAGCTGTGACAGCAGCATAAACTTGCTCTCAGGCTCAGATCCTGTCAGAAATAGACCTTTTGTACCCATATGAAGCTTTACAGAGACTTGTGTCCTCTGGGGTAAAAAGCAAGTTCTTCTGTTGTTTGCATTTTTGTAGTATTTAATAATATTTGTAGTATTAAATTAAACAGGAAACTTACTGTGAAGATGAACTGATTTACATTTATTTTCAAAATGTTATTCTTTAAAAACATAGTTTCTCAAAGTGGAAACACCTGTTACTATGAAAAAGGAAGCACAACCTTGACAAACATACCCTCTTCCAGGCTATGTGGGTGATTTTTTTGCTCATTTAAGTGCTATTTATTTGGTTCTTTATTGATTTAACAAAAATAAAAAACTTACCTTGTCAGAAAGTTTGGGTCTACAGTATTTTTTCCCCTGCCTAGTGGTGTTCACTGTATTCTGATGAGGACTGGCAGCAATGATAAATCAGTGTGATGCAGTAAAGCTGGCTCTCCTTTGTTTGCTGGTAGTGAAGACCTTTGTTTCACTTAGCCAGTTGATAAGCAGGACTTTGGGTCAGGAGTGGTAGCTGTGTCTTTTCTCTTTGCTTTCACAGGAGTTCCTTAATATGATAGAGATAGGCAGTTTGTCCTTCACTTTCAACAAAAAGAAATACCATGACTTTTTTGTTTTTGAGAGAAGTATGTTGAAGAAAGAGAATGCTAATTTTATTTTATTTTTTTTTAAAATCTCATTGGATCTTGAAATCATGCTGTTCTTGAAGTGATTGTGGTAATTCATAGCAGTTGCGTATCTACAGCAATATAAGCACTAAACCTGCATCAAATTGCATAGACTTGCAGAAGAGTTAATGGTATGCAATATTATTTCCTCTGGTCCATGGAACCTGGTAAAGTGCCTAGCAAAGGCTGCAGACAGAAGAGTTGCATATGTGATATAGAGGCCACTGATTCACAGCTCTGTACTTCTTCCCTGACTGCTATGTCTTTATGTACAAAAGGGCTTGTGCACTGGATGAGTCTTCCAAATATAACTTCTGGATGTCCTCAAATGAATAAAGTTGCAGCAGTTTCATGCTAGTAAAGAGTTCCCTGTCACTGTATACACATCTCAGGCATGATATAAATGAAAATGCACTTTCTGTTTTCATCCTTAATTTAACCCCTACATCTTTCTTCTGTAATTTAGTTGCTATAGGCTAGCTTTGGAATTTTGTTGTGTGCATGTAAGAATGTGATAGTGCATCAGTTATTTGACAGCTAAATAAGCAATTTCTGGGAAGAACTGATTGGTCAAAGAGTCAAACAGAAGTTTACATATATGTAATATTTAATATTGGAACTCATACTGTAAGGGGAGGAGGGGGAAAGATAGGTATGGAGTGTCAGACAATTGTCTGTAGTAGGCTTTAGAATTTATAGAGTGGATAAACATTTTTGGAAGATGTAAAAATGGTAAAATTGCATTAGCTTCTTCTAAGAGTCATTATTTTAACAGATATGAGCTTTGAAGAGGGCATATTCTTTTTGCTGTATACAACATTACATGGGAATTTTGTAGCTTGGTTTTGAGAGAGCAATTTTCGAAAGAATGCTTCTCATGTTCTAAACCAAGGTGAACCCTCAATCTGAAAAACTAAACCTGAGAACTTAGAGATTCATTGTTTAACTGAAACTATTGGAAACTGATTGCCAAATTAATTATTTTTCCTTCTTTAACCTTCAACCAGCTTTGATCACTTTTACTGAGTTTATATGTGAAATTAGTTTCCTATGCATATGACCACTTAATATGTAATAGGCTGTGTGTAGACGCAGACACTTTATTGGCATGTGTGCTGTTTGCAGGGTTGCAGAGTGACGTAATATAAAGTATTCAAGTTTTTAAAAATTAATGCCTTTATGTCTATTTTGAGAAAAATGTTACGTAGTACAAGAACATGATCAATTTAAAGAGCAAATAATGTCAAGCTAAATCTGCATAGCTGTGGTATATTTTAGTTTTCTATCACCTGCTGGCAATTTTAAGCCTGATTGTTCAGCTGCAGATGATGTAGTGACTTCTTGACTGAAGTGTTGAACTCTAATGGCAGGTGTTTGACTATGCAAAAATGAATAAGCATCTTTTATCTAAGGTGACTCAGAGAGACAGAAGGTGCCAGTACCATTTTTCATCTTAATTATTTTTTAATTTATTAATGATATTAGACATTGGAATAGAGGAAAGAGGAAAATTTTTCTAAAGTCATCTAAAAAGTAGACTTCTCATTGTAGTCTTTGTGAATTGATTCAGATAATTTAGAAAATGTTTATTTTATAACTGCCATGGAAGGTAAGTAAGCTTTCTTTTAAATGCAGTGGCTTTAAAAATAGTACATTCTTAATAAAACTACTTAAAAATAGTATGTCAGTGATGTTGATAATGTAATACTTTTAAACAACTTCTTTCCACTCTTTCCTGTATGCTTGCCCCTTTAAAAAAATCAGGGAAACTAGGTTTACTTGAATAGAAGTAGGAAAAAATCAAGCCATAACATAGCTAAATTTGGCTTTTCAAGTGGTGGGTCACCTTCTTAGCTGAATTTTAGAGTATATGCTATATTTGGTATTAATGCATTTTGTCTGTATATGTCTCTCTTGTTTTGATATCTAACACATCAAGTATGAGGTGTTTGAGAATAGTGTATAAAATGAAATGCATCACTTTATGAAAAAAAACTGTTTGTGAAGACAAATAGAATTGGTGCTTGGCCTCTGAGTAGCTCATAAATAGTTTTCCTGAACAGGTTTTGAACGTCTGAATACAATGCAAACATATTCAGATGCATCTGTGCTGCCTTATAAAAGTTTGGAAGTGATGCTTTGGATCCTAATTTTTCCTTTTGATAATTTGTTTTTATAAAAAAGGTGATCAGGTTCAACACCACTGAATCATACAAGAGAATGTTTATTAGCCTCCTAGGTATTGTAACCTCCTAGATATTGTAGCCTCCTGCACTTTGTAGTAACGACCAGCTACCATCTCCTTTGCAGAAAAAGCTTTATTTTGTTTTGCAGCTAAGCTGTCCTTTGCATAACAAGTGGGGCTACACACAAGAAAATATTTTGATTGCCTCCTTCATCTTAATTCAGGGGAAAATCCACATTTCCTTTTTATTTTTCCTTTTTGTTTCTGGGATTCTATTGTGTGTGGGGTTTTTTGTTGCTGTCTAATTTTTTGTTCTGTTTTTAAAGATGTATTTATATGAACAGAGCCAGTGTTTGAAATATTTTGAATAAGTTATACTGTGCTTTCATCTGGATGAAATGTTTTCTTAAAAAAGGAAACAAATGAAAGGGAAGTGATGAGTATCTTAAAAAACTTTGCTATGCTTTCCCAGTCCAGACGGAAAGATAGTACAGCTTTAGTCATGAGGTTTCAAAGGGAAGGAGCATTGCAGAGAAGCATGATGGATGTAAGCAGGGATCTTTGATGCAAAAGAATATAAAGGTAGATTGAGTGGAGGCAAGAACTGCTGGAATCCTACTTTACTCACTCTTACACAGTTGTGTGAACAATAGACCTGTGGACAGTAGGCAGCTAAATGCCTCCCTGACATCTGATCCCATCAGATCTTGGAAGTTAAGCAGGATCAGGCCTGGTTAGTACTTGGATGGGAGACCTCCTGGGAATACTGGGGTGTGTAGGTTCTCATCCTGAGGACTTCACTGTCACCGTCCAAGCTTGCTCGGCAGTGGCAGATGAACCTTAGGACTTAAACGATGGGGCCAGTTCTGCTCACGCTGTGCCTCACCTAAAAAATCCACTGCACAGGCTGGAAGGGCTCTCCCCAAAATCTTCGTTTGTGAAGCTGAGCCATGATGAGACCTGTGGACGAACAAGCTCATTCTCTAGCAGGCAATGGCTCCTTGTTCTAACTCCAGGAATTGCGGAAGTCACAGATCTGCAACTTGATGACAAGGGTTCTGTAACTGCCTCAGTTTCTAATGTTTAAATTTATGAGTCATCATAATCAAATCGAGGAGAGTAGTAAGAAACAAATAACTACCTTCAAACAATAAATACTATTGTAGTTGAGTATCAACAGATCATACTCATCTCAAAATACAGAAAATTGTTTTCTTCAACTTGAGACCATTGTTAAATGAAGCTTTGTGCTTTAAAGAAGAAAAGGTTTGATGAGTTATATATCACATCGCAAAAGTATATTTCAGTGCTGTATTTCCCCATGAAACAAAGCTCAGAAGACAACTTTTGTCCTTGTTGTAGGCATCTTGTCTTGGGTGTTTTCAGAAGCAATTTCTATTCAGCTTTTTGCAAAGAAATGGTGGAAAACTGAAATAGCATTATGGAAGGCAGGAGCACTGAAATCAGTGCTGTTAATCTTGAAGCCTCTTCATCCTTTTGAAGCTGAAGATCATTTAGTGCCGTCTTATTGTTTTGTCCCTGCATGATATTTTCTGCATAACTGAAAAAGGAGACCAAACAACAATACAAATGGATTAGAATCAAAGGTGGGCACAGGCAAGCACGACCATGGGGCAGGTATTCAGCTTAACATTTGGTTCCTGAACTCCTGTCTTCTCTGCTATGTCAGCTCTTGTCTTGCTTGAGGAATACATATGCCTATATTAGAATCACCTAGGCTCAGGAGATTTCAGTTTATTTTTTAGTTTTCCTATTTCTGGAGGAAAAGTGTGGATGTAAGGATATGCTTGTGATGAAAAAGAACATGTAATCCATACCAGCTGGTTCCTTTGTTATAGCAGGACAGGCACCACGGTATACTTACACCATTCTGTAACTTTGTTTCTTGTCTTACATAGCTCCATGACCCTTAAAATTAGTGTTTATGTTCAGTTCTGTGGCTTAGGTCTATTACTTGACCTGTCTTCACTGGATAAATGTCTGACTTGCTGTAGGCTGCATCTGTCCCTAGGGTTCTGGAGGAAAAATTGCAATAAATTCAACAGATACTGCTGTCTTTTCAGAAGAAGTTATCATCCAGCAATATCAATACTGGCATTCTCTTTCATTTTCTTTTTTCTATGCCACACTCTACTGGTCTACTCTAATTGTGTGTTAAATTTCCCACATTTGTTATCTTCTTCTTTCACAAAAAATCCCAACCAACCAATGAACAGAATCCAAAAAACGAAATCAACCAATCAACCAACCAAAAAAAAAAAAACAGACCCCCAAACCCCCACCAAAACCAAACCAAACCAAACCAAAAAAACCCAACCCAAAAGGCAGCACAAGGAGAAGAGTGTTCTATTCTAAAGATGATACTCATACAGCTGCAACATTTGCACGTCGATTCAGTGCCTGGTTTTTTAGGCATACAATTACTCAGTGGCACATGGTCCTCCGGGCTGGGCTCCCATGTATTTTAACCTATGTAAAGAGAGAGTTTGGGTATGTACTCCCAGCCTGCCATTTTCATATCAGCACTCGTTTGGAAAGCCAAGCTAAAAAGCCCTGTCTCTTGACAGTCTCTTGCCTGTAATGAACAGTTGTATTGTTTTCAGATCAGAGTTTGGGGTATAGGGGGATAGATCTAATGTTTGTCAGAACAGTTCTTTTGTGTACCATTTAGGCACTCCCAAGTGAGAAATGCAACATGTAGGGCAGAGTACATGCTTTATAGGGGATGCTGAGGAGAGAAGAACAGGTTAAGGAGTACCTTTCTAAAGCAGATGTCTCCTTGGAAGAAGGGTAGATGCCTAAAGGTGCTCAGCATTCGTAGCCACAAATCATGCCACAGAGTTGTCCAGCAGTGCTTTTGTGCAAGAAAGCTCAAGTGAGGTGCTTCCTTTTCCTCATTTCTCTATGTCTGAATAGCTCAAATCTTAGAACTTTCAATGTTAGGAAGAAAATGCATGCAGGAAGTTTGTCCCTAGGTTTTGAATCAAATTTTGAATCTTCCAGAAAAATGCCCTACCCATCAATCTGTTTTGAGTTAGTAAAAGGAGCTGCCTATGTTTATATGGTATTAGAAACATTTTGTGTCTGGTAAGGGACGCAGATTTCGAGTTCCTATGTGAAGATGGAGCTCTGTGGTCCGTTGTGTTTGTCGCCGGGGCCGCCCTTTGCAGACCAGCCCCGTTCGTCCCGGTTCAGCACCACGGCCAGCGCAGGGGCCGGCGCACCCCGGACCGCCCGCTCCGACCGCAGCCGTCCCTCGCCGGCGCTAGAGACGGGGTTATGGCTTGTGTCCTCTTGGGGCACAGCCCCCTCCGGCCTCGCCGGTCTGGCCAGCTGCAAAGTCTTGCACCTGGATAGCGGCAATCCTAAGCACGAGTACAGGCTGAATTGAGAGCAGCCCTGCAGACAAGGCTTGGGGGGTGTTGGATAGGAAGCTTCACATGACCAGGCGATATGCACTTGAAGCTCATAAAGGCAACTGTATCCTGAGATGTGTCAAAAACAGTGTGGTCAGCAAGTCGAGAGAGGTGATTCTCCTGCTCTGCTCCAATCTGGTGTGACCCCACTTAGGGTACTGCATTCATCTCCAAGGCCCTCAGCATAAGAAGGACCTGTTGAATGAGTCCAGAAGAGGGTCACAAAGGTGCCCGGAGAGATGGAGCACCTCTGCTGTGCAGACAGGTTGAGAGACTTGTGGTTGTTTAGCCCGGAGAGGAGAAGACTCCAGGGAGACATTATAGCACCAGAGGGGTATCTACAACATTGCTGTGAAAGGAACTTCTTCCAGAACCAGATTTTCATTATAAACTGAATGGTCAAAGTGCTGAGCATCCTTAGATGGAGTTGGAGATGAGGTTGCTCCACAGTTCCCAGGTGCTGCCAGCATTTTTCAAGACTGGGACTATATGCGCTGATATTTTCATTTCACTGTATGAAAATTATCCAGATGTATACTCTACCTGACTTTCTCTTATGGCAAATTACTTCTCATAGTGGTTGTAGTTGTAGGTAGCTCTTGTGACTGTTGTTCAAGGTCTTCTATTTTGAGAGGTACGTGAAATCACTCTAAAAAAATACTGTGAATTAAAATTTGGCATATGACTTCTCTGCCAGAAGTTGCTAAATATTTTATTAGAGTTTGAGAAAATCTATTAGTATATTCCCCCTTTTGTTTAGGGAGGATAAAATTAATGATTTTGTTTTACTTCTCTGCTCTGCTTTTTATTATCTTATGTCTATTTCTCTGCTTGTGCCAGACCTATGCTTGATGCATCTGAGGCCAGATTCACTTCTGTTACAGACATCTATAATTTTCATTGTGCGTGACTCTAGTCTTACATCTTGATTAGTCTGGAGTGCCTTCTGCAGTGCTCTCAGATCCAAATCTGGTCACTGGATTTAATAGAAGATTATTACATTGTGGACATTTATCCTTCCAAAATATGCAGTTCATGTAACAGCACTCTTGTAGAGCCACTGAATACAAATTCACTGCAGTAATGGGTTTTATTACTGTACCACGCTGACACCTATTTTGTGACTTGCTTTTATCTGGTACTTGCTTAAATTATAGTCCCTTGTGGTCAGTATTAAAGCAGATTGTGCTGTTTGAACTTTTTTTCCCTCCCTTACTTATAAGAGTTTTTTTGTAGTGCACTTGCAACTTCTTTTGGTAATGTGTATAATCTTGCCCATTTTCTTGCAGGGTGGGGGAAGTTTGCTCGCTTGACCCGTGCCCTCACCAGCAGCCGAGGTGTGCTACAGCAGCTCGCTCCCAGTGTCCAGAAAGGAGAGAATGTTCATAAGCATTCCCGACTTGCCGAGGTAATATTTTATTTCCCTGAGAGGCTGTAAAGAAGTGTTTTTAACCTTTTTGGGTGCGTTGTCTGTGAGCCAAGCACAGTGTGTTGTCCTTGCCCTGGGAATCCAAAGGCTGGTGGCAGGTATGGGAGCTCAGGTACATGTGCTGTGAAATGTGTCCCATGGCAGTGGAATGGAAGCAGATGTCCAAAAGACTTCGTGTAACCTAAGTGCAGTGTTGTGTTCCATATCTTATCCACATCTTATTATGGCATTATTATTAAAGTAATTCTTGCTTTGTTTCCATTCTTCTGAGGATCTGAATGTTAGTAGTACCTTGGACAATTTACTTATATAAAATTGTGGTGAGAAAAACTCAGGCTAGTGCACAAGGAAATTCTGGACAATCCTTGACATGGTCGTTCTCTGAATTCATTTATGTCTAATTACTTTTCAGTGAGATCCCAACTCTGCTTTACAAACTGGTTAAAATGTCTATTTGAGTTGCTGGTTTTACAGACAGAACAACTTTAAGATGCCACAAGTAACACTGCAGACGGATTAGGAAAATGGAAGTTTGTGATTTAAGTAGTCCGTCAGAGTTTTGAGCTCCAGTCAGAGAAGGCTCCTTGAAGTACTTAGGGTTTGAAGGCTTTCACCACGAGGGGGAGAGACTGTCCCAAGTTTCCTTGTAGCCGTCTCCTGGGCCAGTAGCAGGGTCTCCCTGGTGTAAACACAGCTTAGGGAAAGGCTTGATAAATGGTGTTAATGACAGCATGGCCAATATAATGTGTCAGTCCAGCTTGACTTATCGCTGTGAATGCCATGGCAGCAGCTGTGACTCTCGTCAAAAATTCTTCATCTTCCTGTGTAGCTGGAGGTGTAAGACATCAATGGGTTCCATGAGGTCTCCATATAGTCAGTATTCTACTATTTTTGCCTCCTGCCTGGGCCTGTACTGTTATCACAGATAATGATGAAATTCCCATGGACGGGCACTTGCCTCTTCAGTGTTTAATACCAAACTACTCAAGAAGGGAAAACTGATTCATGTTGGAAGTACAGAAATAACATAGATCATACTAGCACAGGGGAGAGGCAGACATTCACATATATACCATATTGTAAGAATACCATGTGATTAGCACATGTCCACCCTGAGGTTGCTTTATTGTCCTGGAATTTGGAATAGTCTTCCTCATAATCCTATTCAAGGCTTAGCATCAAATAATCCCGTCTTCTCTCTAGGTGTCTATGCTTGAATTTTACTTCATGCTAAAATGTAGTCAGTAGAATGTAAGGGAAAGGGTCTGAGGTTGTTTTGTTTGGCTCAGTGAACCTCAGTCTGAAACTCAGAGACTACATGTTACTGAAATTTCTTGCAAGCCCATGTGCTCAACAAGTCTTTGCAAGTGTTCTAACTGGCATAGCCAACTGATTAATTACAAATAATAAAGGACAAGTGTATAGTTTACATGTCTGAAATGAGTTTCTTTAATTGCTGACTGAATATTGCAGTCGTTATTTTACAAAGAACATTAGCCCCAACTGTGGTGTTAGGTAGCTCATTGAATTTCTGCTTTAATTCCACTTAAATCAATAGAACTACACTAGAGAAAAGCAGAGTGCAGATAATCATACAGACAAGGCCACTTTTCTTCCTTTGAAGATATATGGGATGCCAAGCTTCTTATTCTGGAAAGATCTCCTGATAATACTGAATATGTGATGCTTAACTGTTCCCTGTTGTATTTTCAAATATTTTCTTCTTTTCTTTTTCCTTCATCCCTGCAGTAACCTATTTGAAATTTTAAGTTCAAATTAAAATTAATTCTTTTTCTTTTCCTACTCACTGTGACATTTCCCATCATTCTTGTTTGCATGTGAAGGCTTTTAAATTATTGGAGTACTATTAGTGTTGCTCTTAAGTTCTTTATCACTTATATTTTTGAATACTTGAGAAAGTCAGTTGTGTCCTAGAACCTGAGTGGAGGAAGGTGGTGTACAAATATGAAACAGGAGCCTGCCACAAAAGCTTACAATTTTTTTTATTTTTATGAAACAGTTTAAGAAAGGTGTTAGTGACAAACAATTTGATTTTATCCTCAGGCCATGGATAATACAAGCAGTGTCTATGCAGCTTCAGTCTCTGATTTTTGCCAGTAGGCATAGATTTTTTAGCCTGACTTCTCTAATAGCAGTCATATGAAAACTACTTAAATAAATTATGCAATTAACACAGAGGTGTTAGGTAACTCTGAGGCTACATTTTGAAGTAAGAGTGTAAAGTAATAAATTTCTGTGACTTAATCACTGGGAAGCTGATTGTAGGAATGATTTTTCCTGGTCACTGCATAGTATGTACATCCTCTGCACCTATGGCCCTACCTGACGTGTTCTGTACATTTTCCAGGCAGTTCTGGTAAACAAGATTGTGTCATAATTTAAAAAATTGCAATGGTTATAAGAAATAAAAGCTGAAAAATTACAATGGTGCTTAGCAGCACTACTTAGGACTGGAAATTCTGCATTTTTTTTTTAAACCTTTTTTACCAGGAACTTAAAACTGCCATTAAAATCTACTTCAGGCTGAGGCTTTGCACCTAGCCCTTAGCTTGGGAGCAATTTGTGTAGATGCCTGTAAAAACTAAAGTAAAGGAGAGTGAGAGAAAGCAAATATGTGCAGTTGAAAACACAGAAAGGAGAGATTAAGCTGGAAATGAGTGATGGTTTGAGTGTTTATGTGTGTGTTAGCCCCGTGAAACCACCCAAATACCCCACAGCCTTGTGAAATCCATGATGAAATTTGGTGTTTCTGCTCTTGAAATAAAATTCTGCAGCTTTAGAGAGCTATTAAACATCATGCATCCTTGCCACAAATAATAGATGCAGATAATACAGCTGTACTATCTGATGAATCACAAGTAATTGAAATAATACTTTCATTAATAACTTTCTGAAAAAAATACTATTTTACTATGATAAAACTGTATAATGGTGAAAAAAATCTTCCAAACTCAAAGCTATTTCAGTTACTTAGAAAATTATAGTAATGAAATTGTCCAGTGCACATGGGTGGAAACTTGGTTTATGTAGTTGTGTACATTTTCTTCATGATTACTTTTATATTAATCTGTTGGGGGTGGGTTTGTTGTTGTTGTTGTTGTTGTGTTTTTTTCCCTCTCCAGGAGAAGTACCTTTATAAGCAGTTTGAATCTAGGGAGTTCCTGTGGGTGGGTAACCACACCTGCCTACTTCAGCAAACCTGTCTCAGGTTGGCACTGCTCTGCCTAGAGGCTGGAGTGCAGCAGGAACACCTTGGAGTAGGGCAGAAGTACTTCTCTTGGCATCTATCTGGGCTTGCTATAGGGTGCAGAGAGGATGGGGTTTAGAGCTCTTAATCTCCAGATGATTCAGGAGTGGTGTGTGTGTGTTTGGAAAAATGGTTAAAAAATAGACTATGTGTGGCCCTTGGTATGAAAAATAGAGAAAGGAGCATTTGTAACTTCCAATGCAGTGACTTGACAAAACCTAGATCTTTATCACTAAGCTCTGTGGACTTCCTTCCATGATTATTGGGCAGTACTGAGCTCTTTTGTTGTGCTTTATGCTAAAGGCACATGCTTGTTCTCTGAGATAATTAAGCTTTGTTAATAGGTGTGTTTCTCTTCCTTCAGTGAAATTAAGAATTTGGTGCCTTTGAAAGGTCTTGGCTGGCAGTCCCAGATGCTGCAAGATCTTTGTCAGCCTGTAAAGCAAGTTGCCTTTCCTGAGAGAGGTAGCATGAGCATGAAGTGTCCTTCTTCTGTCTGAAGCTGTGAAATGATGGTTCATCTCTATAGCAATGCCAGAAAGGTGGAGTGGTTTATGCAAGGTGCATGTAAGTGAGGTAGTGAGAGGGAGCCTGGGCTGCAATTTGTCACCTTCAGCCTACCCAAACAAAGGACTGGAGGCACCTCAGGCTTGCTGCAGGTGGCTTTCCCCACCTGAAGAGGGATTGATATCCCTATGTCATTCCTCCATGCCCACCTCCTGCCCTGTCCCTCCCCCTCCATTCAAGATTCATGCCCACACTGCTGGTGCACAGTCTTCTGCTGGAGACAGTTAAAGCCATGGCCCCATGTCACTTTAAATAGCCATTGGTAGAGACTCCAAGGTGGTAACAGAAGTTCAAAAGACTTAACTAATAAGGTCCCTAGCCAACCAAATAGTTTAGAGTACATTTACTTTCTAAATAGAAAAGGAAGGAGGCATCAATCCTTTTATTTTCCTATGCTCTGAGCCTTTGAATCTTGAATAAGCTGTGAGAGAGTGCTTCATACTTGGTGATGACATTTTAAAACACTGAAGCAACAAAGTTGTTTATTTTCTTAGCAAGTTGAAATTAGAAATCTGTGTTTTTTCTGCTTTCAGTTCAGTCTTACATCCCTGCAGTTCCACTGGCTTGACTTTATTTCTTTTTTATTTGCAGCAAAATAATGGACACCATAATTTCGGCCCTGCTTTATTGCCAAAAAGATTGTTCTTGCCTTTTTTCCTATTATTTGGGTATATAAGAATATATTAGTACATTTTCCAGTACCTATAGTTTGATGCCAAATCTCCATGAGTTCTTGGAGTACAAAGAGACCAGCAGTGGCCAAAATTGAGTGCATTATACAATTCTTAGTCTAGAACTTACAAATTTATATATGGGAACCAATCTGACAAGAACTAAATATTTTTTTCAGTGTTTCATGGTTGAGTCTCCTGTGCTAATTAGAATGGTTACCAAAATATTTAACTTATTCATTTAATAGCAGAGGCTAAAAAAATAAGCTGTAATAGGCCTGTGATTGCAAAATAAGCAATTATGCATTTACAAGGGGGTACTGTCTCCCCACAGTAGTAACATCTCAACATTTGAACTGAAGTCCAGTTAACTGACTTATAAATGTTACCATGTGATAGAGATGCTCGGTTTTGCTGCTCAGTTATTCCAGTGAGTGAGTATTGCAGAGGACTCTCCTTACCCAGTGCAGCATATTTCAGGCTTAGGATCTTATGTTGGAGCCACTACTCATGCAGACCCTCATAAAAGCCAGTAGCAGCTCTTTCCTCTCCCACTGATTGAGGTACAGCTGTGATGTGCAAAAGGGAGGGCACGAGATACTTGCAACACTGATCTTGGGCTAGAGCTTTTGTTGACAAAAGGCATCCTAACATTTGTCACCAGGATTGCAAACAAGCCTTGAAGGGAATGGCACTCTGAGTACACATACTAACTCAATACATCATCTCTGCCTCTTCCAGTCACTACCAGTCACTTCTGGGGACTGCATGGGCTGGCCAGTGCCTCCTACAGAGAAGAGAGACTACTTCTGTCTTGTGCTTCTTCCAGCTTTTCTCTCCACAAGACAACTTTTTAAATTTGCCTTTTTTTTTTTTNATAACCTACGTGAATCAGGGTCAGGAGTCATGGACTACTTAATACGGCAGGGAACATGTCTGACTCCTAGTTTGGACTGCAGGGGAAATGTTCCTTTTTCCTCTTTGCTGTCATTCTAGAAACTCAGTAAGAGAAAAATATTGTCATCTTATTTTAAAATTTTTGTTCAAACTGTTGATGCCTCTGTGCTAACATGCAGGTCTCTGAGCAGGTCATGCTAATTCTCTTCAGTAGAACATACTGGGCTCAAAGTCAGCAGGTTTGCAATTCCCATTGTCATTTACACATGTGCAAGGGACTGTGATCTGACAGTGTCTGACCCCTGTTGTGTACAAAAGTAAGTGATTATGTGAGGTTCAAAGCAGCAGGGAATTTGATCAGAGACTGTTTTGTCGAAGTAGGATTCTTGTAGCTCATTGTTTTCTTTTGTCCCCTTCAGCTTAAACTGTTGGAAAAAAGCCCACCAGTTCACAAAAAAACCCCAAACATAACAACAACAAAAAACTCACTCAGAAAAGCCTGCAGATAAAAATCCATGTCTAAATAATTGACATTAAAAAGCTAAGGAGCATGAAAGGAAAACATCCTTCTATTATAGCTATGCTGTCTGATCTTTTCCCTGAGAAATGTGGCCATTTAATTTCCTTCTCTGCTTTCTATTGCTCTGAACTATGTGTAAATAAATGTGAAAAAGGAACCATGCTCCTAAATTCTTATAGGTTCTCTGAGTTTGGCACTAGCAAACACATTTCACTCTAGCAAATCTCCATCTTCCTTTCAGTTTTCCTCCATAACTCATCTAGGGTAAATTTAATTTTAAAATTTAATTTGTCTTTATTTGGACACAGGTTCTTCATGTTGATTTCACTCTCATGTATATCTATAGATATAAACAAACTTATTTTTGTTCATAGACATGTGAAAGAAACTTGATTTCCCAAGAACTAAATACGTAATAATACTGTTTTCACA
The DNA here is from genome assembly GCA_013396695.1 of Sakesphorus luctuosus. NCBI lineage: Eukaryota > Metazoa > Chordata > Aves > Passeriformes > Thamnophilidae > Sakesphorus > Sakesphorus luctuosus. Next base: position 47,406 of record VWZD01008198.1, read on the forward strand.
CTAGTGTGCAGAACTGGAGAGGCAGTAGACACTGATCATGATTGTACTTATGGAAAACAGCACTCAGTGTCACCTTGTGCTCAGCTGGAGGCCCAGGGTTTAAAACATGTGCTGGCAGAGTAGCTTTTGCAGTAGTGCTTTTTTGAATTGAGACCTAACTGCACTGTAACTGGACTGTACACCTCAACAGGTCACCACAAATACTGTGTTCAGTTTTGGGCCCCCCACTATAAGGAGGACACCAAGGTGCTGGAGCGTGTCCAAAGGGTAGCAAAGGTGGTGAAGGCTCTAGAGAACAAGTTTGGTGAGGACCAGCTGAGGGAGCTGGCATTGGTTAGCCTGGAGAAAAAGAGGCTTCAGAGGGACCATATTGCTCTCTACAACTACCTGGAAGGAGGTTGTAATGAGGGGGAGGTTAATCTCTTCTCCTGGATAACAAGTGACCGGACCAGAGGAAATGGCCTCAAGTTATGCCAGGGGAGATTGAGATTAGATTATTAGGTAAAAGTCTTTCACTGAAAGGGTTGTCAAGCATTGGAACAGGTTTCCCAGGTGAAGCAGTGGAATCACCATGCTTGGAATTGTTCAAAAGGCATATGAATGTGGCACCTGGGGACAGGGTTTATTGGAGAACATGGTGGTAGTAGGTTAATGTTTGGACTCAACCATCTTAGAGGTCTTTTCCAACCTTAAGGATTCTAACCTATAATTCTACACCATCAAGTAGTTAAGACACTGAATGTCTCTCAGGGAAAAGTTGAAGTTCAAAATGAGTTTATTGAGGCTAATGATAGTTATCCATGGACTTCATACTTGTGCAGTCCAGAGAAGAGGATGATAGATTGTGGCATAAGCCTGTTTCAAACAGTATGGTCTTAAATAGCCAGTGTTGAAAAATAATGTGGTCCAGTGGTCCTGGTGCTGGACTGGAGCTCAGAAGTTGCGATATTATTCCTGGTTTTGCCATTCACAGCTGCCTCTCTGCCCATTCTTGCCCATCATTTATCTGTCTCGTCTGCTGGGATTGCTTAAGGAGATGTCTTGGACACCCCACATATTAGACTTAGTGTCGAAAGATAATTAATGGTATTAAGCAAAAAAACCTGTTCTTAGTTTGATGCTGGTCTGTTTAACAGAATACTTGACTTGCTTACCATTTGGTAGTAATAAAAGGAGTTAATAGACATGTATTTGTCAACTGTTGTACTGAGTTTGACAATCTAACACCACGAAAAAATTAAGTATGTTTTCCTTTTCTCCTGAAATCTCTGTTACTACAGGTATTGCAGCTGGGCTCTGAAATCCTTCCACAGTACAAACAAGAGGCACCAAAGACTCCGCCACATATAATTTTACATTATTGTGTTTTCAAGACTACCTGGGACTGGATCATCTTGATTTTAACCTTCTACACTGCTATTTTGGTTCCTTACAATGTCTCCTTTAAAACCAAACAGAACAACGTGGCATGGCTAGTAGTCGACAGCATTGTGGATGTCATATTTTTGGTTGACATTGTGCTTAATTTCCATACCACCTTTGTGGGACCAGCAGGAGAGGTGATCTCTGACCCCAAGCTGATTCGCATGAATTACTTGAAGACCTGGTTTGTGATCGATCTGCTCTCGTGCTTGCCATATGATGTCATCAATGCATTTGAGAATGTCGATGAGGTCAGTATACTAGTTGCACTTCCACCCTTTAATTATTACTTAATGGTTGAGGGGAGGTGGGGGAGAAAAGAAAGAAATGTATGCTTTTAAATATATTGAATTATTGTACACATGTCTCTAGTAGCCACCCACAGTGTGCATAGAATTTTACCTATAAATTCTAGCTAGACAGGTCATTCTTTAGCTGCAGTGGGAAAAGCTGTAGTTTTTGGTGTTAGAAATCTGTATTTACTTTTTTTCATTCTGCATCCTCAGAGTGCAGGAGAACAGACAGAAGCAGACAGCACAACCTCTGTGAAGCACTGAGGAAAACTGCTCTGTCTGACTTACCATGAATAGCTTGAACTGGTGTGTCAGGACAGATTCTTGGGCAGGCTTCTCTTGCTTTCACTGTTGACTGAACAGGGTACGTCTGCTAATGGCAATTCTTCACATGAACAATTGGGAAGTAAAATACACTTTTCTTGGCTGCTTCTGGTCCACTACAGCGGGTGGCAAAGAGACAGGCAGTGAGTCACTGAATCAGACCACCAGAAAGCACAGTATGGATATCTGGTGATCCACACAGCATGGTTTGGCAGCACTTGTTTTAGAGGAAGGTGAAGCAACTGAAGGCACTTGTTTAGTAATTTCCAGGTGAGTGGAGTTCAAAGGGATCTCTGGAGATCACCTACTCCAGCCCTCCTGCTAAAGCAGATCCACCCAGAGCAGGTTGCAATGAATTGCGTCCAAGTGGGTTTGAATAACTCCAAAGAAGAGGGATATACATACATATTTCATGAAGGCTTACTATTGAATTTTTAGCCCGTAAAATTTAAATTTTATTAATTCCTTTAAAATATGACCATGTTCCAAAGGACAGCCTAGCTATCAAAAGAAAACTAAGCTAAGTGAAATACATGGGCAAACCAAAATGACATTACTTTTTAAAAAATACACTATGCAGGTTTCTACAAAATTTAAAGTATTTAAATTAAAGTATCTCAATGGCTCAAGGCAAACTATTGAGTGCAGTGGAAAAAACATGCTGCTGTTCGATACTTAATTCCCTAGGGAAGTTTTCATTTTCTATCCATCTACAGACAGAAATTACGCAAATGAGATCAAGCAAAAAAGCCTTGTGAGACCTGTCCTTAAATATTTGTTTGTCATAAAAAGGGCCCAGGCTGCAGATTATTCTGCAAGGCTTTCACATATTACTTTGCTGTGACACTGATAAAGTGGTGGAAGCAGTGGCCATATGTCAGTTTCTGACATTTAGACTGAAAGAGTAAAAATAATGAAATAATAATAATAATAACAACAACAACAATAATAATGATAATAATAGAGAAATTAAGCAAGAGACAAAAAAAGGAATGCAGCTTTTCTTAGTAACACTCCGGTGATGATATTGCTGGAGGAGCACTTTGCAACTTTAGACTGGTGATGTGACCTACAGAATATCCCTGAGGAAAATGTCCATACCAGTGGCTGTGACAGCCCTCGAGCTGAGCACAGGTGCACGTGGTAGCAGTTCTGCAGAGAAATTCTTGAGTTTGAATTTCTCCAGGTTCTCCATCTCAGTGTTGCCTTCTAATAACGAGAAGCTGATTGGTACTTCTGTTTTCCTGTGGCTCTTCAACAGTCTCTTAATCAGTATAACCACATTAGTTTTAGTTATTCTATTATAGTACCCAAGAAAAAAATAACCACCATTTTTCTTGATGCTGTCCTTTCAAGACTGCTCATCTCCATTTCCCTTAGTGGGTTCTGACATTTAGCTGGTATAAATCATTGTAGAGTCATTAGAACTAAGTTTCCGCTGGTGTAAATTGCTGTACATCTCTTAAGGGCTCATTGGCTGGTTTATAGGACCTGAAGGGATTTGCCAGCAATGCTGACAGAATAACATAGTGCATATCAGGTGGAGGTTTAGGACAGTATAGGCTGATCACTGCTTCAAGAACTGCCTGTAGAGAGAAAGAGAACCTTTTATTAAAGAAGAAAAAAAATAAAAGGAGCATTCAAGGAACCTTGAAAGTAAAAAATCTTTGCCTGATATCTTTTTCTCTGCTGTGTGGAGCATTGCCTTGTGGGTCAACTCCCTTTCTTTCTTACTGGTTTAAATTTTACCTGTCTCTTGACCTGGATTACACACTGTATTACTTCACAATTGGATTAAGTCAGGTGTGAGGCTGCACTGCTCAACTTACAAGTAAACAAACTGAATTGTTATCTGTGTGTCACCTTAATTTTGCTAAAAGGAATTCCCTTAGAGCCATTGCACTGGAGTTAGTAGGTGGCTGTGGACGCTGCAGGGGTGTTTTTTCAAGTCCTAATGTGAATACTCTTGAAAAAACTGCCAGAGAGTAAATGATAACCAGTGTCAACAGTGGTGATAAAATGAATTGAAGAATATGAATTGCTATTTTCCTGTTTTGATGTTTTCCATGTATGATTTTAAACAGGAGGAAACAGAATCCTGCCTTTGTTGCAGTCCTATAGTGAAGGGGGAATGGGGAAGGTGGAAGCTTCCTTGTTTTTCTGTCTGCTGTCATTGTCTGTTAGAAAAACTGTCACTGAGGACACTGAGAATGTCATGGAGGAACTAGCTTGACAAGTCAATTTGTTTTTAAGAATGCTGTAATTACTGTGATGGAGACTAATTGATTTGCAAGGGGCACGAGACCTTGAGCATTGAAGAAGTAAAACACTATAATGGGGTATTGAGGCTTTTTTTGTCTCTGGGCAATTTTTGGAGTGTCCCATCACTTAGCTCTGGATAGATTAATGGTTAAACCATTTTTGTAATTTTAAAAATTATCCACTAATACAAGAATAATTATAATAGAGGAAACTAGAGTTGATCGATATTTTTGACAAGCAAATACTCAATTGAAAAAATTCTGTTATTGGAATTCTTTTCTATTTTGAAGTAACTTTTTGTTTTGCAATTTGCTTCTTTATTCCACTATAAGATATAATAGAAAATGTTTTCTTGAAACAAAATCGAGTGTGACTTCTGTGGTTTTCAGACAGTTTCAAAAGTCTTTGGGTTTGTTGCAGTTTGGAACATTAGTATATTTTCAATTTACATTTTTCAATATAATTAAAATTCCGGTTTCCCCTCTGCACATGGTTGAGAATATTTTTGTTCACAAAAATAATTTGAATTCATTAACTATTAATCAATATCACTATTAATAACTACAGTTAATTCAAGAGGCACTTAAGTATGAATAGCCACATTCTACAGATGGAAGAGGAAAGAAAAAGCATTAATGTCTTCGTTCATGGCTGTATAATTAAATATGAGACTGTATGAAGCTTCTGATCTCAAGTGCTGTGCTCAAAGAGACAGTACATCTCATATTCAGACATGAACAGAATTCAACAAATAAAAAACCGAATAGCTGTAGAGAAATTTCTATTGTTGCCCAAATAAAAGAAAAGTTATAAATGTTTCTCCTGACTTTTATATATGGGAAACTAATTATGCAGCTAAATACTAATTACTTTTTTGACCTGCCATAGAATTTCAAGAGAAGAAAATATACCACTGATTGATGCATCAATTTAATGCTAGGCTTGAACTTTCTATTGTTAAGACAATGCATCATGCTATAATTTAGTTTGAGTAAGAAAAGAAAATATTGGTCTAAAATTTACACAGCCTTTAAAACATGAGGTGTTAGACTCTGTCAAATTTGAATGATCACAATAGCATTTGTCAGTAATCCTTTACAGTAATTAATATTATCCCTCTCTTAAGGAAATACCACCTACTTTGGGGGATGTTATCTTTTTGTGTTCAGACGTCAATCAATAAATTTAACAAAAACCAGGCTTAAAGAAAATTCCACAATTTTTGCCAAGAACAGTGCAATTTAAGGCTTAGAATTCCAAAGCATGTTTTTGCCGTGTCAGCTTGAGCATTTTTATACTGTGGTTTTGGCCATAATGCCATAAGATACAATTTATATTGGAAAAAATTTGACTTATTACATGTGATGCCATTGTTGTGAAATCTCATGGTAGAAGTGGAATCCAGTCATGTCACCACCATATAAATCTCTGAAATAGGGAGTTTTGAGTAGTAATTGCTGTGTCTATTTGAAGGGAACACTATGATCTATTGTTAGCTGATGCCAAATTGAGAATCGTATATCACTCTATTAGTTGAGGTAGAAGAGGAATAAATGCACAGCAAAAGATCATCAGGAAAGATGTATTCAATATAAATGATCTAGTGTTCTCTTAAGTGAATGAATAAGAGAAGCTAGCATACAGGCAAAGAAGATATACAGCTTTGAAAGGACAACATTTATGATGATAAAAAAAGTTCCAGAAAAAAAACACAATACAGAAGTAATAGACGTAAATTAAGCTATTTAGTGCTAAGTGAGCGTGGTGTAGCTAGAAAGTAAACAGTGAGTTGAGAGAGGAAAAAATGAATGTGTTGCTGGTCAAATTGCTGGCAACTCTGAGGCAGTGCTTTTGCAATAGATTAATTTAAACCTTATTAGTGGAATAATCTCTCATGCTAATACAAATTAGCTATCTAGGAATTACTGAAGTAGCTACACTGGAAAGCATGCAACTTTCCTAGACTTTTTTTTTACCATTGCATACAATAAGTAACAAGGGAATAAATTCTCATATTTACAGTTTTATGAAATAAACAGGGACTTATAAAGAAAGATTTCAAGTTAGATGAATTTTGCAAACTGGAAAATACAATTTTTGGAAGTATTTTTAAACTGTAAACAGCTGAGTAATATGAAATCTGTTCGCAACAGTAATTCACCACACTTATTTGAACATGTCCAGTTAGGCAATACTGTGTTTTACATGTGAGTCTATTGATAAATCTGGCTAATTAAAATTTTAAGGTAGTCGTAACCTACTTTCTATGTAATGTCTATAACAAAGCAGCTGCGTATCATGTATGATCCACTCATAGCAGAAATGTTGGCAAAATGTCGCTCTTGGACAAGATAAAGGAGATGAGAAGGGATTAATGAGACCCTGTGGACTGAGTGACTCCTTACTGGAGCTTCTGGGGAAGAATCAAGCAATTGGTTTACTGTACCCTGGTGGGGCAGTGGTAAGGCTGGCACATGGGCCTTGGATTGAAGGTGTGGTGATGAAGAAGCTGTACTTGGTTGGGTGTCCCTGTGTGAGTGGCCCCTGAGAAACAGGACAAAACCCAAGGGACGTGTGTGCTGTGGACTGTAACCTGTCAGAGACCCTTGGAGCATGGCTAGGAAGGTTGTTGGTGTGGCTTCTAAGTAGTGTTTGGAGCTTCAGAAGGAAGTTGGGGGCCTTGAACTGTGGAAGAAGGGGAGTGCAATGGAAAGGAAAGGGAGTGGTGGAGAAGAGCTGCTTATCTGACTTCTGAAAGTGCCTCTGTACTGCAGCATGGCCCCAGGGGGCTGTGCCAAGCAGCAATTACTCCTTAACAAACAGATATGTAGGAGGATTTGGGGAAATGTAAGTGGCATAAAGAAGATTCCTGGGGTAAAGTGGACAGCCAGGATACAAACCAGGCAGGCAAAGAAGCACTTGCTGTTCAGAGTCTCTTGAGGATTCAAGTAAGTGTATCTCTCTTTGTCTATTTTGTCCCACATGCTCCCATTCCCCATTTTCTTTTCCCAGTCAAATATGAATTTCTTCAACTTCCCTCCTTAAAACCCAAACCTCCATACTACCAGTGAAGTGCTTCTTTTATGCTGTGAAGGGGCAGGATTCTTCTACCCTTCCTGGTCTTCTCTAGGTTCATAAACCTTTGTGGCTTAGAGACATCGGTTCTGTCTGCTGATGGATAGCCCCTCACAAAAGAGAATACCAGAGTAGGATATGTTGCTGTATCCCTGCCTGGGCTGGCCTGCTCTGTAGGTTCTGCTATGCTGTTGAGGTGCCAATTAACTCCTCTTTTTCTGCAGCCCTAATGTTCAGATTAGTCTTTTGGCTAAGTCACAAATAAGTAAGGGTGTTATTAGATTTCAGGTCTACTTCTTCATGGCTTTGAAAGACATGACATGATTTATCATTCTGTTAAAGAGAGAACAGTAATCCACATAAGCTATTCAATCTGTATAAGGCTAAAAGAATTAAAATGCTGAATTACATTTTCAGTGATAATATATGGTGATAGCCTTTGTTGAAGGAGGAATGCTAATTGAATATATTAGATTCTGAATTATTGCAAAAAATTGCTGCTAGAGTGAGACTTACACTGCATATAAAGGGAAGCATGTTTCGGAGACAGGGATCAGTTGCTCTGTTCTTTTCCCCCATTCAGCATACTGGTATCGATCTGAGGCAGAAAGTCAGATGAGATGACAAAAGGTGTTTATTTGAGTAGCTAAGTGGTTGCTCTGTAGTCTATTTTGTATTAGGTATGGGATCAGAATTGGAAAGATGGAGTGGCTTAGATGCCAGTAACACTAAGTCTTACTGGGGTGTTTTGCCTCCTTGAGATAAGTACAAATCTTCTGGAATTGATGGTTTCTTTAAATCAGAAGCTGTCTATCAGCTAACCAGATTGCTGTCTATCAGGGGTTAATTTTTACTTGCTACTGCAGAAAGTGAGATTTCTTTAGATTACTTATGTATTATCTTTCTTCTTGTTCTTCCTCTCAAAGTAAAAAAAAATATGAGAGTTTGTTTCCTGGTTTTGTTGGTTTTCTGAGTGTGCATGAATGCACGTAAGGCAAGCAAGGCAAGCTTGGCCATAGTTTTACAAATGAAAGAGCAGCCTTCCCATGTTTTCTCACACCACATGCTTCTATACATGAATTATTGCTATTTCTCCCTCAATTCCAACCAAGCTCACAGATGTCCGACTAAAATAATGTTTGAGAGTCTAGAGATCTGTTTTCTTCAGTGCTGAAAACCACAGCAGTATCCAGAGGGCTTAGATATTGATTCTGACCTATGCTCATAACATTATCTCATCTCTTGGTTGCTAAATGTGGCAATCTGTAGGAAAGGTCATGTTCTCAGACCTAATTAAGAAAATCAGAAGAGGCAAATGACAGAAATGAGAAGTCCTAATAATGACCTGACAGGGCTGCCATGTTACTGCAAATAGGCAGAGCCAGGCTGCGGCATGGCTGGCTGCAGAATCAAGTGGCAAGAAAAAAGGTAGTGCTTTCCATGGCTCTTGCCTCACTTACGGTAGTGATAAATTTGGTTCATTGCCTCCCTTTTTGCAATAAATTGTGTGTGTGTGTGTGAGTCTGTCTTATTCTCTCTCTTTTAATGGTTAGCTTTTAGTCTCCTGCATCTCCCTTAAATTAGGATGAAGCCTGAACTTCAGCAGTTCCATATGAGAGGAAAGTGCTGCAAAACTTAGGAAAGATTTGTGCCAATATTGAATATTTCTCTTTTTAAAACCAGATAGTAAGTAGGAAGTAAATTATCCTTCCTTTGAGCCTAGAAAAAAACCCCAGCCCTTAATGCTTGGGCTAAGTGCATTTTCTTTCTGTACATGTAGAAATTGAATAATGGCATAAAAAGTAGATACTGTCACGTAGATTGAATCTTTTACTAAAGTACTAGTGGTACTGCAGCTGTAGGAGGTGGAGTGAACGTTGCATTTTAGTTATTTTCTAAAGTTGTTCATCTTACATCTTATTTGGAAGGGCAAGTGAATTATTTCTCACTTTTTTCTTTTTTTTGGCAGGGGAGGAGAGGGACTGCCCTTAATTTTTATTGCTATTTTTAAACAATTTGTGTTTTTTTCTTTTTCTAGGTGAAATTTTATTATTAAATGAATTGAGTTTAATTTAGTTTTGCATGGCAAATAAACAACAGCAACTGTTGTTTATTTGCACAGTGTCTAGGACTGTAGTGCCCACTATTACTGCTCTTGGGGACCATAATGACACAAGTAACAATAATTACTTTGCTTTCAGCTCTTTGCTTGCATTGTCAAAACACTTTACGGTGTCTTTATTTCTTTTTCTGGATATGGAAGTAATGGCACAAATCTTATGTTGTGTGATACAGAGCTAGAGCCAAACCACAGATATCCTGGATCCCTTGTTTGGAAAGATGACTTACCCGGCTGAGATATCAGTGTGAGACATGGGGTGCACTGACAGTAGATCATGTCTAGCAGAAAACCAGGAGATACAGAAGAAAACCTGTGTAAATGTGCACTGCCTATAGTGAGTAGGTCTAATTAATGACAAATTTACTTTTGAGTATTTCATGGACAAAATTATGAAACATTCTCTTTGAACATAAAATGTGGGTTCTGCTTACCTCTAGGACTGAGACTCCTCTGTTTTTCTGTTGTGTTTGGGGTGCAGTTCCACTCTATGAGGATTGTGTAGGAGGAAAGGGAGGAGGAATTGGTTGTTATTTGTTATTTTAAGGCCTTTTAACATTCAGGTTTGCTCAATCAATGACTAGAGATTTCTTCTGGGTCTCAGTGCTTTGAGCTTGCCCTTTGGTTTGGAGGGGACTTGCTACACAGCCTTCTGTTTTTATGCATCAGCTATCACTATCAGTGAAAGGAAACCTGGCAACATATGAAATATTTAGCAAAACCTCTATGTATGCAGGTATCAGCAGTGGAATTTTTTTAGAGTGATTCTGTTACTTCATACAATTTGAAATATATGTGTGTGAAATTCAGCATTTTCTGAATACATGACTAAGTGCTGCATATTTAAGTAAGTTCTGTCTATAACCAAATACAGTAAAACTGTACTATGGGTCTAATCTGGCCATGTAACAGATTTCATAGCTTTTGCATAGCCCCAGGGGAAAGCTTCTGTTGGATAGAATACTAATGGTTGCAACTGTGTCAGAGTAAATCAGACACAGGTAGATCTTCATGGGCTACTACTTAGTCCTGTCTTTTCCTTGACTGCCACATAGACTTTCCTTATGGTGATCCTTTAGAGCAGAGCATCTGGGGCTGCCTGTTTGGGACCCATGGTGCAAATTCCAGCTCTTTTTTAACTGAGGCTCATCTATTTCCTTTGGGAAGAAGGAAATATGAGTGTTTCTTCATCTGCCTCTCAAAGCTGATGGGAGTAGCAGAGCTAAGAGGGTGGGACACGCATCAAAGAAAGTAAATTGAGTTCAGGCTCCTTTGCGTGACATCGTGGAGCCATCTCTGATAAAAGCACAGAAATAATCTGCACTGATAAGAGCATTACAATGGACAGTAATCTGAAAGTACAGTTTTATTTTTGAAAGTGGTAGTCTAAAACTGTCAGTTTTGAATCCAGCAGATCTATTCCATTGAGTATTAAAATATAACGTGCTAAATCTAGTGCCAAAAAGTACTGGTTTAAAGTATTGGAGAAAGATCTGATTTTTTCCACTTTATCATCTATGAAACAGTCTATTAAGTTTCTGTTGTTAATAACCCATTTGAAATTCTGTTGCTTAGAAATTTTTAAGAGAGTTGTGGGAATAAGCATATCCCTGGGCATTTCTTGCTCTTGGTATTGATCCATTTGGAATAGACAAATCCTTTCCTCTGAGAAAATCAAAGCAAAAATACTGTTAACACTGAAATAAATTTTTTTTTATTTAGCTTTTTTTAGACTTTCGGGATCTTATTGGCAATGCAGTCAGGTGAAGCATTATGAGTAATCTGAATAATAATTACAACCTTTCAATGCAACCAACTCAAGTATATATTTTCTGTAAATATGCAAGTTCTTTTTGTACAAAAACCTAAATCTCTCTATCTCTGGTTGGAATTTTAATGGAATCACTTTCTCCCAAATGACACAGTTCAATCCCATTTTAAGTATTCTAACAAAATTTCTTTTGCTGAATTTCATAAAGGAAATTAGGATAAGAGTACTCTGGAAAAAAACTAGTTTGCCTTAAATGTTTTAAATTTAATTTCACATATTTTATTTCATATTGTCACTTTTCATATCCAATTTTTTAAACTCTCCTTCTGTGATTTTTTTTCTTTCCACCAGTATTTCTACTCTTTCATTATTTTTTTTTAATTATTAGCCTAATTCTAAACCCTTAAGTCCTTCATAAATAATTATTATTTTTTGGCTTTAGTAAGACTCTCACTGACAAACAGCATTAGTTTTTTTGGTGGTTATTTTTTTTATCACAGTGATGAGTTTTATTTGAAGAACAGGTTTTGCACCATTATTTTTGAACAAAAATAAAACTGTTTTTTCAAATGCTGGGATGGAGACATTCCTGTCCTTGCCTGAGACTTTGATGTACTGTGTGATTAAAAAGCTTGACTTTGAGCCTGAAGCTAAAAGCACACTGTTGCTGAAGACCTCTCAAAATGCAAAAAAACCCCAAACCAAACAACCAAATCCCAACTGTTTTCCTGTTAAAGTTTGTAAAGAAGAAAGGGGGAAATGGGCATTGGTCCTAAGGGGAAAAGGCCAGAAGGCTGTGTTGTAGTGTCAGAATGTTTAGAATGTAGAGGCTATGTGTGCTTGTCACTCAGTGACTCGCTGGCTATAATTTATAATTTTTTGTATTTTCCCATTTGGTTTTCCTCTCCATACCAAGTGTTTAGAGATACTTGCTTTCCCTCACCTGGAAATTAAGGCCTTTTGTGTTGTATTCTCTGAATTGGAGTAGAGGTTTTGCTACAATGTTTGAGAAATAAAGCTGGATATGGAATGAATGTGAAATAGAAATTAACTTACTTTATGTAGGATTTTTCGCGTTAGTGACTTGAAAAGTTTGGCATAGATAGTCATGAAAGGAATAGTTCTCTGCAAATATCTGATTTAAAGGAAGACTTCTTTTCTCTCTCTTTTTTTTTTCTTTCCTCGTCTTTTATACTACCCTCCTCCTGAATGCCTTAGATTTTGTCCAGATACTTAATGAAAATTGATAGTGTGTTCCCAGGTAACAAACGACATCTGTCTCTGAAAATGAGTCAGCATAATCATGACAAATTCATGAAATAAAGGGGAAATATATTGCTGCAGTCCTGGGGAACATGAGTCAATATGCTGTACGTAATTATTTAATGAAACATCTCTTCTAGTGCATTGAAGCAGCCTAAGATACTGGACAGTTGTATTTATGCAGGAATAAACAAACTTCCAGTAAAAGCTGGTGACCAGAAGTATTCAATTACACATTTCCAGAAATACTCATTAAACCAGTCTGCTTAAATTTTAATCAGACTTCTATGTATGAAACAGTCTTGGTAAGAGGAAGTAGTANAAAAAAAAAAAAAGATTTTAATGAAAGGCTGTTCAGATCTTCCCATGCCCCAAATGGCTTTGATTTGTTTTATTTAACTTCTTGTAGAAATCTGTATAAGAGTTAACAATACAATACAAAATCATACACATTGGCTTAGTTCTGTTTTATGAGACCCATTTTGTTATCAGCACAGAAATACTGCATTGCTACCAAAGCTGTTATAAGAAGAACATGACTTGGGGATTAGTGAGATTTTTGAAATAGTTAAGCTTTGTGTAGTCCATGTGAGAATGTCAGAAGACTTATTATGAGTGCATGAATTCTTATAGCAAAGTGAAGTAATAGGAAATGCATTGTTACACCAAAAAATTAAAAGTTGCCAAGTGCTTGCAGTATTTTTTGGCCTTCCTTCTTTATCTTTCTGGTATGTCTGAGCTAAATACTGCAATCTGTATTTTAGCTGAGGCTTTATATCTGATGTTTTGCATTGGAATGCACAACTGAACGTGATCTGAACTTTTCACAAAAGTATTTGTAGACCTATTCAAATAATCTGAATAGGGAGTTGAGAGCAAGACACAAAATGTTAGTGGATGAAGACAAGAGTGCATATGTGCATCCTGGAATGGGTCACTAACTTTTTATGTTTCACAGTCTCTCTTTTCAGGTGTTACCTGGTGACCATCTGTTCTTTGTGGATCACCTTGTGTCTTTGGAAACAGCAGTTATGCATATTGTTGCTTTCATGGTAAATTCTAATGGTCCCTGTGCTTTATCCTTCTAGGGCATCAGTAGCCTCTTCAGTTCCCTGAAAGTGGTCAGGCTACTTCGGCTGGGTCGTGTCGCTCGGAAGTTGGACCACTACATTGAATATGGAGCAGCAGTCTTGGTTCTGCTGGTTTGTGTGTTTGGTCTTGCTGCACACTGGCTGGCCTGCATTTGGTACAGCATAGGAGACTATGAAGTCATTGATGAGGATACGAACACCATCCGAACTGAGAGCTGGCTGTATCAGCTGGGGATGTCAATAGGAACTCCGTACCGCTTTAACGCATCAGGCTTTGGGAAATGGGAAGGTGGACCAAGCAAGGACTCAGTCTACATCTCCTCATTGTATTTTACAATGACCAGCCTCACCAGTGTTGGATTTGGGAACATCGCTCCGACTACAGATGGGGAGAAGATCTTTGCTGTTGCTATGATGATGATTGGCTGTAAGTATTAGAGACTCTCTCTAACACACAGTGCCAAGTATAGTGCTGCATATGGTGAATACTGATTTCATAAGAACATCTGGAATCATGTGAAATATTATGCTTCTAAAAATATTTTTGGTGGCAATATAGGTGTTACACACTTTCTTAGTTTTAAATCACAATACTCATAAGAGTACTGGGATTATTGTGACAATACTCATAAGAGTATTGTTGTTACTAGCAAAAAAATCAGTATTTTGGAAAGAATATTCTGTCCATATCCTTTCAATATTCTCTTGTAAGTAAACCATAAAATGTTTAAAGCCTGAACTGTTAAAAGTTAACGCATCAACCTTTGTGCCTCCATTTGGCATGTGGCAAAATCTTTGTATATCTGAGAGCTCTACATATTGGATAAGTGGGTTGGTGCATGGGAGGAGGTCCAGGAGCATCATCTTGGAAGGGAGAGAGAACAGGGGCTCTCTAGAAACCGCAAACTCCACTCTGAGCTGAGCATACAAACAGATCATGAAGCAGTGGGGATGATACTGTCCTTGGGCACTTCTAGCTCACATTTCCTTATTAGAATAGATACATATTGCCAAGCTGTCCCGCTTTTGGCCATATTGTCATTCAATGCACATCTACACTCAAAGTGCCTTGAGAGCTACATGTAGTTAAGAACCATATGGTGGCCGCTGCTAAACTAGGCTATGTTTTTCTAGATAAGGGTGGAATTGGAACCAAAATAAGGAAAGAAATCTTCTTTGTCCATGGAAGAGCTTATCATTATATGTGGAAAGACAGAAGCCTCTCTATGGTAATATTTCATCCAGAGGAGGAGAAAATCAATCCTTGCTAAGCAGAAAATTAACCCCAAATATATAATTAAACTCAATTAGTAGCACCATGCCTGTTGTAGAAATGTCAACCTTTTATTCCGATGTGTCATTTTACAGCAACACCAAAGTCATGTACTGAGATTACGTGTGCAGTGTTAAGCAGGCTGGATGTTACTGAAAAGACAAGCATCCTTGATCACATAGGGATTGGGTTATTTTAGCTATAAAAACTGTTAATTTTGTTCTTCTAACATTTTCCACTGCCAAGAGTCCCATCATCCTAATAAAACACCCCCATAGCAGAAGGGAAATTTATATAGAACCTGGATAAAATTATGCAGTTTGCTCATGAGAAGGTGCATTAGACAACGTAGTGGTGTGGTACAAAGCAGGCTTCCAAACATATTTCCTGATGAAGGTACCAGTTTAAAAGGAAGTATCCTGATCTTTGGCTCATTTTTCATTGGGTTATGACCATATCACTTGCTATAACAAGAATAGATAGTACTATTCAATAGTGTTATTTAGTACAACAAATACTGAATGAACATAACCTTCATAAAGTCACAAATATACATGTGGACATTTTGGAGTTGTACATACAACAGTGTAGCAAAAAGAAACTGAATTTATGCATAATTAATGTTGATAGATATATTCTTTGAGTTCTGAAATTACCTTTAATTTCAACAAGTTGTAAAAAATAGTGTTCTGGTATTTTTAAATTTCATTAATACAGTCACACTTGAGGGAAATAATTTTGTTTGTATTTGAACTTCTATGACCTTACATTTCTAACTCTGTAACTGTCTCTATATCTAAGCACCTGTATCCCATGAACAACTATGTGAAAACCATTAGGACTATTCACAATATCTGTTTGCAGGAATAGCAATTAAGTGATCCAGTCTTTGAATTCACCTTTCTGGATTTTGTAGGGTCTTGGTTGTTTTTAACATGCTGAAGTTTTGTGCTTTACTCAAGATGGGAGGAACAAAACTGATTGGTTTCATTTGCAGTTATTTAGAGCTTTGCTGTTGATAGACATTCTTCCACCACAAAATTTTATGTTAAAATGACCTTGCTTTGTAGAATTAAGCTATTTTTTTTCAGTTGAGTAAGACAATATGTTAAAAAGACTGGTTTTGAGATTCCAAAACTTCCACTGTAGCATAATAAAAACAATAGTATTTGGGAACAGATGTATAACAGTCAGCATTAATATTTCTAAGTGATTCCAGCAAAATTTTACTTTAAATAGGAGGGTTATTTTTGCCTTTTTCAGCTAATTAAGCTCCTATGATTAAATAGTAAAACTTTCATTAGCTTGATGGGGACTGATGTCAATGAGTGGAAAGAAAATTATGACAATACCTTCTTTTTATATGTTTTATCCTCTGCTTATTTTGAAGAGCAATAAGTGCTGCGTCAAGAACCTAGTGGCTTAAACACTAACTAGTGTCCTGCTAAACTTGGAATCATGATTTCATTAGATTGCATTTGAAATTTTGATCTTCTCTTTATTTGTAAAAGAAGTTCAGTTTTCTTGAAATGGAGATGATGCTGAACATGTGTGAAAATGTCTTCAACCTCCACCTTGCTTGTATGGGCTGTATGTTGGGGTGCAGGTACCCTTTCAGTGCACAGCAGGGACTTTTCTCCCACTGGTGACCAAGAAGCTACAGCACTGAGGTTCCTAGATCCAGTTCAGAGTCATAGCATGGCCTTTGGGGCCTCCCTCTGATTGTTGGTGTCAATGGTTTTGATTTCAGTTGGCTCCATGAGCTATGCCACCATGGCTGGGTAGGGACACCCAAGAGCTGCTTCCTTGGAGTGCAGATGTTGGCATCAAGCAGAGCAAAAAGAAGAATTTACTTGTAGAGATGTGAACTCTTCTTATTCAGTGAACTTAAGAATAAATACATTTTATATTTATATATATATATTTATATATATATTTATATATATATGTGTACACACACACACACACACACACACACGCATGTATAATATGTGTGTACATTTAAAGAGAGAAACAGTGCATTATGATGCTTAAAAAAAGATAAAAAACCCCGTTTGTGTGGTATTCTTTTACATGTTTGATATTCTAGAATTATTTTTAATGCAATGAATTTGATTGTGCAAAGTTCTTGTATCCCTGGCAAAGGCTGGTCATGGTGTGTGCTACCCTGAGGAGCACAGCCAGGTAGTATTGCTTTGCAAGGCTTTCAAGTCCCTGTTTCTAGCAAACTTGGGTCTTAGTTTTGGTTTGGTTTACTGTCTGAGTATCTTGAATAATTTCTGAAGAGGAAAGTTGTGAATAGCAGTGATACTTTTTTCTTTGATCTTGGAGTGTTGTTTGTTGAGCCTCTCTGTTTCTGGAGAGGTGTTACTGTGTAAACAAGTGATTTTAAGATGTGCATTGCTGTCTTATCCGCTGGCAAACTGACTGAAAGGCTTGTGGTACAGTCGTCACAGGACTGTGGTGACACCCAAACAGTGGGAAGGGATGATAGAGGTGAATAAGCTGTGTGTGGGTGTTGAGCCTGTGNAAAAAAAAAAAAAAAAAAGATTTTAATGAAAGGCTGTTCAGATCTTCCCATGCCCCAAATGGCTTTGATTTGTTTTATTTAACTTCTTGTAGAAATCTGTATAAGAGTTAACAATACAATACAAAATCATACACATTGGCTTAGTTCTGTTTTATGAGACCCATTTTGTTATCAGCACAGAAATACTGCATTGCTACCAAAGCTGTTATAAGAAGAACATGACTTGGGGATTAGTGAGATTTTTGAAATAGTTAAGCTTTGTGTAGTCCATGTGAGAATGTCAGAAGACTTATTATGAGTGCATGAATTCTTATAGCAAAGTGAAGTAATAGGAAATGCATTGTTACACCAAAAAATTAAAAGTTGCCAAGTGCTTGCAGTATTTTTTGGCCTTCCTTCTTTATCTTTCTGGTATGTCTGAGCTAAATACTGCAATCTGTATTTTAGCTGAGGCTTTATATCTGATGTTTTGCATTGGAATGCACAACTGAACGTGATCTGAACTTTTCACAAAAGTATTTGTAGACCTATTCAAATAATCTGAATAGGGAGTTGAGAGCAAGACACAAAATGTTAGTGGATGAAGACAAGAGTGCATATGTGCATCCTGGAATGGGTCACTAACTTTTTATGTTTCACAGTCTCTCTTTTCAGGTGTTACCTGGTGACCATCTGTTCTTTGTGGATCACCTTGTGTCTTTGGAAACAGCAGTTATGCATATTGTTGCTTTCATGGTAAATTCTAATGGTCCCTGTGCTTTATCCTTCTAGGGCATCAGTAGCCTCTTCAGTTCCCTGAAAGTGGTCAGGCTACTTCGGCTGGGTCGTGTCGCTCGGAAGTTGGACCACTACATTGAATATGGAGCAGCAGTCTTGGTTCTGCTGGTTTGTGTGTTTGGTCTTGCTGCACACTGGCTGGCCTGCATTTGGTACAGCATAGGAGACTATGAAGTCATTGATGAGGATACGAACACCATCCGAACTGAGAGCTGGCTGTATCAGCTGGGGATGTCAATAGGAACTCCGTACCGCTTTAACGCATCAGGCTTTGGGAAATGGGAAGGTGGACCAAGCAAGGACTCAGTCTACATCTCCTCATTGTATTTTACAATGACCAGCCTCACCAGTGTTGGATTTGGGAACATCGCTCCGACTACAGATGGGGAGAAGATCTTTGCTGTTGCTATGATGATGATTGGCTGTAAGTATTAGAGACTCTCTCTAACACACAGTGCCAAGTATAGTGCTGCATATGGTGAATACTGATTTCATAAGAACATCTGGAATCATGTGAAATATTATGCTTCTAAAAATATTTTTGGTGGCAATATAGGTGTTACACACTTTCTTAGTTTTAAATCACAATACTCATAAGAGTACTGGGATTATTGTGACAATACTCATAAGAGTATTGTTGTTACTAGCAAAAAAATCAGTATTTTGGAAAGAATATTCTGTCCATATCCTTTCAATATTCTCTTGTAAGTAAACCATAAAATGTTTAAAGCCTGAACTGTTAAAAGTTAACGCATCAACCTTTGTGCCTCCATTTGGCATGTGGCAAAATCTTTGTATATCTGAGAGCTCTACATATTGGATAAGTGGGTTGGTGCATGGGAGGAGGTCCAGGAGCATCATCTTGGAAGGGAGAGAGAACAGGGGCTCTCTAGAAACCGCAAACTCCACTCTGAGCTGAGCATACAAACAGATCATGAAGCAGTGGGGATGATACTGTCCTTGGGCACTTCTAGCTCACATTTCCTTATTAGAATAGATACATATTGCCAAGCTGTCCCGCTTTTGGCCATATTGTCATTCAATGCACATCTACACTCAAAGTGCCTTGAGAGCTACATGTAGTTAAGAACCATATGGTGGCCGCTGCTAAACTAGGCTATGTTTTTCTAGATAAGGGTGGAATTGGAACCAAAATAAGGAAAGAAATCTTCTTTGTCCATGGAAGAGCTTATCATTATATGTGGAAAGACAGAAGCCTCTCTATGGTAATATTTCATCCAGAGGAGGAGAAAATCAATCCTTGCTAAGCAGAAAATTAACCCCAAATATATAATTAAACTCAATTAGTAGCACCATGCCTGTTGTAGAAATGTCAACCTTTTATTCCGATGTGTCATTTTACAGCAACACCAAAGTCATGTACTGAGATTACGTGTGCAGTGTTAAGCAGGCTGGATGTTACTGAAAAGACAAGCATCCTTGATCACATAGGGATTGGGTTATTTTAGCTATAAAAACTGTTAATTTTGTTCTTCTAACATTTTCCACTGCCAAGAGTCCCATCATCCTAATAAAACACCCCCATAGCAGAAGGGAAATTTATATAGAACCTGGATAAAATTATGCAGTTTGCTCATGAGAAGGTGCATTAGACAACGTAGTGGTGTGGTACAAAGCAGGCTTCCAAACATATTTCCTGATGAAGGTACCAGTTTAAAAGGAAGTATCCTGATCTTTGGCTCATTTTTCATTGGGTTATGACCATATCACTTGCTATAACAAGAATAGATAGTACTATTCAATAGTGTTATTTAGTACAACAAATACTGAATGAACATAACCTTCATAAAGTCACAAATATACATGTGGACATTTTGGAGTTGTACATACAACAGTGTAGCAAAAAGAAACTGAATTTATGCATAATTAATGTTGATAGATATATTCTTTGAGTTCTGAAATTACCTTTAATTTCAACAAGTTGTAAAAAATAGTGTTCTGGTATTTTTAAATTTCATTAATACAGTCACACTTGAGGGAAATAATTTTGTTTGTATTTGAACTTCTATGACCTTACATTTCTAACTCTGTAACTGTCTCTATATCTAAGCACCTGTATCCCATGAACAACTATGTGAAAACCATTAGGACTATTCACAATATCTGTTTGCAGGAATAGCAATTAAGTGATCCAGTCTTTGAATTCACCTTTCTGGATTTTGTAGGGTCTTGGTTGTTTTTAACATGCTGAAGTTTTGTGCTTTACTCAAGATGGGAGGAACAAAACTGATTGGTTTCATTTGCAGTTATTTAGAGCTTTGCTGTTGATAGACATTCTTCCACCACAAAATTTTATGTTAAAATGACCTTGCTTTGTAGAATTAAGCTATTTTTTTTCAGTTGAGTAAGACAATATGTTAAAAAGACTGGTTTTGAGATTCCAAAACTTCCACTGTAGCATAATAAAAACAATAGTATTTGGGAACAGATGTATAACAGTCAGCATTAATATTTCTAAGTGATTCCAGCAAAATTTTACTTTAAATAGGAGGGTTATTTTTGCCTTTTTCAGCTAATTAAGCTCCTATGATTAAATAGTAAAACTTTCATTAGCTTGATGGGGACTGATGTCAATGAGTGGAAAGAAAATTATGACAATACCTTCTTTTTATATGTTTTATCCTCTGCTTATTTTGAAGAGCAATAAGTGCTGCGTCAAGAACCTAGTGGCTTAAACACTAACTAGTGTCCTGCTAAACTTGGAATCATGATTTCATTAGATTGCATTTGAAATTTTGATCTTCTCTTTATTTGTAAAAGAAGTTCAGTTTTCTTGAAATGGAGATGATGCTGAACATGTGTGAAAATGTCTTCAACCTCCACCTTGCTTGTATGGGCTGTATGTTGGGGTGCAGGTACCCTTTCAGTGCACAGCAGGGACTTTTCTCCCACTGGTGACCAAGAAGCTACAGCACTGAGGTTCCTAGATCCAGTTCAGAGTCATAGCATGGCCTTTGGGGCCTCCCTCTGATTGTTGGTGTCAATGGTTTTGATTTCAGTTGGCTCCATGAGCTATGCCACCATGGCTGGGTAGGGACACCCAAGAGCTGCTTCCTTGGAGTGCAGATGTTGGCATCAAGCAGAGCAAAAAGAAGAATTTACTTGTAGAGATGTGAACTCTTCTTATTCAGTGAACTTAAGAATAAATACATTTTATATTTATATATATATATTTATATATATATTTATATATATATGTGTACACACACACACACACACACACACACGCATGTATAATATGTGTGTACATTTAAAGAGAGAAACAGTGCATTATGATGCTTAAAAAAAGATAAAAAACCCCGTTTGTGTGGTATTCTTTTACATGTTTGATATTCTAGAATTATTTTTAATGCAATGAATTTGATTGTGCAAAGTTCTTGTATCCCTGGCAAAGGCTGGTCATGGTGTGTGCTACCCTGAGGAGCACAGCCAGGTAGTATTGCTTTGCAAGGCTTTCAAGTCCCTGTTTCTAGCAAACTTGGGTCTTAGTTTTGGTTTGGTTTACTGTCTGAGTATCTTGAATAATTTCTGAAGAGGAAAGTTGTGAATAGCAGTGATACTTTTTTCTTTGATCTTGGAGTGTTGTTTGTTGAGCCTCTCTGTTTCTGGAGAGGTGTTACTGTGTAAACAAGTGATTTTAAGATGTGCATTGCTGTCTTATCCGCTGGCAAACTGACTGAAAGGCTTGTGGTACAGTCGTCACAGGACTGTGGTGACACCCAAACAGTGGGAAGGGATGATAGAGGTGAATAAGCTGTGTGTGGGTGTTGAGCCTGTGGAGCTGACTCAGTTAGTTGGGTTCACATTTGAGGCAGAGGATAAGAAAGCGTGGTTTTGTCTCAGTGGCCCTCGTCTTTGCTTCAGGACCACCTTCTGCAGGGAGCTGTTCTTGAGCTCTCAAATGTAGTGAATGTACACACTGTCCTACCAACCTCACTGTAGCTGCAGTTTTCAGGGAGAAAGTGTTTTACTGTTGGTTATTTTGATCTGGGAAGGTGCAACCCATAATTAGACTTGTGAGGAACTGTGGTACACTCATAAATATGGAGATGCATGGTCTGTTGCTCAGCTCCACCAGAGGGGAACATTGGTGGGTGAAAAATGCCCTTGATTTTGGACCTCAAATAATGCACATCTGTTTGGGATAACAAATTATTTTAAATCAGAGATGAAGTATCCAGTGGCTGGTTTTAAGGATTTCTGTTCTGTGGAAGCTTGTACTTCATAGTACTATGTAGCTGCTTTTCCTGAACATATGGTAAATTACAGTTTCGCAAAGTAAACTGTCTTTACATCTGTGAACTGACCTGCATGGTTTTGCCTCACTTTGTTTACTGAGTGTATGTGTATATATAAAGAGAAGGATGAGTGTTACTACAGGAAGTAAAAGCAATTACCTCCTCAGCTTCATTTTAAATGAATCAAAACATATTTGCTTATCCCTTTCCACAGATGGCCACTAAGTTGCTAATTAATAGGGAATAAGTCTACAGACAGATCTTTCAGAGAGGCTGATGTTACATAAAACGAGGTTTAAAACCACTGTCTGGGCTGTGGAAAGACATATATTTTCCATTTTTAATACATGAAAAAAAGAAAAAAAAAGCTGTTCCAATTTTCAGTTTCTTCCCTGTGGAGACATATGCCTTGAAATAACAGTTTTCATATATTTTGTTCAGTGAAGCTGTCAGGTTGGGTTGCATATTGTTTATTTTTCCTAAGCACTAGCAGAAATCAGAGCACTTTCATTTGCAGTTTTTGTATCTGGGCACTGTGTCAGCAATTCCCTTGCCATGCAGGTGGAGTAGGAATGAAGAGTTCTAAAAATGCTTTGCATTTTTGACTTTTAACATACGATAATACTGATGGATGCTTGCTTATTTGGAATTTGAGCAACTGAACAAAATCCATCATTTTGAGAACCTTTTGTTAGTATTCTAAGTTACATTGAAACATCCCAATCTCTTGGTGCCTGTTCATGCTAAATTCTCCTTTGTTAGATTGGAACTTCCTGGCACTACAGGGCTTGACTCATCCAAACATGAAGGTCACTGAGGAGAGGGCACATGTTTGAGTGCTAAACTAAATAGAGGAGACTGAGGGGACACCTCATTGCATTTACAGCTTCCTCATGAGAAGAAGAGGAGGGATAGGCACAGATCTCTTCTCTGTGGTGACAAGTGACAGAACCCGAGGGAAGGGCCTGAAGTTGTGTCAGAGGAGATTTAGGCTGGATATTAGAGAAAGGTTCTTCACTGGAACAGGCTCCCCAGGGAAGTGGTCACAGCACCACACCTGACAGAGTTCAAGGAGTGTTTGGATGATACTCTCAGGCACATGGTGTGACTCTTGGGGATAGTCTTGTGTAGGGCTAAGTGTTGAACTCGATGATCCTTGTGAGTCCCTTCCAACTCAGCATATTCTGTGATTCTGTAAATCTTAAATTCCCCTGTGAACACTATACTTAGATCAGATAGTGAGAGGGATCATGGAAAAAGAACAAAAGTAAGAGTTAAAAGGTCAGACTTAAGGACATCCTCACATACTGTAACCATTTGTCAGCCACTGAGTTCATTAATCAAAACAGAGCAGAAACCCAAACGAGTTATCTTCATTGATGCTGTGCAACCCAAGCAGCACACAAGTCCTTCAGCACTTCAGCTGTTGTCTTTGATTAAGGTAGACACAATTCAGGGAGAATGGAACAGCTGTCTCAGCTTTTTTCAGCTTTGTCAGTGAATAGCTTCTTTTTCATTATACAAAAAGCCACCAATCACCCATGAATGACAATATTAGGTAAATTTGACAATCTAGTTTTATTTACAGCACTTTTGCTGAAAGGAACAGAAATCTGCCCCAATAACATGACTATCCCCCTCATAAAGCAGGTCATCAGGAGATAAGCAAATGGACATGGCCACGCTCTGTATATTTACTAAACACATATCTAATCATAAGAGAAGCATGTGTACCCCTAGTAACACTTCTAGGGGATAGGAGGACATGTTGAAATTGTTTTTGCTGGAAGTTGGTGGCCTGAAACTAAGGGCCAGGCATGCGCCAAGAGCTGCTTGGGTTTGCTGAAAATATAATTCAGGGCCTGAACACAAAGGCCTATGAGACTTCAAATATTTTCTGTATTTGTGAGTATTTCCAGTGCAATGTTTTGGTTTTGGGGACATGCTGGGAAAGCAAAAAGAAACCTTGCCTTGTAGAAGTGCTCTCTTGGATACCTGCTTTTTGTCACATCTCTGGCAAGATGACAAAAATCTCTTAGATGTCAGAGACCTCTTGCTAGCCCTGAAGTTGTGAATGGCATGCTTTCTGTAAGGCTGAGAGTTTTGTGTTTCTTTTCATTCTCATCTATCTTTGCCATCAGCAACACTACTCAAGCCAGTAATTCCTAATTTAAAGGCCTGGATTTTTATTTTTTTAAATTTCTTTTTAGTAACTGTAGAGTGGAATTTGCAGTTCTGTTTCTTCATCCCTCTATACTGTGCTTTCTTACTACTTGTTCAATGCTAAAGTCATGGTATTTGAAGAGCTAGTGTCTTATTGCTGTAATTGTTAAGCAGTTATTTGGGATTTCTGAATGCTATTTTGCTTGGATGCTTTCTCTATTAGAATGAACCACCAGAAGTGTTGTGGATATGTTTCCATGCTACACCAAGTTTCAGCAAAGGGATAGGCCTGGAAGAAAATCTGGATTGAGTTTCTCTGAAGGTTAGAAGGAGGGGTTAGCTATTAGGGCAAGATTTGGTCTGGATATCTCTAAATGTGAAAATATCTCAATTTTCCTTGTTAAGAGTAACATATTTAAGAAAGAGAAAAAAAAGTTGTGCAGATGAAAATTGCAGCCAGAGAAGAGTGGAGTGAACAGCTCTGCAGACACCAAGGTCAGTGGAGAAGGAGGGGCAGGAGGTGCTCCAGGTGCTGGAGTAGATGTTCCCTTGCAGCCCTTGGTGCAGCCCATAGTGAAGTAGCTGCGCCCCTTTAGTCCATGGAGGTCTACTGGGATGCAGAGATCCACCTGCAGCCTGTGGAGGAGACCCACGCTGGAGCAGGTGGATGCCCGAAGGAGGCTGTGACCCCATGACAGGTCCATGGTGGAGCAGGGTCCTGGCAGAGACCTGCTGACCCATGGAGAGAGGAGCCCATGCTGGAATATGTTTACCTGGTAGGACTTGTAAGGTTGGACTGTGAGGGACCCACACTGGAGCAGCCTGTGCCGGAAGGACTGCACCCTGTGGAAAAGTGACCCACATTGCAGCACTTTTGTGAAGGACTGTTGCCTGTGGGATGGACTCATGTTGGAGAGGCTTGTGAAGGACTGTCTCTTGTGGGAGGGACCCCACAGGGGCTAGGAAGGACTCCTCTCCCTGAGCAGCAGCAGAAACAACTGACTGAAACTCCCATTTCCTGTCTCCTTGCACCACTGGAGGGGGAGGAGGTAGAACATGGAAGGATGTTGGGGTGGGATGAAGGTGTTTTTAGGATTTATTTTCCTTTTCCTTCTCCTGCTCTGATTCTGTTATTAATAAATTAAATTAATATCCCTATTTTGTGTCTGTTTCCCTCGTGGTGGTGATTGGTAACTGATCTCTCACAGTCCTTAACCCATGAAACCTTTGTTATGTATTCCCTCCTCTGTCCAGTTGCAGAGGGGAGTGAGAGAGTGGCACTACTGGGTACCTGGTGTCCAGCTGGGGTCAATCCACTACAGGTCACAACAACCCCATCCAGCACTGGGGGCACAGTGCCTGGAAAGCAGCCCAGCAGAAAAGGACCTGGGAGTCCTGGTTGACAGTGGCTGAGCATGAGCCAGCAGTGCCCAGGTGGCGAAGACAGCCTGTGGCATCCTGGCCTGTGTCAGAAATACTGTGAACAGCAGGACTAGGGAAGGGATGATCCCCTTGTGCTTGGCACAGGTGAGGCTGCACCTCAAATCCTTTTTTTTCAGTTTTAGGCCCCTCACTACAAGAAAGACAGTGAAGTGCCGGAGGGTGTCCAGAGAAGGGCACCAAAGCTGGTGAAGAGTCTGAACATAAGTCTGATGAGGAGTGGCTGAGGGAGATGTGGTTGTTTAGCCCTGAGAAAAGGAGGCTCAGAGGGGACTTTATCACTCTCTACAACTACCTGAAAGGAGGTTACAGCCAGGTGGGGATTGGTCTCTTCTCACTAGTAACAAGTGACAGGATGAGAGCAAATGACCACATTTTTCACTGGGGGAGGTTTATATTGGATATTAGAAAAGATTTCTTCATGGAAAAGGTGTTCAGACATTGAAACAGGTGGCCCAGGGGAGTGGTGGAGTCACCCTCCTGAAGGTATTTAAAAGATGTGTAGATCTGGCACTTAGGGATGTGGTTTAGTGGTGAACATGGCAGTTCTGGAATTGCAGTTGGACTGAGTGATCTCAGAGATCTTTTCCAATTTGAATGATTCTATGGTCCTGTGATGAAACACTGGTGTTAAAGCCAGCAAAAGGGTAGCCCTTCGGTGACACCCCTGTAAATAGCAAATTCTTACCAAAATCGTAATTTCCAGACTAAGATGGACTGGAAAGTTTTTTCAGGTTCACAACACCAGTGCTAATGCTGTAATAAATCTGTCTGAGGTAATGACCATGGCCATATGAGGAGTGGCCCATTCATATGGGCTTAGGCATCTCCTCACCCCAACACAGTCAAAGCAATATTTATAGAAGAAAGAAAATTTTCTTTTATGAGCATATTAATATGGTAGTACTTTGTTTCCTGGCTTGGTTTGGGTAAATATAAACTATCTCTGTGTGAGAAGTTATTTCTTAGTATGCAAAAGTCAATGACCAGTATTCTTGTCCATGTTATTTACAGAGTATAGGACCAGAATAAAGCTATATTAAATTATTGCTATTAAATTTCTGTCAAGATGTAATTTGCAAAGGGCAAGGGTAAATTGCCTATGTACTTTTGGTTGTAGAGAAAAAGAACATAAATGTCCCAGAGCTATATCACATATATATGCTTTATGAATCATATCATGATAAGACAGCTTGCCTTAATGACTAAAAATTTCAGGCTGTACTTCAGTCTAATGGATCTAGAGAATTCCCCTACCTCAGAATATACTAGAATTTAGTAGCTAAAATATTCTCATGAAATTTTATTCCAAATCAGTATTGTGCAAATACAATCAGGACAATTTTTTAAGTGAGATTATTCTAAAAATTTCTAATTCTCAAGGTTTTTACAATCCATTTGTCTCTTGTAGAGCTTAATGTTGCTCTTCAAGACACTGGACAACTTTTGAAAGGACTGTAAATACAAATGGAGGAAAAAAAGTTCTGTTTGAGAAGAGAGGAGAGAAGATGAAAGCTATAAAGTATTAATGGTTTGGTTTGTCCAGGATTAGGGGAGAGCTCGCACTACAGCAGTATTACCAATAATAGCCTTTTTTCTTTTTGTTACACAGTGTTTATGAATTTTGACTTTTTAATAGGAATGAGTAGGATAAAGAAAATAGATTTCTCAGCTGTGGGTGTCTCCCTTTTTCATCTATGTCTTTCATACTACATGCTTATTTGACTTTGTTTTCTTTAGGCCATTCTAACATGTCTTCCTATAAGTAGATTTAAAACACTGAAATGGGCTAGCTTTATCAAAGTTTCATCAGCATGTGCAAACCAACTTGTTTTAAAATCTGAGGGAACATCATTAGCTCCAATTAGTTTGTGAGAAAGAAGAGCCAGAACATGGACTGAGAGAGAAGAGGAATATAAAGAGAAGAAAGAATATTTCAGACAGGTGAACCAGAGGGTATTCTACAAGATAAGTATTTTGTTCCCTATGAAAATGACAAGAATCTGCCAGAGACATTTTGCTTTGATATACAGGACAGCAAAGTTGGGGGTTCAGTTCATAGTTTTATTCTTAAATTACTGAGGTATACAAGTGCAATCTAGAAGAGTATTGTGTCTTATTTTGAGGGAAAAACCAAAATGTTTACCAAAAAGCAGAGGAGAGGATTCCTCCACCATAATCACATCACTCTTTATTAAGTTTAAGAAAAGGAACTTTAATTAGAAAATGGACATTAGAAGGATAACTGTTCTTAACTACTATATATATACATATATATGTGGATATAGATGTAACTGTAAAGAGACCAGAGCAAACTACTCCCCCAGCACCAAGGGTAAAAAACAAAAGAGAACAACCCCCAAAACAGTAGATTCCTCCTGGAGCAGTTATATTTATGGACAGTGTCAGTGTCACACCTCGGCTGGCTGCAAGATGAATTCTCAGTCTTTTTCCCAGCAAGGGAGAGACAAGCGGGGAGCACTCACAGGAACTCTCTCTCTCTTTGTCCTTTGTCCCAAATGAAGAAGGAATAAAGCTGGGAGTGTAGGAAATGGGGATAGTTCCCAGGAATCTCCCTGCAGTCCAAATCGATCCCCAGGAAGAGGTTAAGAAAAAGGTCTGCAGTGTCCTGAAGCAGCTGTGTCTCTCCTCTCTTCTCTCTCTCCCGAAGCTCAGGGTGCCCAGAGATGGAGGGGGGAAAAGCAAAGAGCAGAGCCAGAAAAAGAGCTCCCAGCAAGCCGTGGCTCTTTTTCTGCAGCTGCCCAAAGAAAAACCCCCAAAAGTCAAACCAGCACACACAGAACAAAGAAAGAAAAACCTCTCCCCACCCCCTGGTGCTGGGGGTTCTGTTTTCTCACCTCCACCCAACCATTAAGCTTGAATCTGAAAGTCATCAGCTATCTTTTGTCCTCACTCCTCAAACTCCAAGACTAAATCTTTTGTGTTGGTATGGTGAGAAAAATTCTCTGAGGGGGCTTCTCCCGACTCCGCCTTCCTGTGTTTGAACCTTTAACACATGGTTTGTCTGTTGGAACTATATTCTGGATTCCCACCTGCGGAACTGGCTAAATATATATAGCATATAAAACCATGGCACATTTTTCTTTCTCTCTGCAGTCCTGGGAGGCCTTTCCTTAAGCAGCCAAATCTAGTGCTGAAGGATAGAAAACCTGGGCAAAGATTTGGTTTTACATGAGAATAATCTGTTTTTCCAAGTCCAATTCTGACTAACAAAACCCCAATTAGATAGGCATGGGAAAAACCAGTAAAATACCACATCTACTCATATGACACATCATGCCACTTGTCATCTAATCTGTGGAATATAATACAAGTTCTGAAGTACTTCTAAGGCACCTTTCACTTCTGCATTAGCTTCAAATAATTATGTCATTATTTTAATATTTAACTGCTACTGGATTCAAACAGGCCTGCTGTAGGTTACAAAATGCAGGAGTATAAACAGCTTGCCTTGCTGTGATGTGTAAGAGGTTTATAGATCATGATATGTCCTTAACCACTCAAATGAGCTGTCTCATGACATACTGAGAATGAATAAGAGTTAGTTGTGCTTACCAGACCAGTGAGTTTTAATGCATTCAGCTGCTTTTAAAGAAGGATTTGGTTGTTTATAAAAATGATAGGTAACATTTTAGAAAAGGCAGATAGTGCTGTGGGTCATATGAAGTTTATTTCTTGGAGATGAGAGCTCTGAAATAAACTAGGTCATAACTTGAATTATTATCTGAAGACATATCCTATCATAAGCAGCAGCCTGATGGAAGAAATTCTGATCTCCCGAGAAAATGTGGAATGTAAGTGAAAATACTGGTATCTTTTATCCACAGTACAGCAACTCTTGCTGCAACTGGTGTGAAAAATGTGGAAGGAGACAAATAATATATTAATAGGTCCTACTGCCTGGAAGAAAAGTAGAAAATTTATTCTTCTAACCAAAGAGTTTCAGCAGCCAGTAGGGTCTAAACTCCAAGTGCCTTATGGTAAAGGCTGAAATAGTTGAAGTATTAAGGCCTGACTGTTCTTACTCACCTCAACATGAATTAGGAATGCTTTTTTCTTTCTTCTTTGAAATCAAACCAGTAACTGTACCAGGTGGTGTGGAAGTAAATTCCTCTGGTGAGTTCACAGGCAAACCTTGTCTTCCGCTGTCACCATCTCAAAGACAAAAATGGGTTCCTTGATAAGTGCAGGTGAATGGGACAACTCAGGGCTGAAGTTTGGTACTTCTTCATTGTTAATGGAAGAGTCCTGGGCGATTTTCACCACAAAATAAGAAAGAACTGGAGATTGGTAGTATCTTCTAAGTGTTCTGAGGCCAAATTTAAGGAGAGAAAATTTGACTTAAGAGTTAATTCCTGACTTTGAATTTGAATGAGGGTTGTTTGTTTTTTTTTTTTTTTGGGTGGTGGTAGTGGTATTTTTTACAAGTTTTTTTCTTGTAAAGTTAAGATTTACTAGAAAAACATGGAAAATAATATTAGGGGTTTGGGGTCATCCTAATCCACAAAGACCTTAAGCAGGCTCAGAGCTTCCAGTCAGTTCCTTAAGTGAATTCTGAAAATCATAACCTTATTTGTTATGTTGTTTCACCTACTGGCAGCTTGTACTTTTAATACAACTTTTGTAAAATATAAAGTAGCACACTTGCTCCAATTTGAACCAACCCTATTTCAATGTTACTTTTCCAAAATCTTTCACCTCTTTCATACTCAGAGGGCAGAAGAGTGGAATTCTACTTCCTGAGGGTCAGGCTACTGTGGTGCTTTGTGTGTGTGGTCCTGAACAGAGTGCATCCTTCTGCATCAAACACACAGGTTTGGCAATGATGTGGTGTTGGAAATTGCCCAGTATCCACTCAGAACAGTTCACACAAGTGCACCCTAAATCTTGTGTGTCTGTTCTCCTGTTTCCAGTTCTCTTTCCTATAATGGACCACCAGTTCCTTCCTCCTACTTTTCTCTCACTTCCCTCTTTAAAACTTCATTTCTGGGCCTGTCACCACTCTGAGCTTTGCCACCTCACATTAGCAGCTTCATCCTGTTTTTTATTTTTTACTTCACAGAGAGAATTTAATAAGAAAGTCATAAGAAACAAGGAACCAGAAAAGATACTCAACTTGACTTGTTCCAGCCCTTTGCATTTTGAGAGGGAATTCGTTATAAAATTTAATTCTTTGAGCTTCTTATTCCTTAGCTGTTTGCTGGACTTAAAGCTTCTTGTTCAGTTTAGTGCATTTAAATTTAGAGGGGGGGGAAGGAATGATAGGTGATTTCCCATATTGTAATGGTGCAAATATGCTTTGAATTCTTGATTCATTTCTGTTTTGAGTATTTTTGATTCTACTTATTCTGTTTTCCTAAAAGCCTTTCTTCAAATGACCAAGAAAATTATAAAATGAATTTGATCAGGAGCTTAGTATGCCAAAACTAAAATTTCCAGGAACTGTCTTTCTCACACTCCTTGCAAACAAGTTGACTGCAGGTTAATAATGAGATAACAGCTACAGAATGTGTGAGGGGAAAATGAACGTTTTTCTGGAAGGGAGCCTTATTCCACATAAAGTTAGAAACCTGCTGTGATAATCACAGAGGAATTACCAAATAGACAAATCCCTCTGAGCAAACCACTGTGTCATGTAGGTGCCACACTGACTGTGGGTGGCTAAAAGGAGAAGATGCCTTAGCTATGTGCCACCTTTGGCCTGTAATAGTGTTCTGATCTGCTGATACAGACAAAATAATGTCTGGTAGTGCTTTGGGCCTTCACATACAGAGTAAATTAAAGTAACAGAAGGCTGTGCCCAAAGCTGTCTGGAAGAGGCATTTTGCGATCCAGTTGGTAGCGCCCCGTAGTGTGACACAGGGGAGCTGAGTCCCACACCCAGCTGAGGTGTTAACCTGTGGTGTTACCTT
This sequence comes from Sakesphorus luctuosus, assembly GCA_013396695.1. Lineage (NCBI taxonomy): Eukaryota > Metazoa > Chordata > Aves > Passeriformes > Thamnophilidae > Sakesphorus > Sakesphorus luctuosus. The sequence continues at coordinate 79,401 of VWZD01008198.1, forward strand.
CCATGACCTATTTTCCCTTGTTTGCCATTCTTATGTATTTAGTCTTTGTGCAGGGAGGTGAGGACGGACCTGCCTCTCAAGAGAGCATCAGTTTTGGCTTGAGTTTGAAGTTCCGCTAAAATGCATATAGGTGTTATTACGGATAGCCACTACAATGGCACCTGTGCTTTTCCACCCACTAGTCACAAGCCATAAGTTCTCTACTGGCTCCTGAACCATCCTCATGCACAGGTCCATGCATGAAGCAGCTCTCCTAAATAAAGAGCCAGTCTGCTTCCTCACTCTCCAGCCCGACCTTCCTGAAGAGCCTGGGTTCACCCATTGCAGGACCTCAGCTGTGTGAACCATCACACCATATCTTCATGCTCCCAATGAGGTCATCTCTCTGTTGTGTACTTAGTCACTCTAGATCCTCCTGTTTCTTCCCCATGCTATCTGCATTGGGGTAGGTGTTTCCAAGAGGCACCTGAGTATACTGAGTCACCAGTACATGCTGGGAATGGCACTGAAATATGCTGTCTGACCATGAGGGGAGCGTTCTGGAAAAAAAAAAAGGAAAGGGGAGAGGCAGGTGAGTCACAATTTTTCCCCCTCACTTATATAACACAGCACACTCCTTGTGACAACAGACAAATCAATCAAAGCTTCTCCACTTATGTTTAAAAGTATGAGAAAAGCAGTACCTGTGAGGCAGAGATTTGTGTGACACTGCCAAGCACCTTCTGGGGTATGACTTGAAGACAGCAAGTGGATGGATGCCCCTGTTTTCCAGGGATGGCATCAGAAGGTCCTTTCAGGGCAGTACAGCTGACCATCTGCTTTTTGGGCTCCTTCTGCTCTGTTAGTAAGTGCACTGATAGGTGTGAGATGGAAGCAGGTAGCTACTGTGATTCTCTTGCTTCTTTTTCTCTTATGCTGAGGTGTGTGTAGGTGGACAAGAAGGGAGAGCAGGTGCTGAGAGAGATAAATAGAACCTGAAGTTGAAACTAAGGTTTCTCCTTTTCCCTTTACAAACTCTTAAACTTCTTTTTTGACTGCTTCTCAAAATAAATAGACGCTTACACAGTGCAAGTTTAAGATGGTTGTTTCCTTATACTAGTTACAGACCTGTAGTCCAACAGATGAGCAATATTTCTCTTCTTCCACCCTTGCACCTGAAAGAGCATGGTTTGAAGCACGATGCTTTACAGCAGACAAAGAGTTAAAAAAGGAATTTGAGATACTTATTCATGTGAGAAAAAATGTATGCTGAAGCACAAGGTAAGTATGGCCAGTTGAATGTGCTGATTTTATCGGGCTTGATTATTGTTCTGTACAAAGTATATGAGATTTAGATTGTGATTATACCAACACAAAAGATACCTTCCTTCATGAGAGTGAAGTTCAAATCCAGAATGGACTTACCTGTTATTCATACACAGTTTCCAATAATACAGAAGACTGGAGGAAAGACTACTGTTTCATGGGACCATTGTGTTATATCACTGGGCAGCCAGACAGGAGAAAATGCTCTGAGTTGTTACCAGGTTGGTTGAAATGGAAAATATGATACAGCAGGCAACTATAGCTAAAAGGTATGAATGGTTCAGTGCATAGAGTGCTGGTACAACTGCAAGGGTCCAAAGCACAGTGAAATGGGCAGTGTAATAGTGAAGTACTGGGGCACACGAAATATTCAGAAAAGGAAGGAAGATAAGAGCCTGAGGGCAATCACGCTTCTCAAGCTGTTGGGAACAACAGCAGTCTTTGGTAAAGCTTGTCTTGTCCTTATATACTGGGGGAGTAACTGTGGTAGAACTGGTCAAGAGCAGAACTTTGTAGCCTTGCACACTCTGAACAAACATGTGTAAATTGATAACACAAATACTGTCCTTGAAATAGTCATCATCATCCTCATGGCTAGGCTTTGTGACCGAAGATTTGGGAAGTGCTCTCCCCACGTGGGTGTGTCCTTCGGGCCTTCGCAATCGATGTTTTAGGTGAGGCACAGCATGCGCAGAACTGGCCCCACCCTTTAACTCCTAAGGTTCATCTGCCATGGCCGAGCGACCTTGGACGGTGACGGTGAAGTCCTCAGGGGTAGAACCTACAGCCCCGGGATTCCCAGGAGGTTTCCCATCCAAGTACTAACTAGGCCTGACCTTGCTCGGCTTCCGAGATTGGATGTTAGGGTAGCACCTTGAGATAGTAGTTACATGTTTTTCTTCCTACACCTGTTCTGTAATCACGTCATAGCTGTACTCTCTCTTTAGCAGGGGTTTAATATGAGACAGTGCCAGAAGGGGAGAGCAGTGTTGATGAATTCTGTGTGAGCATTTGGTGGCTGCACAGGAATGAGAAACATTTCCTGTAGCTTTTGATATTGAGTATTGCCACGGGTTGGGGGCAGGACCTGTAAGCCCAGGCTTTAAGGTAACATTGGAGATGGATGAAGAGCTTGATTAATTTTTGGTAAACGGGCAGTGAAAGAATCTGCTTCTTAGAAGAAGGCTGTATGGGTGGAGGAAAAGAAAGAAATCTGAGAATACTGTGTCTGTGCATGTGTGTGTGCTGCTAATGTTGCTTTTTCCTCCTTTAGTTGCTGTCTCCACCCTTAAGCTGCCAGAGAGTACAGCTTTAACCTTTTAAGAGGAATTTATCTAATTTTGTACCATTTTCTATACAGCAATGCACAAAATGGTTGATCTGCAGTAATGTTTGCCTGAGGCTGTACAGCCAAATTTCCTACTGGTTGCTAATAGGAAAGTTTTGTCCTTCAGTAGCTACCTAGCAGTACTTCTGTTTTCACAGATTTGGAGGACTTTGCTGTCAGTTGCCTGGTGGGCCAAGTACATTCCTGTAAGGCAGGGCTGCTTTCCCAATCAACCTGGAGTTTGAAATGCCCATTAGTTGTAGACCATTTTCAATGCTGCAGGATTTCTTGCTTCTCACAGCTCAACAGGTTGGAGATTCATCCAAAGTGAAGTAAGAGCACTTATTGTAATTATAGCTAAGAAGCAGCAAGTTTCCTCCCCAGCCTCTCCTGAGCCTGTGACAAGGGAGCATAGGGAAAGCAAGAGGCTCTCTGGTGCCCCAGTCCTGAATGGTCAGGTCCACTAGGAGATGCAGAGCAACAGAGAAATGTCCCAGCTGAAGAAAATAACACACAATCCACAAACCCAGTTTACCCTAAGGATCAGATTTTACTTTTGCATCAGTTTCTCCTCTGCTGCCTCCAGCTGTGCTGTTCCTGAAGTGTTCTGGGAGGAGTTGCAAAGAATTTGACCCCTTGAGAATTATCAGTGTTTTGAGAACTTTTGCACTAAAGAAGGGCAAAACATCTTTCATTGAATGGTTAGATTTCTTCTGAGGTTGACTCAGAATCTCTGCTTGCAAATGCACTTTCTCCTCATCATATCATCTTATTGGGGCAGATTATCAAATTATGTCAATTTTGAATGTTCAAACAAAAAGTGCATGTTGGCAGAATCAGAGACTATTTTGTGTGTGGTCACATATATTTTGTATTAATCCATGGCAAACTATTTTAACCAATATTTTCATGGTGCTTGATAACTTGTGTTTTAGCTTCAAATTTCCTGCACTTAGTACACTGCAAACCTGACTTTATGTTGCTAAGCCTCTGAGTCAGAATAGATTTATAGTTTGTTATCTTTATTATCATGCCAATAAAAAACAGTGAACCTGACATTAAGAATTATAACTATCTGTACTGGTGACCCACTGGAAAACTCTGACCTTGGACAACAGGAGAGAATACAGACATAACAGTATATGATTTTTCAAGTTAAGGATGTACATAGCTATATGTCAATGGGACCTCAGCAAAATAATAGAGCAAATATAGATAGAAGTGTGTAAGTTAAAATGAGAATGAAAAAATAGAATAGAGAAGCCAAGTAGCACAGGCTAATTCTGCCAGCTTAAACCATCTAGTTATCTGGGGAAACAACTGCACTTTTGATGCCAGTGTTAATATTTTTGGTCCTGTCAGGAAGGAGTTACAATATGCAGATACACAATCTCTCTAGCAAGAGAGATGACTGCACCTTCCCAGTGTCAGCTGATAAGGTTAGCACTGATATCTGTGCAACAGCAAAAACATACTGTGCTTTTGTATGTCTTGTGTGATCTCTGTGCCCTTTTTGTGTTGTATCATTTTGTAGTGAATACACTGTCTATGCTGTCATTCAGACTGTGGAGTTTAAAAATTACAATCAGACAAGCAACAGAGCATAACAGAAATATAATCAACTCCTTATCAGAAATAGTGTAGCCAGTAAGACTAGGGCAATGATAATCTCTCTGTATCTGGCACTGGTGAGGCCCCACCTTGAATATTGTGTGCATTCTGGGCCACTCACTACAAGAAAGAAATTGGGATGCTGAAGCAAGTCCAGAGAAGGGCAGTGAAGCTGGTGAAGGGTCTGGAACACAAGTCTAAAAAAGAGCAGCTAAGGCAGCTGCAGCTGTTTAGTCCTGAGAAAAGGAGTCTAAAGGGGACCTTATCACACTCTACAGCTACCTGAAAGGAGGTTACAGCCAGGGGGGATCGGTCTCTTCTCACTAGTAACAAGTGACAGGATGAGAGGAAACAGCCTCAGTTTGTACTGGGGGAGGTTTATATTGGGTGTTAGGAAAGTTTTCTTCATGGAAAAGGTGTTCAGGTATTGGAACAGGTGGCGCAGGGAAGTGGTGAAGTCACCATCCTGGAGGTATTCAAAAGATTTGTGGGGATGTGGTTTAGTGGTGAACATGGCAGTGCTGGGATGGCAGTTGGACTCAATGATCTCAGAGATCTTTTTCAACCTAAATGGTTCTATGATCATCAGTTCAAAACAGATTGATTGAACCAGTGTCTTCTCATTAGAATGGGAAAACAAACATAATCCAAAAACAAAGAGCTTTTTTTACTGATGGCTTTGTTCATTCCACAGGCTGATGCTGTGCTTTGTGTTATTGCTTGTGTTCTGAGTCCTTCCTACCATTTATGATTTTACTGCTATTATCTCTCTGCTGCCATCACTATAGCATTAGAAACAAAATGTAGCAACATCTATAATTAGGGTTGTCTACACATTTTCTCTCTATTTTCCATTTGACTCATATTTGTAGCTTTCTAAGTCTTTGAATTTTCAAGTTGAGATAATCAAGATCGGTCATTTCTGAGAGTAAGTGTGGGGTTTGTCCATTTAGAAAAAACAAAATTTTAATGTTCAGAGCAGGTGTGTAAGAACAGCAGGGCTGGAAATCAAAATTTGGCAGCAAGAGAATATTCATAGAACGGAATTCTTAGAAAAAACCCAAGCCTCCTTCCAAGAAAGATACCAACAATGTAAGGACTCTTAAAAATGACCTGTTGGAAAATGCTGAAACTTGAAAGACATGCAAGATTATGCAATTACTGAGATAGCCATATACTTAGTTTAATGTCAGTGGAAGTGCTGAATAGACATGAAAATTATATGTATTGCCTTCTACAGATGAAACATAAGAGAATGAGTCATGGAAATGACAGCGAGATACCTGACTTTAGTGTGACTTAGGAAAAGATGGGCATATTTAGCTCCTGAAAGTCACTGCTCTGAGGACAAGCTAGGACATGCTGCCACCATTTAGCTGTCAGTGCCCACAGCCCAACTTGTCAGGCTGACCAGAGCCACATGCTAAGGGGACGCACCCACTGGAAGAAGCAGAATGGGCTGGTCTCCAGCTGTGGCAGCAGTAGCATCTGGTGGAGAAACTGTGCTGCTGGAGCCCAGGGCACATGTGAAATTTAAGAGCAGCTGGGAAAAGGTGATAAGGGATAGACAGATTGAACTCTTGAATGGTGGATAGTATGTACCTACTGGGTTAAGTAAACCAATCTTTGGTACCTGTGCCTTAGTAAGTTTGCCTCAAACAGCACACCATGCTTTTCTGCAGTGGGTTTTGTGCTAGACCTCTCCCAAGCTATTCACAGGTGCTTGTTAGCATGTCTGGTTGATTTTCAGCCAGGTGGGACTTTTTGCTTTTTATTTTACAAATTGGAACTTTTTGAATTGTTTGCTGAGAGCCTTAAAAACATCCTCCCTTGTGTATCTTTTGTGGAATAAATTCCCTTCTGTGTTCCTCTCTAGACCAGTGCAATACCAGTGTGTTGTGTGTGCTTCATTTCAGGCACTAATTTTTAGATATGTGGGACTGGCCATTAGTGAGTAAATTGTTGATGCCTGTCTGCCACAATTAACCTAATCATGGGTTTGATTACATTAATTAAAGTCTTGTCCTAGACAGCAGCTGATTAATTATTTGTCTTCAGAGTTTCCCTAAGCTTGGGTCATTCTGAAACCTGCTGGTTTGGGTTGGCAGAGTTGAGTACTGAGTGTGTGACACTGACACCAGTGTTGGCACCAACACTGCATTACATTTTTTCCCCCTTAAAACTTTCTTAAGTTACAAGCCTATTGTAAAAATGTAAATGTAAGTGATCAACTTCTATGCCGTGATTCTTCGGAAATTCTTCCCAGTGTGTCTTTTTTCCAAGGCGATGAGAGCGAGCCTATCACATCAGTTTATGTTAATTTGCCTTTTGGTGCACCTGTGCACTTTGTGGTATGCTTATGGATGCTGTGCTGGATGCACAGACTATGAAAGTAAAAATAAGTCTTGCTTTGGTGCTGTAGTACTAATATGTTGGTTTGTTTTTTCTTGTTTCTTTCGTTTTTTTAGGGGTTTTTTTTGTTGTTGTTGTTGTTTTTGAGGTTTTTTCCTGCTACAATTAGCTGGTTTGCATCACAGATTGGTTTGGAGAACTCTTGACTTGTAAAGGAGCAGAGTTTAGGAGCTGGGCTATAGTGGACTCTGGAATCAGTTTTGGTAGGATCAGCAGTGGCATAGCATGATAGCAAAGTGAAGGTACTGTTTCTGGGCTTTATGAGACATTCCCAGCTTTGGTAGCTGTATTGAAATGAGCAGTGAATTTTGGTGTTTCTGCCATTTAGAAAGCCAGCAGAGGTCTGGTGCAAATCAGTAAGGATGTGGAGCTTCAGTGGAAAGCAGTTTTTAAGTTCACTTCAATGTAGAAAGAAATGTAGCATCTTTGAGTTCTTGGAAGTAGATAGAGACTCACTGATTAAATATTGCACACTAATTCTTTTTGCTTATCCTTTATCTTCTGCACAGAGATATTGCAGTGGCTATTAATTCTCATTGCAGTCAGTGTAGTGGTTCAGTGGTTATCAGCTGAGGGCTGCCTTCCTGAAGAACATATGACAGAGAGAAGGACTTGGTCAGTGAAGAAACACCTTTTCTTCCCCACTCATTGGATTGTCTGGTTGTGTTTTCGTGTGAAAAGTTGTCTGCTGACACAGAACAGTGAAGAAATTAATACTTTGGCAAGAGAATATTGTAACTCTGGTGGATTGACTTCTGTGGCAACACTGAGGCTGCTACACCTTTTACAGAATGACTCAGATCTTTTAAATTTGAGTACTTAAGAACATGCTTCAGAGTGTTTGTCCACAGCCTTGTAGCAATTGTAATAATTTATATGCCTATAAAAATTTCCATGCTGATTTAGAGCATGTTTTCATCCAGTCTGTGCAGAACAGTCAAGTCACTGTAAATGCAGTGAAAAGGGAAACTGGGCAATTCCATGTAAATGTATATTATGTAAAAACCTAGACTTTCCTGACTTCATCACTATCTTAGCTTTTAATGCTCAGAAAATGAGCATAAAGTACTAATGTAGAAAATCTGTTGTCTTCATGCTGGATTATTTGAATTGGTGACACACACAAAAGGACAAATTTAGCTTTGTGTGTGTGTCCAATAAGTATTTCTACCTGCAGAATACTTCATTTTGCCCCTGTTTTGTAGTTCTGGTCTTTTGGGGCACTCAGAAGCTCCATGTCATTTGGTTTGTTTCAGCTAAGGATGCTCTGCAGCTTGAAGTATTGAGCCTCAGGTTAGAAAGATTGCTTTTCAGAACCAAGGAGCATTTTAAATTGATAGCACTTTTACAGTGAATACCTTTCCAAAAGACTAAACAGCAGCAAGCCTACAGAAGCCAATTCCTTTGTACATTGCTTTATCCCTTGTGATTGCTCTGATGATTAAATAACTTCAGAGTATAAAAAGTTTGAATGACATTTGCCTTGAGCATTCTTGTGCAGTGCTTTTTTAATGAGCTCCCACACTTCCAGCTTGCAACTTCTAGTATTTAGAGCTCTCTCTGTGCTTTCTCTTTTACTGTAATGTTGATGAAGTGTGGGTTTTGGGTTTTTTTTGTTTGTTTGTTTGTTTTGAGGGGGTTGTTGTGGTTTTTTTAAAAATTTTATTAGCAATTGTTCTTTTTCATGAAGTATGAAACCATGGATTAAGGCAAGCAAAGGTTTTATGTTCCTTACAATTTAACTCTGTTCCAACTTTAGTCTTGCTGGAAGTCTAAGTGTACCAGACAGTAAGTACAAGGGCAGTATAACACAGGAAAGAAAAGAAAACCTGATAATGAATACTCAAATATTCTAAAGTATTTTTTTTAACACTTAACAAAATATTTATACGTTTTAATGAAAGTGCTGTGACAACACTTTGCCACTACCACACTGCTGTTGGAAATGCTAAGGCTCATTGCCCCTTTTTTATAGCTGAGGCAGAGGAAACTGTATGCAAATGCCAGCAGAGGGAGTCAGGACTGGCCATTAGCCACTGGAAACGTTCAGGTTGCAGTGGTCATCATCTGGCAGTGCAAACATATTCTTAATTTTTGGGTGAAGTATGAAAACATTTCCCTTAAGAATTTTCTCCTTTTTGTGTGATATGTATATGTGTTTTCTCCTGCTTGCATTTGCATTAGCAATATGAAAACACAGTCCTGAGTATTCAATTTTGAGTATCCTCATAGTGATTCCAGTCAAATATGGCTTTCTAAGCAATTTCCCTCTTTTCTGTACCTGTCTTAGACCACACTAATATGAGGTATGAAATGATGTAGCCTTTAGAATTGCTCAGGATTTAACATCTTTGCCTTACTAGCGAAAGAAAATTAATGTCAAATAGGCTAGATCTACACAGCTGAGGGGGAAGTGATTCAAGATTCAAAATGTTGGCAGCATGCTCAGAAGAACTTCTATGTCCTCTCCTCCCAAATTCAGAGCAGTGGCCTCTAGATGGATGGATGCTGCCTCTGATAGCATAGCGATGAGGAGAACTTGGGCAAGTGAAAATGCTATGAAGAGATTTGTGTCTTGAAGCTCTTTCCTGTCAGTCTGAAGATTTGCACAAAGAACTTTGTCTCTCTCTTTCACACCTTGCTTGTGACAACCTGTTTACTTAGGTTTTGTATGAAAGATACTGTTTGGACTCAATGTTTTTGTTCTCTTTTGTGCTCTCTGCAATAATCTCTCTGGATTTGCTGTCTAGTCCCCTTGACTTTGTTCTATTGACTAAGCTTTCAGTGTTGAAATAATGGAGAAAAGCAAATAAAGATCATAGAGTATTTGCTTTAAGATATAAAAATTGATCAATTTATTTTGGTTAGCCTCTAGCAAAGACAGCATTGTCACCTTGGTATTTGTTATTACTGGCACTGTCTTCTGGTCTGACTTGCTCAGTCTGAAGTGTCTTGCATCACAGTTACAATGCTGGCACACTCTTCAAACAAAGCTTTTAGGGATGCATGTAAACCTTCCACTGTTGTATTTCACTTATTGATCTTAATGAACATGGTCCTAACTCAAAGAATTTCTTCAGTAAGCAGGCTTTTGGCACAGTATCCTTTTACTGGAGTAGTGTAGATTCGCCCAGAGACAGTGTTACACTGTTCTCCTGGGATCTGATTGCCAAACATTCAGAGAGAATTGGTGCTTGTTGACCTCTAGAATCTGAAGAAGTTTCTGGGCACAGCAAACAGATGTTATGGCCTGCGAAAAAAATAAGCTGATAGACAAAGGGCAAAGCAAAATGTGAAAATAGCCTGCTCCTTATCTCATCAGTGCTAAAAAATCCTGCAAGTACAGTGCAGAAGCCAGTGCAAAGGGGAGAGGACCTGAGCTGGCAAGTTTGTGCAGAGTTCCCAGTTCTGTCACACACTTTCCTGTGTGGCCTTATGCAAACTGCTCCTGGTTTCTGCTTTGCCTGTCTTGCCACTCTAATTCTTTACATCTGATCAGTACAGAATGCCTTTTACTGTGATCTGTACATACCATACAACTGTGTAGCTATTCCCTCCCTCTGCAGTACTACTCAAGTGTGTCTTTTTAACTTCAAGAGTATTGATATCAGTAAAGCAAGCCTGGACAGAAAATGGGACATTTAAACCCTCTCTGTATTTCTTTTCACCAGTTCAGATGTTGGCTGATGCTTTGTGTTCTGCATTCCTAATCTCACCTGCATTTTTTTTCTGCTCTTCCACCCTGCTCTTACATATTTAGGCTTCTATCCCTGTCTTTCCACTTCTTCCCCTCTTCCAGGCTATGAAGACTCTCTATTCTCTTGACCATCTAATTTAACTTTGATTTCCCTCCTAGTCATTAGGCTTCTCTATTGAGGCCAAGAAGGTCTGGCAGCCTCTTTGATGGGTTTTCTAAGCTGTTGATTTAAATTTTGCAGGCTCTGTGATGCAGAGAGACTGCTAAATCACTGCTCCCATGACAGGTTTCTGAAAGGCTGGAGGAAGACAGGGTTTTGAATAGAAAATTGGAAGAAATGAGAGAAAACTGGAGGGTAGAACTTCTGGAAGGAAGCTTGAAGAGTAATTTTGGGCCAGGTAGATGACAAGAATTTGACAAGGAGAAATGGTTTTAAAGAAGAGTGTGTATGTGCATGTGCAGATGGAGAAAGGCAGGAGAGAAGGAAGACAGAGGGATGTTTGTCAGAGGGAGTCGAAACTATGGTGACTGGATCCTGAATGCTCAACATCAGGAGTGATACCTAAGGACACCTAAGAGACACTGATACAGAAAATCCAGCTGTGTAGTTCGTAGGTAGATTTTCTTATTAAAAACCAAACCCGACAACAACAGAGCCATCAAAAAACCATGAAACCAACAATGCAAAACCAACAAACAAAAACCAACCCTACAACAAACTAAAAACCTAAAAAACCCCAAACCAACATTGACGCTGTGTACCATTCAAAGCATGTCAAGTGAGCATGACAGAAAAATATTTTAATAGCCTGCTGCTCTTGTGCTGATTGATTACAGCAACAGATCAAGGATAAGCATTCTGTCAAGAATCATTAATATCTGTCAGCCAGTAGTCGCTATACAATATCAAAAATTCAAGCTATTTAAAAGCATTCTAGCCTTGCCTTGTGCCTAAGACCAGTTAATGAATATTCATGGTAGCACACACAGCTTACAAATGGTTCTTCACCTCACATAGCTTTCAAAAGATGAGCATGCAGGTTATTACCACAATTTAAGTGCTAAAATAAGTTCTTGCATTTTCACTTCTTCATCCTTTGACAACTTCAATGCCTGTAAAATTACATGGAATATATTTACCACAATTGTTTGCCTGAGTCTTACTGTGTGTCTCCAATGAGCTGTAAGATCTTGTTACCTCCCTCAGTAGAAAGGAAGAATTTAAGATCTGGAGGATTTAAGATGCTGCTTAGGTATCCTGTACAGGGCAGAGAGTTACAGAAGACAGGTTCTTTTCCTTAAACAAGGAAAAGATTTTTGATAACTTTTGATAAATCTTTTTGATAACTTTAGCAAAAACTCTTCTAGAATTACTCTGATATTGTGGAAGTTATACCTGGTCTACAAGAATTATCAGGGAATGCTTCCATAGTGACTGCTTTGGGACTGCTGCAGGATTAAGCTAGATCAGTGTTGTGTTAGCAGAATGCAGAGATCTGTGGTGACTTTTTATTTTAGAATTCAAGATCAGCATTTAAGTTCAGAAGGAGCCATTATTCTCATCTTATGTGCCTTGTGTCACATTGATGAACAGTTTACTCTGAGGTTTGACTCCTAATGATGTGCTAGGTCTTACTTAAACTGAGATTTTGGCTACTTTTGCCAATTACCACAACCACCTTATGTCCCTGTGATTCCAAAGACATTGTTGATGTACACACATCTGAAATCACCTTAATCAATCTTAGAAATTACCTTTTTCCTAGGATCTTTGGGAGTGCTAGGACAGCAGGTATTCTCAACCCACTGTGGCTGGTCAAGTAAAGCTTCCCTGAGCAAGCCTGCCAGAAAACGCATTACTCTGTGGAGAGATAAGAGCAGAGAAGTCTGTGTTTATGGCCAGAGATATTGCCTCTTGCATTCATGGTTAAAAGACTCCAAGGATGTGGAAAAGCTGGGATCGTACCCCTGCTGTATTTGTGGAGACTGGAACAGATCTAACAATAACTCTTTTCATCTCCTTTCTCTCTCTCAAACTACCCAGCCACTTTTAGGTGAAGGAACTCTACAGGAAAATGAGTTCAGGTCTCTACTCTTGCACTGATACTTGAAACACAGGCTTGTTGTATCACAGTTGTACACAGATTGCAGGGGAGCATAGTTCAAGTCTTCCCAAAATAATTTGTCCCTAAGCAAGGAAAAGGTTTTGTGCCTAAGTATTGGATGAAGTCTGTAGCTGCAAAATACTAACAGAGGTATCTCATTAACTTTGAGAGTCCTCTCTACTTTCTCTTGGCCAGCGTCAGTTTATTACCATCTGCAAATGCCATTCCTGTGTGCCACACTGGTTGTAGGTACTGCACTTATGCACTTAAAAGGTCCCAGTGGGATATTACTGCATCATTACTTTGGACTGTATATGTTTGTATATATGCAAATATATTTGCATTTTGTGGTGACTTACTAACAAACTCACCAAAGCACAAAATGCAGCTACCTGACATTTTTTAGGTGTCAGATGATTTCCATGTAATGTTTACTTCAAAGAGAATTTAGCAGTATCTCTTATGCAGTAACATCTACCCATGAATATAATGATAAATCCTTTTTAGAAGTGAGGTGTGGAACTCCCAGCTGTATGCATGTTTACTGCTGTTTTTAGTCCTGCTGAGTTTTAATAAAACAACAGACTCAGCCTGGAAGAGAAGCATCTTCAAGACTGGAGCCATAGGAACAGTAATGAATACCCATTTCAGAAAGTTAGGCTATAACTCTCTTCATCACTCCCGAGGAAGGAAAGTATTCTTCTGCCATGCAGCCATACAGGGTTTGTCATTAAAAATACAAACAGTTGTTCCAGTTATTTTTTCATAAGCCATATGTGTCTTCACTACTCTGTCACTGCACTTGCCAGTAAAGCAGCCCCCCCCCCCCAGGGAACCTACTGTCTATGAGCTATTCCCATTTCACATTCCTGCACATACTGATTTTGGTCTGCAAGTGCACCTGTGATTAGTGTGTGGGAGGAGCATGACTCAGACCTAGTCATTCCTGTGACAATTATTCTTTAACCACCTCAAATTAGTCTTCATCTGTAAATGTCATCTTTATCCCTGACCTCGTTGGTTTACTCAACATAATTCAAAACTTCATTGTTCTTATTTGTGTTATGAGCACCATTAAATATTTGTAACTGTTTACTGATACCAGAAAAGGGAAAGTTTAAGACCAGTTTGTCTTTATGTTTGTTTGTGAAGTGTTTGAAAACTCTTCATGGACTATAGTCACATAACTTTTTCGTATTCATTGCACCCAGAAGTAAAAGTTGTTTGTGTGCCAGATGGGATTGGCAGGTCAGTGTCAGCTGAAGAGCACCTTGCAGTCTTGATGTGGTATTGAAGTAGCAACACCCCAGGAGTCTGGCTTACTAAGTAAGGTTATTGCATCAGAAGCTTCAGGCTGAGCTGCAGAGAAGCAAAGCAGACAGGTACAGCACAATCCAGTTAAACGTAATAGCTTTAGGGGCTTAATTCCACAGTAAAACTTGATCTGAACTGAGAATTAATTGTTGTCTTTATGTCCCGTATCCATTCATCCTGTCAGATGCAACAATACTCTTGACTCCAGCTGGCTGGTCTGTCAACTGAAGAGATGTGACAGCTCCTTGGTGCTCCACAAGCACTTAGGTCACTGGTGGTTTTACAGTGTGACAGCTTGGGGCAAAGTCAGCTTGAAGGGTGCTGGTGAGTGTAAACCAGGTGAGCTACAAAAGACAGGCTTTCAGTTAAACGCTTGTTTTCAGGATTTTGTTTAATTATTTGTTTTGTCTTGGGGACAATACAGTTAATCCAGAGAAGTTGCTTCTCTCTGGAATGTGAGACTGGGGTTATGCAATTCTTACATCAGCTGGTTGGATGAGGCCAGCACTCCACCACCCACCTCTGGTTCACTTCACAATGAAACGATAGTACATCCATCCCACTCTGCTTTTATATTTGGGTAATTTTTAGGTATTAAAATTTTACCTTTTCTTTTGTTCTCAGGGAAGACAAAGCCTAAAAAAGACCCTGCTGTACTTGCTACATAGATAGCAAAAGCTTTTGTAAGTCATTGGATGGAAGTTAGCGGTCGAAGAGAAATCTATTGTCTAGGTATTTCTCCTAACTTTCTCCCTAACTTTCATCACAGGCATATGTGATCACACCTGTGGAGTAGTTCAAAGCCCACGTTTATGTGCATAGCTGAGTGGAGTTTTTAAACCTAATGAGAAGTGAGATCACTGCAGTCTTAAGGGAGGCCTTGGGTCCTTCCTCCTTCTGCTCTCACTAATGGATTCAGATCTGAATGTACTCAACAATCCAGCTATCAACTTCCTTCCCACATGGGTGCTCTGGTGGAAGTAGAGGGAAGCTACCTGAATACAACTATCATTTAGAAGAAAGAATTACTCTAAAGGCTGCACTCAAATGTGAGATACCTTAATTAAATGAGGTTGAAGCAATGACCACAAGGAATCAGATGGAAGAATGTTGCTTAGGCATTGCAAGTGATTTTAGCCATCAAACTCTTGCTTTGCAATAGTGATGGGGGCATGTTTGGTCCAGAATTCCATGCACCCAGGTGCTGCATCATGGCTTTGGTGTGCAAAATTCAGATCCAGGTCTGGACTCTCAAAGGCCACAGGTAGGTTATTGCAAAATCAGGCTCAGTATTTGCCAACAGAACAGGCCTGAGCCAGAAGTACAAAGCCTGGCAGAACATGCAGCAGCATTGTAGAGAAAGGGTCAGAAGGTATGGATAACAGATGATCTCCTTGAGTCTCCATAGATTTCCGTCCTGCAAGGCCTTGTAGAAGAGATCATCCAAGTCACAGAGGAAATATGGTGAACAGAGGAACCATAAAAACTATGTAGGTAAGCAGTTTCACGTGAAAGGAGAACTTTTCCTAGTAGTGGTTTGTTTGGGGTTTTTTGTATGTGTAGCTCTACTTCAGTAATAGATTTTAGAAAGAGGAGAGTTGGCTTCTAATCAGGGGAAAACAGATAAGTTGAGGGTTGGATAAAAAAGAGCTTTCAAAGCAAAAGCCTTCATATTGATGCAAATGAGTAAAAATCTAGAAGCAGTATCTGGAGATTTAATTTTAACCAAGTAATTGAAAATGCCATACATTACCCTGTATAAACTGTAGAAGAAAAATGATGCCCTTAAATGGCTCAGTTGTCATTTAAATGGTGATCTGTTCATTAGTGCTGGGAAATGAAATGGAAATCTATTTCAATTTTCTAGACAATTTAAATTTTATTGTCCATAAAATTCTACAAAACAGTCAAAGAGTGTCCTTTCTTACAAATTGAAGAGGAATAAATCGGATTCAGCATTTTATTAATTCTCATCATGGTAAAACCTGCTAGTGCATACAATGGGCTGAAGTAATCCCATGTTGATTAAAGTATCCCACTGGTGAGTCTGGCCTGGAATAGATGGGTTTTGTGGAAGTTACTTATTTGTACGCTTACTTTTCTCTTGGTAACCAAATTGGCTCAGTCTAGAGCAAGGCTTCACATTATGGTACAGGTAGTAGTACACATGTGGAGCAAGATCTTGATGATGCTCCATGTTTTAAGCATGTGTACTTCAGCAAATGTGAAGCCTTGCTCAAGACTAAGCCCTCATGACTGTCATGAAGATGTTGTGATAAATACTCTATTTTTTACGAGAATTGTAGTTGTTCTAATTAGTTGTGAAAATCAGTAAATTTTCTTGACATTCTATCTTTTCAGAGATAAACACATCTTGTGAGGGATAAAACATGGAGAGGTCACTGGGAAGTGCTGTTTCTGTGGAATTATCTTCCTTTTTCTCTAGATCTTCCCTTTGAGTTATCATGCTGGTGTTTCGCCTTTCAAATCTTTTTCCCTGTTGATCTTGCTGTCCCACAGTGCCGTATTTTGACTGAAATAAAATTTGATTCTGCAAGGAGATTTCTATGGACTCATTAATTAAACTAATGGTTCTTTAAATGTCTTTTTGGTACCAAAGGCTCAGGCCCTAATTTCAGTTAATTACTAGGTATTACTGTGTTTGCAGTTAGTAGTCGCTTTCTGTCAGGTTTAACAATTTACCTGCAAGCTAAGACAGAACATACATCTTCCTATCTGGTTTATGATACACTTTCAGATGTAAAATTCTGTTACCTCATTGGGACTAACCAGTCAGAGGAAATATAGGGGCTTGCAGAAAAACTGATGACTTCAGGCAATTTAATTAAGAAGAGTCAGGTGAACTCATTGGTCTGCAAGTGCTGTTTGTTTATAGAGTAAGAGCATGCAGCCATGTTTTCCTGAAAGTGAGAGGAGTTTGTGGTTAGGGATTTCGAAGTCTGTCAGCTTGATGTCTCTCTATATCCAGGATATTCTTCTTTAATTCTTCTCAGTGTAATTTTTGTGGGTTTTTTTTCTGTTGGCTTCCCTTTACAGCAGAAATGTACTATATGACCAGATTCTTACTCCTTAGGTTCGTAACTAAGAACACATCTAAGCCCTCACAGGTTAATTTGGACTTATTGTGCATCTGATTACTTTAGTCATCTGCTTTTCTGCAAGCATATTGGCTGCAGTGGAGTCTATGGATGCCATTAGATTCCCCTCTGGATGACTGTTAGTGCCTTCAGTATAAATACAGTATTAAACTAGCTGTCAAAACAAATGAATCATGAGATTTGTAAATCAGGATTCTTGCCATTTTACTTGTTTGAACACTTCTTAATTTGTCAAAATCCAGATTTTACAGTGTTAATTAGTGGGATTGTGTTAATTTAGTCAGGTACTGTTGTGCAGAGGTAGGACCCTTGGTCCTGGAGGTAATAGCCACCACCCTTTCTTTGTACGGACTGGCAGGGTGCCTTTCATCCTCTCTTTTCATAAACAGGGTCTTGGATCCAAGATACAGCCTTTCCCAGAGAGCAGAGTGGTGTTGGCCCTTCAGTTTAGAGAGAGCTGTTTGTGTTGGAGAGCTTTCTTGCAGGGCTGATGCTGAAGTTTGTTCTATTGGCTTTTATTTACTTTGGCTCTGATCACTCCTCTGATCAGTTTTGGTGTGTGTGTTTTCCCATGCTGTTTTTATCAGTCCAAACATGCTGAAGGCAAAAGAAAAACCTGTTGTGCTGCTTGGGCTTGTGAAATTCTTGTGAGCCAAAACACCTGTTATTGCTGCTACCAGCTGTGTGGGTGCTACAAGATCAAATCAAAATAAAACCCTTTCAGTTCTGAAGCATCATAAGGGAGGTTGGAGTTCAGCATCTTTGGAGGATTTGTTGGTTTATCAACACTTTCTTCTCTTCTTCCATATTAAGGCTCAAACTGGCAAAATTGCAAGTTGGTAATGGGAGGTTATGTGTCTGTGCTGCTGCACTAACAGTCTGTGCTTTTATTTTGTAGAGTTAGGAAGGGGTGTAAGGAGAGAAGAAGTGAGAGCTGGTTTTGGTGTTTGTTCCATAGCTGTTCTTAACTCTTCCTTTTCAGACAGCCTATTTTAAGGTGCACAGATGTTTCTACTACTCTAGTCCTTCGTAGTTGCTTAAGTGGCTTCTTGGAGCAGCTGTTCCCTTGTTTATGTCACTGACTTTCATTTCATTGCTGTTCTTGGGTTTTCTTGTGATAAGAAGACAAAAAATATTATGTGTCTGATGCTCTGTTGTTTAGCCTGTGTTAACTGTGTCCTCACTGGTGTCCTAGTCCTTTAGAAGGGGAGACATTTACATTGTAGCTGGAGCGGTGTAGTCCTTCTCTGTCCCAGTTTTGTTGTCAGCAGGTTGATTTTAGCAAATGTGTTGATAAAAGTGAGGAGATTAGCAGTAGGATCTGACTAAGATTTTATTAAAATTTGCCTGTGGTCTCTCATCTTTCATCCTAGAAGTCAAGTGATTCTGCCATGTAGCTGGAGGTGTGTGTCCCTCACGGCCTATTCAGGCTTTCTGCTTTGCTTTGTCCATTGAATTGATTTTCAGACTCGCTCAACTGATAGCAGTGTGCCAGCTCTTTGATCTTTGCCATTGCTACTGCCTTGCTTCTGAGGTGCAAATTACAAGCTGGTGGAATAGAAGAGAGAGGCGGAGCAGTGTATTTATTGTTTTAATCCAGGAGAATAGAGAGTGTGGGAAGAGCAGGATCTAACAGTTGCTGGGACAGCATGGGGGAGAGCTGCTCTGGGAATTCACTTGCTTGTAAAAGATGTCTTTTTCCCAAATTGGAAAATTCAAAAATTGACATACATGCTAAGATGATAGTAGCAATTGTAATTTGCTTTCTACCAGGTGAAAATGTTGTGCAAACACATTGTGAAAATTCATGAAAGGTTAATATTAATCGACCTATTAGATTATGGATAACTTGTTTATGCTTATTCTTTATTAGCTAAATGAAATTCTATCTCTATACATTGTATTAGTAAAAAACAAAAGGTAGAGGAAAGATTACAAATAGGAAACTTTATAATACACAAAGCTTCCTAAGAATTCTGCTTCTGTCTGGATAGAAAATGGGGCAGCCTATTTAAATTCTGTACTGATTCTAGAAGGTTAGATACTCAATAGGTAGATCTTGCTTTAGATGCTTTGATTTCAAGTAGCAAGGCTACAAATAACAATTCTATCAAAACTAATTCTGTAAACAGTTCATTGATAGATACCTTTTCAGTTTGGTATTTGCTTTCAGACTGCAATTAACAGTTCAGCTTTTTCCTTTTAACTGCATGCTCTCTACCCATAAGTAGGCACAATTACCACTAATCAAGACCTCTAATCTCAAACAATTATAAGCTCTTACATTGTTTTAATTGCACATTTAAAAATAATGTAGTTTTCTCATATAATTATGATACGATCCATACAATTATAAATTCCTGCTTTTCTTTTTATCTGATCAGTGTTAATATTGTGTGACCTCACAATGAGCTATTTGAAAAATGCCTTTGAGACATGCATTTTTTTTGGTTAATTTATGGTTGTGTTTCATATTCAGTAAGAAGTAATACAGTGCAACAGGTTTTCAGGGCTGTGCTTTCTCACCACCATCTATGAATTTAATAATTTGTTGTAAACTAGGAACTTGTAGGTGAACCTGAAGTACAATTATACATTTAAATCATCTGCTATTTGTAAATCCAGGTGCTTGCTCTTTGAACAGTATTTGGGTTAGCACAGTATGTAAAGAGGGTATTGGTTTGGGTTTTTAGTTAAGTAGAACTTATTTGCAGACAGACAGACTTTCTGGATCAGCTTTTCAGAAAGTGAAAACGAAGGCTGATCAACTTCAGAAAGTGCTGCAAGTCTTTGGGGCAAGATGTAAGAGGTTATTCATTAGTTTATGTTGGTCTCACTTGTTGCTGTGTAGTTCTTATGTGCACATTTTGTATGTGAGGGCTTTGGATGAGTGCATTTTAAACAAATCACCATCAATCTGATGATTCATCTCAGGAACCACATGCAGCACTTAAATCTGTAATTGGGGTAATTGTAAACCTCTCATTCTTACAGATAGAAATTCTTCCTCTTATAATTCTAAAATGAGAACTCAGATCTTTTACTGTGGTAGTTGGGACCTACGCTGACTTGTATTTATGTCTCTATTCTTATTTGTTACATCATTAAAAGTAGCAGAGGATTTGATGACCTTTCCAACCTGTGTCTGACCTTCCTGATTCACTTGTGTGACTAATTTTCTATTGAAATGATTATGTTTTTATCTTTGACATTGTTTAAACACTGGCTTAAATGGAGCAACAAAGACTGCATTGTAAATTGGTAGACACATTGTTGGGGACAATGTGTTTTTCTTTATATATTGTCAGAAAAGAATATTAATGTCAGGGAGGGGGGGCTCTATCTTTTCTGAAGGATCTTGACATTCATGGAGAAAACATGTTGGGGATTTTGCTCTGTCATAAATAGCCCAACTTTCTTGCAGTGCAGTGTGTGTTTCTGAAATCATTCTGGGGCTGCAGTCTGCTGCAGTGGGTTCATTTCATTATTCCTTTGAAAAGAAGGAAAGGCACACAGCCAGCTATTTCTATGCAGAAGAGTTTAATGTTTAATATGCTAATGTATCTACCCAATATTAGGCTGCTTTAATGTGTCCTTAATAGTAATAAAATGGTTAGCTAATAAATTAAGGATTGCAAGTTTGGGAATTTTTTTAAAAGTGATAAATTAATCTAGGCAGGAATAATTTTTCTTGCCAAGATAATTGTCATACTGAAGCTGCAAATTGCAGTGGTAATTGCTTGCCTCATAATAATCAAAATGGAGAACAAATTTTTGTTTTTCCTTTAGGCTTCATGTAGCTGGACTGTAACAGGAGAGAGTGAAGACCCCATTTCACCCTTTCTTGCGTAGAGCTATATATGACAAGGTACCAAACACCCAGGTCTTGTCGTTTGCTAGAGAGCAAGAGAGAGTTGTATGGACATAGGTATGATTGCCCAGAAACCTACAGATAAAAATCTGCTTGTGACCCTCTTCCTAACCTGTCACCTATTTCAGTGCTGTTCTGGCTGGCAGAAGGACAATATTTGTGGATGCCTTGTGTGACTGCAGTGTCCTGAAGGGTTGTGTTTGCATCTGCATAACAGAGAGCAAACCAGGACTTACTTAGGGAAATGTAATGCTGTTCTAGTACAAAACACTCTTGGACTAGGGAGCTATTATGGTAAATCTGTTTTTTAAAGCATTTTATCATTCTTCACCACTCATTGCATCAGTCTTCCCAGTATGGTTCTGCTCAGGCACAAGTTAAGGTTAAAAAGAGATATATCTGTTTCTGGTCACTGTATCTCTTTTCATATTCTTCATTTTTCTTTAAACTGAGTGTGCACATTTTCCTGTATATTTTTATACCCATTTGTACAGAGGGGTAGTTGGAAAAAGAGAGAGCTGTTCTTTCTAAACACTTACAAAAAGAAAAGAAGTCATGCAGCATCAAGAAGGAATTCTGTAGAGAATCAGCAGTGTAAAGGCCTTAAGCAAACGTAAATTTAAATTGCATCTCTCAAAGATGAGGGCGAAGAGAGTCCTGTACATTTCTTTTGCACAATATCAAAGGTTTTTTGTTGGTCTTAGGATCCTAAAACATCTTAGTTGGCTTAAGAATATCTGCCTATAACACTGACCTGAGTAAACAGCTGCATTATCAAAGGAGGGAATGGCATGAAGTTTTTTTTTTTTTAACATAGGTAGGGAGGGAGGATATAAACCGCAACAAGGGGTGTTTAGATAAGGCAAAAAATGCCCTTATTTTTGGTAAATATGGCTTCTCATTTATTTATTTTTATCTTGAGGGGTAAAGATATGATACTGATAATCTGGTGCCTGTTTGGGGGGACAGGAAATGATAAAGAGGAAGAACTTACTCAGCACTCCAGAGCACTTACTGGCGGTTATTGTCGCATCTGCAGTCTGACTGTTCCTCTGCCTCTGCAGCCAGCCTGTCACATGTCACTAACCTGACTCACAACATAGGAAAGCTCCCATTGGAGCTTCCTGTCCGTCCCCTCCCTTCAGGGATGGATTGGCTGGAAGATCCCCAGCCTCTGCAAGCCATCAAAATGTGACCACTGAGGCTGCCACCAGCCTGCTGTTCTGTCTTGGGCTTCAGCAGGCGGATCTTCTCAAATCCTGTGTGTTTTCATTTGCTTCTCTCCACAGTTGGAAACACTGCCTTTTTTTCCCCCTCATGTTTATTCTTAAACCCATCTCAGTGAACCAGTAGGTTTCATAACTGTGTTGAGTGAAGTCAGAAGGGCTGTGCAGTGGTCTCCCTCTGAGGGCTCTAGCTCTTGCCTCAGGCCTTGCTGTTCTTTTGCCTGAAGAATATAAAACATAATGTGAGATTTTATATATTATTAAACTTGCATCTGTAAGTTACTGACCCATGGTAGCTATTTATTACATATTCCATCTTCTGCTTTGATGCATTGCTATTGTCACACTGAGGTGGGTAATGATGACTCAGCTTACTACTGTGATAATGCACTTAAAGCTTGGAAATCTGTCACTGATGGCATTTCAGCACAGGCACTATAAACCAGAGATGAAAATTTAAAGTATTTGCTGTCAAGGGTTATGGAACAGATCCTCCTGAGTGCAATCACACAGCACCTTCAGGATGGACAAGGAATTAGATCCAGCCAGCATGAGTTTAGGAGGGGCAGGTCCTGTCTGACCAACCTGATCTCTTTTTACGATCAGGTGACCCACCTGGTGGATGAGGGGAAGGCTGTGGGTGTGTCTATCTGGACTTCAGCAAGGCCTTTGACACTGTCTCCCATAATATACTCCTGGAAAAGCTGGTAGCCCATGGCTTGGACAAGTGTACCCTCTGCTGGGTTAGGAGCTGGCTGGAGGGTCAGGCCCAGAGAGTGCTGGTGAATGGAGCTGCATCCAACTGGCGGCCGGTCACTAGTGGTGCTACCCAGGGGTCTGTGTTGGGTCCAGTCCTGTTTAACATCTTTATTGACGATTTAGATGAGAGGATTGAGTCCATCAGCAGCAAATTTGCTGATGACACCAAGTTGGGAGGGAGTGTCGACCTGCTGGAAGGCAGGAGGGCTCTGCAGAGGGATCTGGATAGACTTGAGAGATGGGCTGATTCCAATGGGATGAAGTTCAATAAGGCCAAGTGCCGGGTCCTGCACTTTGGCCACAACAACCCCATGCAGCGCTACAGGCTGGGCACAGAGTGGCTGGAGAGCAGCCAGGCAGAAAGGGACCTGGGGGTACTAATTGACAGGAAGCTCAACATGAGCCAACAGTGTGCCCAGGTGGCCAAGAAGGCCAATGGGATCCTGGCCTGGATCAAAAATAGCGTGGCCAGCAGGACCAGGGAAGTGATCCTTCCCCTGTACTCTGCATTGGTGAGGCCACACCTTGAGTATTGTGTTCAGTTCTGGGCCCCTCAGTTCAGGAAAGATATTGAGGTGCTGGAGCGGGTCCAGAGAAGAGCAACAAGGCTGGTGAAGGGACTGGAGCACAAGTCCTATGGGGAGAGGCTGAGGGAGCTGGGGTTGTTTAGCCTGGAGAAGAGGAGGCTCAGAGGTGACCTCAGCACTGTCTACAACTACCTGAAGGGAAGTTCTAGCCAGGTGGGGGTTGGTCTCTTCTCCCAGGCACTCAGCAATAGGACAAGGGGGCACGGGCTCAAGCTCTGCCAGGGGAAATTTAAGTTGGAGATCAGAAAAAAATTCTTTCCAGAGAGAGTAATCAGGCATTGGAATGGGCTGCCAAGAGAGGTGGTGGATTCACCATCCCTGGAGATTTTTCAGCTGAGATTGGACGTGGCACTGAGTGCCATGATCTAGTAAATGGACTGGAGTTGGCCCAAGGGTTGGACTTGATGATCTCAGAGGTCTTTTCCAACCCAATCAATTCTGTGATTCTATGATTCTAAGCTATTTGTCTTAAACTTCTTGTGTCTTCTGTTTTGGTTTCTTAAGGTTTTGGGTACTGCTGAATTGTTTGATGGACAAAGACAAATAGTTATGTTTCAGGAACTCCATGATGCAGGACTTGCCCTCACCAAACCAGGTGCTGGTCCTCCATTGGTAATACTGAAGGTGACATCTAAAATGCATGTGGTCATCAGGCCTTCCTAACAAAGCACTGATATTGCATTCATTTTCATGGGCCTGGCATTTCCCATCATAACACACAGTGGGACACAGGCTGATCATCACAACTAATTATGTATTATCTCTATGGTTTTTCTTCTTTTTCACAGCCCTTCTGTATGCCACCATTTTTGGTAATGTGACAACCATATTCCAGCAAATGTACGCTAATACAAACAGATATCATGAAATGCTGAACAGTGTCCGGGACTTTCTTAAGCTCTACCAGGTCCCTAAAGGACTGAGTGAGCGTGTGATGGATTACATCGTTTCCACCTGGTCAATGTCCAGAGGAATAGATACCGAAAAGGTAAGTAAATTAAACGCCAGGAAAGAAGTCACATCCTGAAAGTATTCCATTAAAATAAACAGGAGGTACTGTCTTAGTAAAGAAGACAAATATTCTTGAAATAGTTCTAAGTAGTAGCTTCCCTTAATTTTAAACTTTCAAATACAGTATTTCAGCTATTCTATCATACTGACATACACTAGTGGTAAAAGTATGTGTGCTTTGCTAGTGATATGGCATGAAATTATATAAAAATAATGAAGGAAAAAGCTTAGTTTTCAGTAAATAAGGATGATAACTGAATAACAAGTTCCAAATTGTAACACAACCTCACGATTTCTCCAAATGATATTTTTGGTATTATTTATGTTGTGAGGTTGTTTGCAGCTCTGTGGGTGTGAAAACAAAGTAAATATTTTTTTTGTCTTTGTAGAATATGAACGTAGTATTCTGTGTGCAGGTTAAAGATATTAATGAAAGCTGGAAGTATTTAATAACGTATTGTTTGAAATCTACCTTATGAGAGACAAATGTTATCATTTTAATTCATTGACTTTACAAGTAACTTCCCATTGTGTCTTAAAATAACAAACGGCCTTTCACCAGAACAAATGTACAAACGCAACTACTTGCCTCCTTCGTATTAGTTGCCAGTTTCATGAGATAGATGCTGTATTTCCTCTGCTTGTAAAGAGATATGATTTTGGGGGCAGATCATTCAAGAAATCATACCAATGCTCTGGCCACCAGCCTTCTGGTTGGCAGCTTAATTTAGTATTCTAAACTGTAGATGATGCAGTTAAAGAGCAAATAGTGTCATTTCTGTATAGCTGTTAAAGTGTTGTTATGAAGGAGAAGAACAGATGTGGCTTAGCACTGGGCTCTCTGGAGACCAAGGGGTACACAGGGTCCTGTTTACTTTCCTAAATATTTTCAGCATCTGTGCTATTTTTAGATCCCAGGCTGTGATTCTGTAAGCACTGTCTGTCATACTAGCTTTCAGAAAGAAATGCTATTTTAGTTCTGGATGACACTAGTTAGGAACTGTGTGGAACTATGGATTTGAGGTTGGTACGTTTTGGGGGAGAGACAACATCTGAGGATACATAATGTAGTGAGTGCTGCTACTTTCATTCACCCCACATTACAAGCTCCTGTCATCATTTTAACAACGCAACAAGAAAAAAAATGCTATGTAAAATATGGGAGTATTTTGGTTTATCTTTGAAGTTCATTGTTGACTTCCCCTGATAAGGAGAGAAATGCTTTAAAATGCATTTGGAGACAGCAGAATAACCAGACCAAGCATGACAATTCTTACTGTAGCTTTTTAATAAACAGGGGAAATGTCTCCAATTGTCAGGACACCAAAGAGCCTAATACAGTGCTGTTCTCAATAGCTGGTGTGTTCATAGCTGAACTGCCACTAGTGATGAGTGGTAAACCAAGAACTCAGCTTTCATCTGCGTAGCAAAAGGTAGCAGGTATGAGGCTGACTAAAGAGTATCCCAATCCATGACCTCCCAGACCTGAGCTCTGCTGTTTTGATGCCCGTGTTTAACTTTTGGGATGTTATGCAGTGAATAAAACGTGTATTGCTCATGAGATAGAACAGTGGTAGTTGTGCTAATGTGTAATGCAGTGCAGCTTCCTGAGGATAAGGCAGGTATTTAAATATGAACTTAGCACAGAATTGGTGGTCTCATTATATTGTTAGCCACAAATTTGTCATCTCAGTATTAACTGCCAACATGTTAGAGTGAATAATCAGAAAAAAGCGGAGTCTGTAAGTCTAGAAAGTGCCAGTATAACAAAATTTAACCAAGAGCTACTGAAAACTTCTAAAATTAATCCATGAACATAGTTCTTACCTCCCATACAAATTAAAGTCTTCTGCCATTTGTCTGTAACTCTCAAATGTCTTTAATCTCATTAATTTTTTGTGAAGTCTAGAGGCAACTTCTTTAAGTGGAGAATGGAAAATGAGTTAACTTCTTCTTAGACTGGAAAACCAAGGGTTTTTTGGCTAAGAACATAATTTAAAATATTCTCTTTTCTATTCAGATTTTTATTACAACAACCTCTCTGTGTGTGATATTTAAGTAACTGCAAAGGGTGTGTCTAATTCCAGTAGTAAAATTTGGTAAGAATCTGCCAGTACAAAACGTTTTTGTAGACAGAGTAAATGAGATAATTTAAAAGACAGTTCTGACCCTTTTCTTTGTTCTATATTAAATGTTGATCTTGCTGTCCCAACCCATTTCTATGAGTCTACAAAACCAAGAATTGGGAGCCTCAGATCCTGCTTGTTTTGTGGTGGCCAAGAAAGATCATCTGTGAGTGCCCTACACTTAGGTGCTATAGAAATATGTATTTTTGGAATTAATATCTGTAATAACAGGTCTACTTGGAGGTGGGCCAAAGATAATGACAGTGGTGTTAGCATCATTTACCTTTGGAGTACTGAGCATAATATCTGGAACCAGTGCCATTGCCAGAGTTATGAGCTTGGTTCTCTGCTCAGGTCTTGCACAGACCCCCATTGTAAGGTGTAGACATAGCCAAAGTGTTCCCTGTGTTACCTTTATGTTTTCCGGGAGTATTTGCATAGAGGTAGTGCTTCTTTTTCTTCTCTTCTATCACCATCTAGGAAAATGTGTGGGGGTAACTCCAGAGCTCAATCAGAGTGTTCCTTAATTGGATGTAGATAATAAAAATAGGCAGACTTAGACTACTCAAAATTTTTCTCAAATAATACGTCCTGGATATGCCTCACCATAGACTATCCTCCAAGGATTTTTGTCATCTCCAAACCCTGTTTATGTTATGTATTTCCAGTGGTTTTGCCAGGAACTTTTAATCTGTATATGCAGTAGTAATTTTGTATTCTTTCCACTCGGCTGTCCGTACTATATTAAAATCCCTTAGAAATGGCCCTCACTGGTACCTGCTGTGCTAAGCATCAGTTTGTGTTCTCTTGGGAGAACACATTGCTGTGAGGAACATTGCATTTGGAAGATCAAAGCTTGCCCAATGCAGCATCAATACCTTAAAGTTCCTTTCTTGTGTAAACAAAAAACTTGTTAGTGCCACTGAGGGGTAAATTTGAATACCTGCAATTCTCAATATTATGAGTTAATTAAACTTTAAATGACTCTTTTTTGTTTTGTTTTGTTTTGATTTTTTTTATTGTTGTTGCTTGGTTGGTTGTTTTTTTTTTTTATTAAAGAGCTGTGAGATCACACTTCTCTGTACAATATCCTCTGACTTGGAGCACATAATTTGTGCATGCTTTTCATGGAATCTGCGTATCAAAAAAGTGGCTTACCCTCTAGAAACAATCCTTCAGGAAGCTTTTCTTCAACACTTTCTGTACTGCTGTGCTCTCAGTTTTATTGTCTTAAAAATCTGAGACGTTATGGTAATTCAATATCCAGTGTAGCATGTTGCTGAGACACAAACAGTATTTTCCTTCAGGTACTATAAAGTAGGCTAAGTTAGTATTGTGGCTTATGTGTGTAAATAATATAAACATAAATGTACAGATGGAGATTGGAAATTTTAAAAGGAGGATGAAAGTAGTTCTTAAATCTCATGTAGTAAAGCAGCAATAATAGGTACACAAAAGCCATGCACATGAATTGATTACCTGATTTCTCTCTCAGGTTTTGCAGATATGCCCAAAGGATATGAGAGCAGATATCTGTGTGCATTTGAACCGCAAAGTCTTCAAGGAGCACCCAGCCTTCCGGCTGGCAAGCGATGGGTGCCTGCGAGCGCTGGCAATGGAATTCCAGACAGTGCACTGTGCCCCAGGAGACCTGATCTACCACGCTGGAGAAAGCGTCGACAGTCTTTGCTTTGTGGTTTCGGGGTCTTTGGAAGTAATCCAGGATGATGAAGTCGTTGCTATATTGGGTAAGTTGCGCAGCTGATAATATGCATTGTGCACAAATATAGATGCATAGGGCATTTTTATAACCTCTTCTACTCATTCTTTAAAAAGCTTCGGTGAAGTTATCTTTATCACAGCCTGGAGAGCTATATTTTATTGTCCTTCCTGTTCCACATAGGTAAATAAGAAGGGCAATCATCTCATCTCCAGATTGCTTCAGCCCTGTTTCCTCTGGTCAGTGGAAATTCCGCTTGAGCATTGGGATCCTGGTCATTCTTGGGGTTCTTCCTGTCATGACACATCTCTTTTTGTTAGAAATCTCATTTAGGACTCAGAAAATATTTTTTAAACTGTCTGTCTTACCTGCCTCTCTCCCACCCTCACTAATAATCCACTTTTGCTAGAAAAGTTCCAATTGGATTTACTTAACATCTTATGTTGAAATAATATTTATCTATTTTAGTCAAAGTAATTTAAAAAATTTAGAGCTGATTTGTGTATACTTGGAATGGTAGCTTTGGGTTGGAGGCATTAAAAAGAAGCTGATAGTGATGTGAACATTCTGAGGCAAAGCTAAGACAAAATAGTGGGATAATCCAATAGATGCAAATGAATAGTGGCTGGAGCACTGAGGAGGTGATACTTTTCATTTGATTCTGTCAGATACTTTTGTGATAAGGCAGATTCTCATGGTGGCTTAATCCAGTACCTGTCACTCATAGCAGCCTGGAAAAGGAGCAGAAAACAGCTTGGTAATCTTACTTTTTTGGAACACATATACCCAACTCTCCCAAGAGGAATGTCTGCTGAAAAATGAAGGAGCTAATAAGTATGCTGAGTTCAATTTTTATCTATTTCTGAACAGGGTTGCATGTGTAGTAGAGGGTGAATTTAGTGGCCTGGGGAATCAAGTCAATAATATTTTTTGCCACACAAGAAGCTAAAAAGGTGAAAAGTTGGAGGATAAGTGATTCTCATTCGTTCTGGCATCACCTGTGCTGGTCGATGCTGTATGATACTAGTAACTTCTGCTTGTCTAAGCTGCACATCAAGAATTTACTACTTTTTGTTGTGTTGAACTCTCATAAATTAAGGTGGCAAATGTAGAATAAACTAAAACCTCTCCGTTTGTGTCCCCTAATGCCACCAGTCTGGATTCAGAGCAAGAAGAAAAGATCAAAACATATGGATGTAAAAAACATAGGTTGCTGTATTTGAGTATAGGTAAAAAGCATTGAGAGAATTTTTTTAAAATGTCTTTTAAAGATATCAGTTTTCTCCTTATCGTTACCTGTAATTTCTGCATTCTTTTATAACACTCACTTTCAAAAGCACTCAGCCTAGATTGCCTGAGAAATCAGCATTAAGGAAACCTAATCTCTGCTGTTGCTGAGTGATAGCTGCAGATAAATGAAGTTGATCCCTTGGTATCTGGATGAATAAAAGTATTTTGTTGTTATTGTTCTCCTAGAATGACAACTATTGATCCTCTTTCCTCCACAACTTTTTTTTTGTTTGTTTGGAGTCAGTTCTCTGGCTTTCACAAAAGTTGATGAACTCTGTCATTTTCTTTGTGAATATATTAAGTGAAAAGGAAAGTAAAATTAAGTGGGATCTGTGATTTTGTGAGATTTCATTTTGAACATGCATCAATTTTTATGTTTCTGTTTCCAGACTAAAGAACCCCTTTCCTTCCACATGTGTCTCCCTTCCTCCCCCAGGCTATGAAGTCTTCTGGTGAAGGTTTCTTTATTCTGATAAGAAATTATGTATTTATCTAAGTTTTTCACTATTCTAAATCAGTTGGACTTTTTTCTCCTCCTGCATTGTGTAATTTAACCACCACATTACTGAAGGATGTTGCAGGAGATGGGCCAGGGTTTCCTGCCTGACTTTTGCACACTCTGTTTCCTTATCTGTAGAATAACAATGTTTTTATTTTTGGGTTTTTTGTTGTGTTTAAATTCTTATTTAGCTGAACTTTTCAAGTTCTTTATGAAAATATGCCAGATAAAATGGGATACAACAAGGGAAAAAAGTGCATTGTACAAGAAACCTGATTGTTGCTGATCACTCAGCCAGAACAGCCTATGCCATAAGTTTTGTTTACCAGTCACAGCTAAGCATAGCTATGAACATCAGGCATGTAACAACAAACCTTGTGAGGAATTCTATAGGGCAATTTTTCTTAACAGGTAAGTTGGAGAGACTCTAATCTTCTTTCAGGCATTCTTGAAATAAAAATGAAAAAAATAAATGCACATAAGAATGAAGGTGAATTAGTTGCTCAGCTTTAGTTGTCATGTAATAAAGGAGTCTGCAGTTTGTAATGTAGCCTGTACCTTCCTTGCAATAGAGAAATAAATTGTATCCCTAAATTAGTCTGTGTGACTGCTGTACAGCACTACAGGAACCAAAGGCAAACTACACTTAGTCTTTAAAGGATCCAATTCATGTGAAACATTCTGAAGTTCTGAAATAATCTAACCTTGCAAACTAGCATATAAAAGTGTATTGTGTAGCCCTGGAGTGTATTGTGTACACTTGCATAATAGCCGTCCAAATCAGTTCCATGTAATGCCACAGAGGCAGGTGTGTTCTCAGTTCAGGCTTATGTTCTTATTGCAAAGCACTGACTTTGATTGACTTGGATTAAGACGAGTACTGAGTTGGAAGAAATTGCACATAGGCCAGCAGTGAAAAAATGTGCTTTTGTTTTTGTGTGTGCCCTCTAAGATTGCCCTCCCCATTAATTTGATTTAAAGACAAACACAAAAATAAATAAATTAAAAACAAAACAAAACACAAATATCTGCAGTGCTTCCAGTAAAAATGTAAAGACATCAACACATTTTCTGCGGAATTTAATTTGTTGAGATAAAAGACTTTTTTTTTTTTAATTCTGTGCTAATCTACAGAGATTACTGATGTTCATGCAATGCAGTCTTTGGACTTGATGTGTTAAAGAAACAAAAGCCTTTAAGCCAGGTGATTGATTTATTTGTGATTCATTCTGATACAAATGGGTCAGAAAAAGAAGACTTAGCAAGAAAAGCCACTGTATTACTGTGTTTTACTGCATTAACGTGTAAGTATGAGAGTTGGATTGTGTAAAAGGGAAGTTTAGCTAGTATGAACGTTCTTGGATGAAATACAATTCTGTTTTCTATAGTTCCCTATTTGTCCATTTACACCATTGTTATTGCATGGGATGAAGTGCTGATGTCCACTCAGCACTTTGTGGAAGAAGAGAGAATCACACAGTGCCTGCCCCTGAAGAGAACTGAGCAAAGCACAGGTCATGTGGGACTTCCTTTAAGAGACTGTTTTCAATTTGACTTTGCTTTTAACTTTTCTAAGCCCTCCCATTTGGCCTGATGCAGCTTTATCCACCTGAGCTGACAGTATTTTCTTGAACTACTCTTACTTAAAGACTTACCCATTTATCCAAATGTGGTTAGAGAAAATGGGTTGGTTTTTTTGCTGTTACAAACAGTCAAGCATTTATGTGTACTTTATTTGGCAGCTCTGACTTCCTTTTCTCAGAGCAGACCTTCCAGGCTGAGCCACTGACCATCTCAAAACCTGACCTTACTGCTGGTCTTTAAAAGCTACTCACACTCAGGAGATTGGCTACATTTTAATGTATCAAATAACTTCTTAAAATATTCTTTCTGAATTGTGTTCCAGAAATCGATCATAAAGTCTGACTGCAGCTTTCTTTGGAATATGCAGGGGAAAAGGGATTGTAGTAAAAGTGTGAAGTAAGTCTACATAGCCGGTTTCTTTATTTAAGGAAGCTTGAAGACTTAAACTGTCTTTCATTGCTCTTTTATTTTTTTTTCACTCTAAAGGTAAATGTTTCCTTAGTTAGATGTGAGAATGTAGATTGTTTGGAACTGTGGTAAACAAGAAGCTGATGTTAGAAGTCCAGTTGAACAGATGAAGTGCCATTCCTGGGGTCATTTCATGATATGAGGCTAACAGGGCACTTCCCTCACTCTCCAGCCATTTAATCTGAACCTTTTTAATCTCTCCTCCCCATTGCTAGAGGAGGTGCTAGTTCTTGTGTTATTTCTCCAATTGCATATGTGCTTAGATAGTTATGTGAAAATGGTAGCAAAGGGATCTTTTTGTATGTATTTTCTGGAAATACAAAGAAAGGCTTGATAGAAGATCTTGTTAGTAAAGGAGTTGTATTATGTTAATATACAAATATCTGAAAAACTTAGGAAACCATTTTTCATCTTTCTAAGAAATAATCGGTTCAAGGTTAGACTGACATAATACTCCAAGACTTAGCAGAAAAATCCCTCTTGTCTAGGAAATCTGAAGGAAGCAAGTGATTCTGGGACCCAAGTTAGTTCAAACCTTTTCTTCCTGAAATTGGGGTATTATTTGAAATTTACGGAAACATTCCAGAGAAAAAGCTAGAGAGAGGAAGGGGAAGAACCTTGAAAATAGACTTTTCTTTCTAGATAGTGGTGGGGAAAGCAGTCTTGTTCTTAAATTTTCTGACTACCGCAACAAAGATGGTGAATGGCCTTGAAGGGAAGCCTTAAGAGGAGTGGCTGAGGTCACTTGGTCTATTCAGCCTGGAGAAGAGGAGGTTGAGGGGACGGCTCACTGCAGCTACAACTTCCTCATGAGGGGCAGAGCAGGGACAGGCATGGATCTCTTCTCTGTGATGACCAGTGAGAGGACCCAAGGGAATGGCCTGAAGTTGTGACAGGGGAGGTTTAGGCTGGATATTAGAAAAAGGTTTTTCACCCAGAGGGTTGTTGGACACTGGTGCGGGCTCTCCAGGGAAGTGGTCACAGCACCAATTCTGCAGAGTTCAAGGAGTGTTTGGATTATTCTCTCAGGTACATGGTGTGACTCTTGGGGATGGTCCTGTGCAGGACTAAGGGTTGGATTTGATGATCCTTGTGGGTCCATTCCAACTTGGCATGTTCTGTAATTCTGTGATTTGTTAATTAACTACTCCTGAAGGGCCTGACTGAGCAGTAGATTTTCACTTATACGAATTGTTCAAAGCTGTTGAAGTGGTCTTGATGCTTCTTCAAGGGGACCTTGTGTGTATAGATGGTAAGATTGGAGGTTAGTTTAGTGGACTTGATTAGAGACAAGGAGCTTTAAACCTTTATTTAACAACTAAAAACCAAAGCCCTAAAAACCACTGTGATCTTCAGAGCTGAATACTGGCTGAGTAAATAATGTCACTAGAAAGTTTAGTTAAAAAAAAAACCAAACAGAACGGCTACAGAAAATTCTATCCTAAGTGTTACATCCCAGCTGTTCTGCATTTATGTTCTTTCTTCTTTATTTGAGCTAAAAGCTTTCAAAAGAATAAGCTTTTTCTTGCCATTGGTTTAGCATCATAGAATATCCTGAATTGAGGGATGTATGAGAATTGTAGAGTCCAACTCGACTCCACAAAAGGCAAGTAAAGTGAATGACATAGGAAGGGAAATCAAGTCGGGAAGCTGTTGTGAGCAAGGAATACCATTGCTCTCCGCCAGGTCAGTTTGCTGTTGCTATTTCTTTTGCTGCTATCAAAGCTGAAAGGCAATAACAGACTGAAGATATTAAGTAAGTATGAAATTATGCAGCAGCGCAATGTCAAGAATGGGAAAATTTGGGGGGGAGTAAGGGACAGGGAATGTGCAAAGGATGCACATAGATTTGCATTAAAGTTCACACATGAGTTGGGAAAGTGAAATTTGTATGACCCTGAAACACAGATTGTTTATTGTTATTTACAAAGCCATAAAGTTGACAAGATTGGTTTAACGTATTATAGGAGAGCTTGGTGTGCCATGTTTTGTTTCAGCAGGATATTAAATGCTCCATTTGTTTTGTGTGGAGAAATTCCTGCTGATTTAATTTGATCTAATTGCAGTCTTAAAGAAATGTTATAAGAATAATGGTTTTCTTTACAATTGCTTTAGCTTACTCATTTAGCCATAAGCACTTCATTCAGTTGTGGACACAAGAGGATTGATTCAGATTTTGATGGGACAGATTTGCATCCAAATAGGACAGTGCAAACTTCAAGGGCAACTGCACCACAGGTATGGTTTGTTTTAGAAGAGGGGAAATACCAGTGCAGAAGTATTGTCTTAGACCTTCTCTGTGGAAAGCATTGCACCTTCCCCACAGTCATGTGCAGACTGCTTCTCAACAGACTTGAAGAAGTCAGATAAGGTAACTGTGCTGAGCCCAGGCTACTATCTTTAGACTGTCTCTAACCTGAGCTAACTCAAGTTTCCCTAAACTGAACTGCTTTATGTACTACCCCATTTTTAAAATTTAATTGTGTATTTTGGGGCCTGTTGTTATTTAATGCCAAGTCTTTGAAGAAGTCCTTACTTCTCTGCTTCATTTTTCACCTGAATTTTCAGTTTAGGTGCACCTCCCTGTGTTAAAAATGCCAAGCTGCTGTGCTCTTAGGCTTAAGAAATGGTTGCAGGATTATGGATGGCATTAGAGTTTTCTGACAGTATCTAACGTCACAACATTGTTTGTGCTATTGAATAAGACTGTAATGTGACCAGCAGTGCTTGGAAAAAGGAATGATTGAAATAAAAATCCATCTTTATCCTCAGGAGTTCTATTGTCCTTTTTTTTCTATTTATAGTTTGAAGCTTTTTTTTTAGGCTGGCTTACACTGGCAGGTTGGACAAGTTGCATGTTTCTATGTAATGACTCAACAAACATCAATTGAAAGAATGATTTTCAGTGTCTGATTTGCTTAATATGTGTCCAGGCACACTTAGCAAAAGTATTAAAAATGAGATCCAGCTAAACTTTTTAAAAGGCCGTGGCATAAAGGTCTACAAAATTTTGACTTCATGGTGGATGTAGGAGCAGCACTAAAACTTTTACTGATAGATATAGGTTCATTCCAAGTGGTTGCTTTGGACAGAGAACATTCTTATTCCTGTGCTCCAGACATCTGGAGGGAGTTGATATCAGGAGTTGCCAATTTTGAGACTTCAGCCAGACATTAGTTGTTGCATGTCTAGCTTCTGACAGAGCCTTAAAGCATGAATCACAAAAGCTGCTGTCCACTGCAGTCTGTAGATGGCCTAAGACTGCACAGGGTATTGGAGAAAGAAGTTTTTAAAATACTTGATTAATGTGTAAGAAATCCCCTTTGGAAGATGGTAGTATCTTGCAGGCTACTGGCAGCTGAAATTGAGACATGGTGGAGATGAGGCTCTCTGTTCCAGCATGTCCCTTGATACCTCAGGCTGTGTTAGGAAGGCTTGCACATCATGTTTGTGTGTGTGCTCCAGCTAGAGGTATAAAGAGGTAGCAGCTCTCTATAAAGACCTTGATTTCTGGCAGGTGAAGAATAACTTTTTTCTAAAAAGACAGGTTAAAAAAGAATGTAACACTTTTTCACAAAACATTCATTTTTCTTTGTTTTACCCAATTTTCAAGTTAGAACATTTTTAGGAGATATTCTGTAACATTGTTAAATTTATACTGAACGAATTGCTAGAAATATTAAATTAAATACACTATAGATACATTGTGAGGCTTTGAAGATACTTATATATTTCAGAACATGAACTTTACTATTTAAACTCTTATGAATCCTTTTTGTCTGAAAAACAATAAAATTTGAGGGTTTTAATATATGCTTCAAGCAATAGCTAGAATGTAAAGCCTGTCCCTAAGTAATCAGGGAAATAACTCGGAGGATAATGCAATTTGAGCCTCTCAGATAGGGTTTGGTTTTTGGTTGTTTTTTTTTTGATCAGAGAATTAGCACTGTACATGCAATGACAACACAGATTGAGCTGTGTTTTTCCTATTACTTAACCACTGCAAATACATTCAAATAAATTTGTGACTCCAGTTTACCTGTGCTGGAAACTTCCACCTCTTCTGAGTTTGTACAAATTAGCCACGTATTTGTAACATTTTTAGAGTAACCATTAAAACACAAATAAGGATAAATGGTTCAGATTCTGCTGAAACCTCCTGGCTTGCTGTGAATAAGCCTGGCAGGGCCCAGTTGACATTTAAAACTCTTCTTCTCATCACAGTAAGTCAAGTAGTGAAATACAATCCATGCTCTATTCAGAAAGACAAATAAACACATTAGTAAGAATAATAACAACAATAATAGAAATCTTAACTGCAATTAATACATGTTGTTGCTATTCATGTCTAAAATTGATGTTTTTATTTTGTCTGTAGAGTAATGTGCTTCAACAGGGAAAACTGATGCAGTTGTATAGTAAAGTGTCTGCAAAATATTGCCAGGCTGTGCTTTACAACATTAATAGATACACTATGTTTCTATTTGTGCACCAGGCAAATCACTGAAAGTGCAACTTCAGTTTATCTCTTTAACACTTACTTCGGTTTCAGTGTGTTTTTAAGGTCATATTAGAGAGGAAGAGAGTAATTAAAATCTCTGGTTAATGAAAAATCCATTCTCTGCAGTGCAGTTGGTCATTCACTTCTCATTAGGTGTCTCAGTTTGCACTTTGGAAATCTTAAGAAAATCCAAAGCAGCAAATCACTTCCATGCATTGTCTCCTGCCAGCTGTACTGTACTGTTTACAGGCTATTCAGCAGTTGTCCAGTTGTGAAATTTATCTGTGGGACAGCTATTGAATACTCTATCTCAATGCCAAATGGTAGCTCTGTTTTTATTGCCTGACAGGTATTCATTGCCCTAAAGCAATGCACCAAGAAGAAACATTATTTTTGCTCTAGTGTCTCTAACTTCCTTGAATCTTCCTTCTCTCTGTAAAATGGGAAAATTTAAATTGCATGCCTTATTTAGATTAGGAGGAGATGAGGGAAGAGAGGAGAGATTATCAGTTGAAGCCAAATAGACTGTGGTGAGCACAGAGGGAGCCTGACCAAAGTCTCAAGTCATTGGTTTTCAATACTAGGGGCAAATACACTGTCCTTAGTGTAATTAGGCTTGAATAGAATTGGTAGGAACTTGTGAC
Source organism: Sakesphorus luctuosus (assembly GCA_013396695.1). Lineage (NCBI taxonomy): Eukaryota > Metazoa > Chordata > Aves > Passeriformes > Thamnophilidae > Sakesphorus > Sakesphorus luctuosus. The sequence goes on from VWZD01008198.1 coordinate 116,577, forward strand.
ATGGACTAATTTTAGATCCGGAGGGTGGGAAGAAGGAAAGAAGGCCAATTTTCTTTGTTTGTTTTTGAATTTCAGCAGCAATCACTAGAAAGAGACCTATATAGAGAGAATCAGTGTTTACTGTTATAGTAGTTGGTGTCTCCTACTGCTTGGAGGTGGAAAACAGGTCCTGAGGGTACAGGCCAGTGTGGGTGCTCCAGGGAGCTGTGCTGGGAATGTCATTGTGGCAGCCACTGTGGATCAGCATCACAGACAACAGTATTTGCTAACACCTGATTTCCAAGATATGCTTAGTGCTGCATTGATGCTGAGCTACCACTGAGCAGTGTTCGGTCATTCTAACTTACCTTGGATCTGCTGGGACTATGTCATATCCCAATTCTATCATTCAAACATGCTAATGAAGGCAGATTGGGAAGGGACCTGACCTAGATTCTAGTGTTGGCTGCTCTAACAGTTCCTGTTGATTTGAGAGTGATGTCTGATGTACCGAAAACCCATGGATTTATGTGAACCCCTTCTAAATCCATACTGATTTGGAAGACCTTCAGCACATGAGTCTATGGCCTCATCTTCTCCCCCAGCTGCTATCACACCAAAACAGCACTGCAACTTTCAGACATCCAGAACCCAGATGTGGACTAAGTAGGTTATCAAACACATATTCCACATATGAATCAAATTGTTTTGGAGTACCATGGAATATCTTCTGTCTGAGAGTTCTTCAACAGTTCTACTTTGTAGGAGTGAAGAACCAAAGGTTGTGGTATCAAGACAATACAGCTGTAATACGCAAGTGTAGTTCTTTTCTCAAACAAAATCAGCAAAACAACAGACTAAGCTGCAATAATCACATCTTTTTTGCTGGTGCTGCTTTCAGGAGACAGTGAATGTGGCTTGACCTCATGTCTGACTCAGGCTGAATTTGCAGTGGTAACAGAGAAATCATCTTTTCACTTAGAAAGAGCAAATTTGCTGTGAAAAAGAAATTGGGAAAGAGAAAGTGTGGAAACAGAAGGTTTTATAAAATAATTCTTCCCTGTTTAAGAATTTTGTTTGGGGACTTGTTATTATAATTAAAACAAACAAGCAAACATAAAAGACAGAAAACTATTTAGATTTCAAGTGTATGCTGAACTAATGGTAGAAAAGGTACTCAGCCCACAAAGTCAGCAGGGAATATAAATGATTGATGGTAAAAGCTTAGATCATCCACTTTAGTGTGATTGACAGATGATGTTCCTGGCAAACGTCTGGAATTCTGCAAGCTGGGAACGAGAAATGCAAAGGACTGACAAACAAATGCCATCTGCATTTCTGTAGCTTTCTAATCTTTCTTCAGAGGTAAGGTGAAATATATAAAGCCTGGAGTTATATGTAAAAAGAGGCTTTTGGCGCAGGTTCCATAGTGCAGCCATTAGACTTTGCTAACCTCCTGACACACTTAGAAGTATCACCTTGCCCTTCTTTCTTGCTTTCCAATTACAGATGATTTTGACATAGCGAGATGGTATGCAGTTTTTTATTGCGTATAACAGGCCAATAGTTTTAATTCAGTGTAGGTACTGCTCCTTTCCCCACTTCCTTACCCCATTTTTCTATGAATGTCAAATATGGGGTTTTTTTACAATCTGACAATCAAATGTGATACTTTTGATATGCATCATTTAGGAAATGCACTTGGTAGAAACAAAGCAGTGTGGTGCTTGCACGTGTGCCTTGCTTTGGAAACCGAAATATGAAGTAGCATTGATTTTCAGCTAGATCACTGTCTGTTAACTTCAAGGAAATTTTTAATGAAAGAAAAGAGTAATACTTCTTTGGGGTGTGGTTGGTCGGTTGGTTTTGGTTTGTTTTTTGTTTGTTTCTTTAAAATGGAGGCTTCTGTCACCTGACTTAGTTTGTGGTTCATGGGCTGCTTTTCTCTGGTTCAGCTCAGTGGGCACCCAGCAGACATAGCTCCTTCCTGTGCTGTTCTTGCCACTTGTGGGAAGTGGCTCCCTGGGGTGGGAGGAAACTGCAAGAGGGAGAGTTTTTGGGGAGGGAGGAATTACAAATAGTGAAGGGAAACTGTGGTTGCTGCCGCAGGTGAATGACACAGCTGTGTCTTTCTGTGTTGTGTGAAAGGCATAATTAAATTCTAAATAGAGTAAGACAACAAACTTATGAGGTAGGCATAGCAGCACCGTTCTATTTGTGCTTGTGTCATGCTGATTTTTCTTCATGTTACTGTGGGACAGTAAAATTATCATTGTCATTTTAAGGTAGGGAAACTTCTCTGGATAGATTAAGAAATACACTTAGAAATGAGCTAGAATTCCTCTTTCTTGTGCTTGGACTACCAGTTCTAAGTGTTGCTCATCAGTGATGGCACATTTCAATGCTTGATAGATTCCAGAGCGTTAATTAAAACAGTAGTTTAGCTAATTGCCTGGAAGATTGTGAGTAAAAGCATATTTATTCCAATGGCAAACAATCCATTTCTACCCAGTGAAGCATATCAGTTTTTATGGTGCATAAAAATTGTTTCACTTCAATTTTGAATATATTGTGTATTTGTCTAAAAGCCTTGTAGATGATGACCTACTTTAAGTGCATGAAAGGATTTTTCTTTAGCCATTTTTAATGTATCTACTGAAAAAGCATACATTTAAATAACTGTAAATGTGAAAAGTCATTGTAATTAAAATGAGAAGTTGCTTACTGTACTGGGCTGTTGGACTACAACAATGCTTATTGATGGGCAGTCTTTGTTTCCAGATGTCTGTGTAAGGAGACTTGAGGTGTAAGAACAGTTGTCATTATGGTGTCTTGGCTTAATTTTGTGAGGTAAACACGCTAATGGAGCAGGTGGTTTCAGTGTATATACACAGTTAGAATTAAAATAGCGTCCATGCTTCTCCAAAGTGATCAGGAACTAAACTGGCCCACGGCAGGTGGGGTGCACTGGGCTTCTGTGGAAAACCCGGAGCACATCAGTGTGAATGACAGCTTATTGCACTACAGTGTAGCTTACCATCAAGCTGACAGCTTCTCCTCAGAGACAAAATGCTTATCATCTAATGGAAGAGGAAGTACAGCTGAAGAACTAAGTTTGGAATTCTGGGTTTAATTGACAAGTTTTCTTGAGCTCTTTACTTACGATAGTTCTCTTGACTTTGGTATAGCCTTTCATACGTGACTATTTGTTTAAGGAATGACACCTAAAAGGGCCTGGCTGAAGTCAATAAACTAATATTTATTTTGATACTTTGGCTTTAAGAATTGCTATGGGCAAAGTATTACTTACAAGACAAGGTACTGTCTGGTCCATTCCTACCACAACTTGATAGATACTGTGAATGTATTTCCTTGTTGTTTGTCCTAAGAGAGATGTGCAGTGCTGGTGTAATGCAGCAGAGGTTTAAGAGGAAAACACATTTCAAAACAAGAACATACAGTTTTTCATTATCAAGGTAACAACTGAATACGTTAGCATTACATGTTGGAAAACAAAACAAAATAAAACCCAAACAAGACCATTACTCTTGTAAATGAGCTTGTAACTTTCTCCTACACACTCCCTTTTGTGTCCAGTCTGAGCTGGGTTATAACCAGTGAAATCCTTGCTGGGGGCTGCTCCTCAGCTAGATTTTGGTACACTTGCCCTGTGTTGATGTATCGTGTCCAGACTGATGCAAATGCCCTCTTTGCAGTATTCTGCAGCAGGGATTTCACTGGCTGCCCCAAGCTCATAAAGACATGCATGAGAGATTGTAGGGCAATGACTGTTTCTCTCTTTGAGTGTGTAACAGCTAAACATGAGTGCCTGGCCATTGTTATGTCGATGATAACTAACCTGCGCTCTTCTTGTTTCGGACTCTATTTTGTAACTGCCTGTAACTACACTGATGTGTTACACAAGATGGTTTTGTTGACACAACAGTGGGTAATTGTTGGCCAGATTAAGAGAACTCAACAACTTGGATGTAAGAATCAAATCCTTCTCATGACAGTTAAAAGAAAAAAGGGGAAAAGCATTTCATCTTTAAAGAAAACAATTATAAGTGGAGGAAAAGGACTTCACACGACAAGCTATTACGGTTTAAGGTGAAAGACCTTTAATACACACTGCACACGGTTTTATAGGGTTAAGGCTATGTTCTATTGGCTAAATTGAACCTCACACTATCAAACTGCAGACTTTAATTGGTTATAATCCGTATCTCGCAAGTCCAGTGTTTTGATGAAATCATCCTAACTGTTTTCAGGTACATCTCCAGAGTCCAGTGGGAAGCTTGTAGAGTTCTCATGAAAAACTTCTGGGGAGTAGCTGAGAGCTCCCAGGGAGTGATTTCTCCTTTACCGTTCAGCAGCAGCTGTGGCCTTGTTTATTCTTAGCTGGTAGCTGCTTCAGTCTCACAAAGTCCATATAGATCTGAATTGCTCACCTTTGATTTTTTTGTACCAATCTCTTTGAAAGGGATAAGAAGTGAACAAGAACCAAGAATGAACCATTTTTCTTGATTTTTAAAGAGAAACATTTATTGATATTTAAAGGGGATTTGTCACATGAAAGAGTTTTTTATTATTATTTATTCTTGTGAAATTTTGATAGGCTATTGTAATTAACAAAAAGATAGCAGAAAAATTGTCATTGAAATATTTTAAAGTTGTTCTTTTCAGAGACAATTTTTTCTGACCATATAAAATAGAAGAAACTTGTCTGTACAGGTGAGATACATCTTTTATATTTTTGGTGGAAACAGTATTGTTATTGAGAGCAATCCTGTTGTTTTTGCTTAGGCAAAGGGGACGTTTTCGGTGATGTATTCTGGAAGGAGTCTACCCTCGCCCAGTCCTGTGCTAATGTGAGGGCTTTGACTTACTGTGATCTTCATGTGATAAAGAGAGATGCCTTGCAGAAAGTGCTGGAGTTCTACACAGCCTTTTCACACTCTTTCTCTAGAAATCTCATTTTGACCTACAACTTGAGAAAAAGGGTAAGTGGCTTTGATTTTAACATTCATCATATAAATGATCTCACTTTGAAGGACTGTCAGCATAAAAACTGAATTACTTGAATTCTGGTATTTTTTGTAGACTCTCTTTATAAGAAGATTTTTCAACGCTTGCCTAAGAGACACTGCTGGCATGTAGAGTCAAAAGGCCATAAGTATTTATTCCAGTGCTTTATGGAGAGGTAGACTGTGTATGTGTGAAAGTAATACACATTTTGAGGAAGGAGATAGATTCCAGTGTATTTGTGAACTGTCACGCAGTTGTGATAAACGGTGTTGACTACTTAATGCAACTTCAGTTTGTAAAGCAGCTAAAAATATTTTAGGGTGTTGCCTGAAATCACATAAAAAAGAGAGGAAATATTGAAAATATAATATATGGAACAAAAGTGAAAAAGAATAATCACAATGGAAAAGTAATAGGAGCACGACATTCTATCAAGAGTTGTTTCTTTTTAAATCAATCCCATTTTGGAATTACTTTGCTTATATATAATGTTTCCATTTTCTTATCCTTTATTCCTTGCCTCATTTCCTTCTTTGCTGTGTGTGAGTTCAAGTTATTTTGTCAAACACAAGTCGTCATAATCTAATAGCTCCTTTTAAATCCTCTGTGTAATCTTCAGTGAACAACCTCTGTAGAAATTTATTAAAACTGCAGTAGGTATAATTCAGATGATATGATTTTATGATACAAGGTAGAAGACAATAATATTACATTCAAAAGAAATACACTGGAGAACCTGTACTTGCTTTAAAATATTATGACATAAGGATATTTAAGATCAGCTCATGAAGTATGTTTGATAGGAGGGTTTTTTTTTGTTCCCCAAAACAGTTTTTCATTTTAACTTTTAGGTCCCAAGTTCTAGGTAACTGCACCTGTAAAAAAAAGAAATATTTTATTCTTTCAAATCTGTTTTGTAAAATTAGGCTTTGCAACTAGATATTTTTAAAATGTTTTGGGTTTTGTATATAGAGTTGGCATACTGAAATTAAAATAGTGTGATGGTATTTTCTATCTGTATATGTTATCAATATCAAAATAATTCAGCTTTTTCTGGAGAAGATGCGTGGAGAAGAATCCATACTTTGGTCAAATAAATAAAGCTCTGGTAGAAAATTAATGTAATTAAAAACTAAGAAGCAATTTATACTTGAGGATTTCCTCATAAGTCTCCTTTTTTTTTCAAATAACATTGAGTTCCAGCAGGAAAAGGAGAAGGTACACAACTGCAGGAATATTAAGAGAGATGTCCTGTTAATAAACAACTACTTACTTGGTATTAGTTAATGTAAGAAATAAAAGAAGTGAAAGAACCTGATATTGAAATTACCTACAGAATTGGTATCACTGGCTGACATATTTTGTAATTAACTCCATAGATGATGTGGTAAGATGCTCTAAGCACATTTTTACTGTTTGGTTTTTTTTTTAACATTAGTAGAAATAACAACCTTTGAGGCACGGAAGGACCAATTTTCTTAAAGCTCATAGTAATGTTAGCAGAATCTCATAATTTGGGACCTGTTCTGAGCCAAAAGTCCCAATTTTAGAATCAAATACCTACTCCAGAAGTGACCCTCCAAGTCTATTGGTATATCTTTTCCCAGCCCAGGTTACAAAGCATTTTTAACCACAGTGTCATAACTCCTGTGCTGTCAATTTTCTACACAAAATGTTCCAAATAAAAAGATATGTCTTATGATAGCAATTTCCATCCAGTTATTCAAATAATTGGATTTTAATTGAGTTGCAGTCAGCAGAAAAGTGGCCTTGATTGATAATAAAAGTGAGAGTTTGATGATTCTAGGTTAACAAACTGTAACATTTTTTTTCTTGAGAGAAGGCTGATTGCAATCAGAATGCAAATGTTAAATAATGTGAATAATATATGCTCTTGGACATGCATGGCAGGTACAATACTTCAGAGATTTGAGGTAATACACAGTAAAAGGCCTCTTTTTAGAGTTTAGAATTTAATCTGTGATTTTTTTATAGAAACAGCCTGTTGCTTCTAACACTTCTGGTCTATTTCTGCAGAGGGAATTTTGTAGAATTCAGATGAACTGGTACCTTCTGTGAGTTACATTTGTGATGTATTGCATACCCTTTGGAGTATAAATACTAGAACTACGCTTTTCAATAAACAGTTTCATCTCTGGCTCCAAATGTGTCCAACTAGCTGAAATGTAGATACTGTATAATCATCCCAAATATATTCATACAGATTTCAAATATATCAAAAGCAGTTTGGGGCATTTTTTTTCTTTTCCCAGAAGGATCTCATGGGTATGTTTTTAGACTTGGATATTCCCCTGAAGTGTCCCCATCTCCAGGGTGCATATGCCTTCACTTGGCCATGGTACTGAGTCTCACTAGACAGTGCCAGGTGCTTTGTAACCAAATTTCACTCAGCTTAAATGAGCTTTAGCACTGATCCACTTTTTCACCATGTTTGCACATTCCTTGGCTGCTGAGCCTCCTCCAGTGATCCTTGTCAGAGATGGAGCTCCCTGTCCCAGAGCCTTCAGTGCCCAGTGAACAAAGCTGACCTTACCGGTGTCTCCCCACCTACTGAGGTCTGGATCCACGTGCTAATGACTGTGACAGAAATAAACAGCCGTGCAGGCTCATTGGAAGGTACCAAAACTGGTCAACTGGTCTTGACTTTAGTTAATCCTAGAGCTGGATTTAGACAAAGTAAAAAGCAACTTCCCTCCATTTCTTGTGCTGTTCTTCCTACTTATCTTGAGTGTGGTTTGAGCAGAGAGCAGGAAGCTTTTGTCTGTGTATCCCCTTTATGCCTTCAATAAAACAGGGCTGCAGTTATGAAATGTTACTGCCCCTTTAAAGATTCTGTGGCCAAGGGCAAAGTTTCCAGTGCTCTGTCCCTGGCATACCTTACTGCCCCTGTCTGTGTTGTGACAAGTTTTCTTTCACTCACCTTTTCAACAAACACCAGTGAAATATCCTCTTTTCTAAAACTGTCAGCTTGCTGTCAGGTGACTCCCTGAGCAGTTTCCTCAAGTGACTAAAATCCCTCCTGAACTTCTACCTGTCTAGTTACCTCTGACTGGAGCTCAAACTTAGAAAACTTCTTCTTTTTCCTAAAGTGGAAGAGATGGGAGACCTTTAATTAACTCTTTCTGCTGCCAGTCATTGAAATTTTCATCTTAATGGGAGCAGGGGGAGAATCATCTGCTGCGTCTCCCTGTCCACCATCTTAAGAAACGAACAGCAATCAGTGGCTGCAGGTGGCTGTATGTTGGACTCAAGGGCTGTGCAGCCCAAAGGAAGCTGACAGAAAGTTTCTCAGAGCACTTCCTGACGAGACAGTGTTGTGAAATTAAAGCAGGTTAACTTGATGTTTCTCTCCATTTTTGGAATCTCGGAGAGAAATGAGTGGTATATGGGATAGTCAAATGACAAATACCCTTATGCAGAATACGTTAGATGAAAGTAATATTGCACGGTTGGTGGGCAGCAGAATTCACAGGCTGGATGGAGGTCTGGTTTTCCCCTCCAAATATTTAAACACTTCTGGGTGTCCAGACTGGATGTCACAGCTCCAGGTAGAAGTGTAAGAGGACAAAAGTTTGCATGATAGCTGCTTGTCATTGTCTTTTGCTTGTGAGAAGATGGAAGCTGGCTGGCAGCTTCTTCAGGAATGTGAAAGGCCTTTGGCAGCACTTGCAAGGGTTCTGGTTTTGCAGTTGCTTCTTTGCATGTGTATGAGCTTTGTGACCAATATTGACTTGCACTGTGTTGTACCACAGTGTATTTACTCAGTTCATTCTGCTGCAGCCATAAATGATATTAAAGCTGAAATGATCGCACAGACTACAGAAAGAGAGAATTCTTATGCATAATTTATTAAGCTGAGATTTCTCTAGTAGGCCATTTTAGCCTGGATAGAGATTAAATGACTAATTCTGAATACTTGGGAGTATCATGATAGAGAGCACAAGCAGCTTTTCCAGAAACAGAAAGCTGTGTCCTGAAACAAAAGAAGAAATGCAATAGAATGTAGGTTTGTTACTGGGATTTTGTAAGATTGAAAGAAATTGCAAAGAACATTCTTCATTTTTACAAATCAAACATGATTTAGTGATTTAGAGCCAAAACTCCTAATCAGAACATATTTCTTGAGAGGGGAATGATTGTTAACAGGACAGTCTCCTTCCTTGCTGGTATAAGATTACTTGCTTTGTACATATAGTGATGTGTTTATTCTGTGGTATTCCAGCTGGGCCAGTGGACACAACACCCACCATCTCTTTTGAAAAGCCATTTTAAAATGTAATTGTGCTTTCCTCTTCAGCATTACCTTAATCTTTCTTATTTTTATAGTGTAAGCTCTAACTAGAGAAAGAACCTCTCTGAAATCATACATTTAAGCTAGGAGTGCTTCAAGCCCTGATTTTAATTCTCAGGGGGCTTTGGCAGCAGGCTGTTTTGTAGAGAGCAGTCCATGGACTTTCTACATGACGAGTTTTTCAATTCTTTTTCATGATAGAAGTTCAAAATGTTATCCCAGAATCCTTTCAGCCAAAGGTTGAATAGCTGGAAGGTTTTAACAAAGCCTTCTTATACTGAGAAGGGTTTTAATTTTAGATTATTGTCCCATTTGATGATGGATTTCATAATGGTCAAACTGACAGCCTGCTTCTCTCTCTTATGTTTGTACTCACAAAAACAATCCCACAAGTCCTGTGGGGAAAGAAGTTTGATGCTTGACTGTCATGTATCTTCCAGCACTGAAAACTGAGGACATTGGACATGATTGAGATGCCTAGAAGGGCCTGTGGCTTGGGAATTATATCATATTAGCTGTCTAGGAGGAAAAGTAGTCAGTTGCAAAGCAAACCTTCCAAAAGCAGATAAACATTTAAATACACTTAACACTTTCCCATTCTGCTTTTTAAAAGTAGTTCAAGGAATTGAATGTTTTTGCATTCACAGTTTATCCATGTTAATCTAAACAAAAGGTATTTTATTCTGTTTTATCATTAGTAGATTCCATATTGTGTTTTTGCATCTTTACTCCAGCCTTGGGCATCTTAACTTTTATCTGTCTCTAACAAAGAACTGTTTAGCTAGCTCGCAGATTTGGGGGCAAATGGACTTCACAGTCTGTACTGAAAGTGCTCTGAGTCTTGCTGTGTGTTGTTAGGTTTGCACAACTGCTATGGATAATTTTAGTGGTATGTCTGTCAATGAGTTTAAGCCCCACGCTCTTAGAGGACCTGCCCTTGGATTTCTTCCTTCTCCTCCCCTGCAGTTTGTTGGATCCCTCCAGGCAAAGCCTTGATACCCAGACTTGGAGAGAATTTGATGAGCTGCAAGTACTGTGTTCATATTTCCAGTGACTGTGGAAATACATGATGATGTTCAGCCTGAACTAACTCCACTACCTTTCAGAGTTGTCATGTTAAAGTTTATTTTCCAAACTTTCCAATTCTAAACTTATTTATCTTCTGTTTAATGTATGTGGCCTTGAGCCTTAGGCTCCTGTTTACATAGAAGAAGATCTGGCTACAGACAAATAGTTTGCGTAGTGGGCAGGTATATGTGCAATGAAAGACATAATTAACTGAGAAGTTCTAAGACACTGTGGTGGGTTTACCTTGGCTGGCTGCCAGGTGCCCACCAAGCCTCTCTATCACTCCCTTTCCTCAACAGGACAGAGGGAGAAAAATAAGATGAAAATCTCATGAGTCAAGATAAGGACAAGGTCACTTACCAATTGCTATCATGGGCAAAACAAACTTACTTAAGGAAATTAAACTAATTTATTACCAATTAATCAGAGTTGGATAATGACAAATAAGAAAAACATCTAAAAAACACCTTGTCCCCATGCCTTCTCTTCTTCCCAGGGACAAATGCACTCCCAGCTCTTTGGTCTCCTTCTCCTGAACAGTGCAGGGAGCTGGAGAATGGGAGTTGTGGTCCATTTATAAAGCTCAGTCTCTGCTATTCCTTGTCTTCACACTCTTCCCCTGCTCCAGTGGGAGATCCCTCTCATGGGAGACAATTCTTTACAAACTTCTCCAATGTGAGTCCTTCCCACAGGCAGCAGTTCTCCAAGAACTGCTCCAGCATAGGTCCCTTCCATGGGGGATAGTCCTTCAGAAACAGCCTGGTCCAGTGTGGATCCTTTGGGAAATCACACATCCTGGCCAGAAGACCTGCTCCTTAATGGGCTCCTCTCAGTGGTCTGTAGGTGAATACCTCTCCACTATGGGCTTCCATGAGCTGTAGGGAGACAACTTTCATCACCGGAGTCGTCACCATGGTGGTCACCATGGGTTGCAGGAAAATTGCTGTCCCTGATGTCTGCAGAGTTGTTTCTTTCACATATTCTCACTTCTCTCACCTGCTGTAGTAAAGTGTTTTTTACTCTTTCTTAAATATCACAGAGGTGTTACTATCACTGGTTAGCTCAGCACTGGCCTGCAGTGGGTCTGTCTTGGAGCCAACTAGAACTTCCTCTGTCCAACACGGGGACAACTTCTGATGCTTTCTCACAGAAGCCACCTCTGCAGCCCCTCTACTATCAAATCCTTGCCACATACATGCAAAACAGGCAACAAAACTGCTCTGCTGCTTTTATTCAGTGCATGAGACGTTTTCATGTAAATTTTAGCTGTAACATAGATTAAGCTGTGTGGCTAAGTAGCAAAATGCTTTTTAAAAATGCTCTTAAATGACTAATCCCTACTAAACTGATTTAATGAATTCATCATGTGTTTGAGATGCCTTCTCCTACTATGAATAATGAGTACTTTTTCATACATTTAGTTGTTGTAGTATAATGTCTGTACAATTTTTATAAAGAAGTAGCTTAGTATACCATACAAAACAAGATGTGTATATCCCCCCAGGCATACTAAGTTGTTGAAATTCTGGTGGGCTGTTTGCTAGTAAATCCTGTTAAAATAAGTCAGTCATTAGTAGGTATTAATAATTGTCAAATAAATTGATGGAAGAGCTGGTGAGGGTGAATTTTGAATTACAATTCACCTTTAAACAGAAGAATATGACTCTTTTATGGAACTGATACTAAAACCATAAATACCTTGAAGTATCTTCATTAAGAGAATATTTCCTGTTCTGTGCTATTGTAAATTTATAGGTTTTCCCACACTGACTTAGAAATTAATTTTGTACAGACTGAATTTATGAGAACAGAATTTAAGCTATTTCCCAATGTGCTTTCTAAGTACGGAAAACTAAGTCAATGTTATGTCAATGAAAGGCATTTTATTTATATGTCAGTATTTGGAGTGCGTTCTGGTCAACTAGAAATTGAGGTTAAGCTCTTCATTCATTAATCCAGAGACAGAATTGATACTTTGTTTTATCACATTTTGAGGAGACCCACTTGAATTGTTTTTGAAAGGTTTTTTTATCTTCAATGACCCATAAAATATTCAGCCTTAAATATAAAAGAAAAGAATTCTGACCTTTTCAAAATCTGTAGGGTGTTTGTGAAGTCTTTCCATATATGGGAAAACTATTCTGAGTAGATGAAAAATACAATTAACAAGGTTGATGGTGAATTAAATAAAATTTGTTTTCATACTATTTTAATAAGTAAAAAAAGACACATAAGACTTTTGTGAAGTTATTTTCAGATGAGTAATAGAAAATTAACATTAAAAAGGGGTTTGTCTCATTTTTACTTGCACAACTGCCCACATCAGCTTGTTTATCCCAAAAGAAGAAAATGCATTACTTCGATTTTTATCCTCCTCCTCACACATAGACTAAAGCACTGAAATAATTTTAATATAGAGGAAGGTTACTCAGAGTGAATGAGGATTCCCCAGAATAGCTTCCCCAAGCCTTTTTAAAATAGAAAATTAATTTCCTGGGAACTGAGGAAATTTTAGATGTTGGCCCATTACCAGGGACAGAAGACAATAATCCAAAAGACAACTGCTCTTACAGTCTAGGAATCTAGTCTTCATTGTGAAAACAGTGAAAATCTTGCTAATATATTTACAGTAGGAAGGATTAATCCCAAGTTTACACTCATGTTTTTCTTACTATTATGTTGATGCAGAAAAATAGAAGAGTAATATGTATAGCGTGTCTGTACAGTGTGTCATTCTTGTTGTCAGTATGTGCATGGTGCGCTACCACCTGTTCACAATCAAGTGTACTGAGATGTCTTAGTCCAGTTTTGCACCATCCTCATAAAGAGAGGCTGTTCCATAGCAATTCAGAAAATTCCTACCCTTCCTACAAACCTTGAAGCTTGTATTCTACTGCTTACCATGACTGAGTGGCCAGAGTTTGAAAATCTCTTTGTATTTCTAATTAAAAAATTAAAATATGTTTTTATTGTTAGATAGATAGATAGATAGATAGATAGATAGATAGATAGATAGATAGATGGATAGATAGACAGATAGATAGACAGACAGACAGACACACGCAATGACGGGTCTATTGCTGAAGCTCTCAAGTAATTCCAATATCACGCTCTCTTTCTAATATATGCATGCTGTTACCCCAGACTTTTTTTTGCATGTATGTGTCATGTTCTGTGATGTATTTTAACTGCACTAAGTATGTCAATGCCTCAGTAACCTCTGTGGCCTGGCATTTGTATTTTCTGGTATAACCTGGTGTTTCATTCACTGTGGAGCACTACTGATCAAGCAAAATGCAGAACAGTGACTTAATACCCTCCTATATAATTTTTTTCAACTCTAAAAAGGATGTTTGTGGTCTGGGAAGCAGCTGGGTCCAGCATAAACTTATTAAAAAGGTATGATTTCTTGGCATGACAGCTTTGACCTTCTACTATTTTCTATGGTCACTAAAAGCTGAACCTGTAGGAGTGCAATTCCAAACACTCAATCCATTCAAGGCACTCCATGAAGGAGACAGAATGCAGATAGCTGTGCAATATAAAAGCTGAGTTATGATGGCAAACCTACATACTTAAGCATTCAAACTTTATAATCGAAGTGATCAGATTGATTCTTTCTTCGGCTCTCCGGTGAATGCTGAAATAACTTCCCCCTGAAAAAAACCCAGAACAAACAAAATAAAATTATGGAGGTTACTGCTTACATTGTGTAGAGACTCTGTGATCCTGGCTCCAGACCAAACCCTGCCTACAGGTCTTCCATTTTCTTGCTTGAATGTTGAGACCTTTACTGTAACTATGAGCTCTTAGCAAGACGAAGGAAGGCCTTTCCCTCTTAGTGTACCTGAGTCAGGTCTCCACAATTCCTCCAAGGACTCTATTTGTTAGGTATCTCACCTTAAATGCAACAAATGCTGTTAAGATTTTGTGTGTAACAGAGCAGTTTCCCAGCTCAATCTGTGAACACTGGGGGGTGCCCACTGTATTTGTGTAAAAATAACTTTTTTGTGTAGACAAGTGCTGTTTTTCCTGTATCCATCCTTGAGAATCAGCCTTTTAGTTGCCTTTCAGCAAGGATCTTTCTGGGGGAATATAACTGGGAGCCCACCACATTCCTTAGTCTCAAGCCTGCTGCAGGAGAGTCCCCCAAGTAATATGGTGTCTAATGTCAACCTGCTTTACAGGCTGCTGCCCATTCCAGGGTGACACTGAAGTGTTTGATTGCTGGCTGTGAAGTGGAGTAACTACTAGGTGTGGCCTTGTGAAAGTTTTTGAAATCCAGTACACTTTGCCATCATGGGAATGAACCAACTGCAAACAGAACTTGATGGGGCAACTTGCCTATCGCCTGCTGGAACTGCAGCTATGACTGTTGCCTCAGATAAAGTCAAGTGTTAAAGAGGGCTTTGTGTTGGGCTGTGGCTTGGTATAAGAACTTACTTTAAGAAATACCTTGAGAGTAGGATCACAAATCAGCCCTTCTTAATTTGGTATTACTTTTGCAGCCATCAGCAGTGTTTTATTTCAAGCTGTATGATTCCCCCCTCAGAAGGAAGTGCACCGTTGTGTTAAACACCTCTTTGGATTCGGATTTGCAAACAAATGTGATACCTGACACTGATGTAGACTATTAAATCCCCATGTAAATGAATGTGCTAAGTGTTCTTAGAGTAATTTTTCCAAATTAGCAGACTGCAGAGGGGACTTACACTCAGTTCTACTTGAAAACACTGTCAATATTAATATTCTCAGTCTTCTAATCACTTTATTTTTGATTCCCATTCATTTTCTCTTTTGTCTATCACATTGCAAAACGGAGTGTGAACTTCAGTATCTTGTGTGTGCATATATAAATATATATGGATATATAAAGGCATATATATACGCTGTGTTTAGTAATATCTCTCTCAAGTGAAGCAGGAGCATATAGTGGTATGCTGCTCTGAGCATACTCAGTGTCCCAAAATGCTCTCCATATAGGACTTGGAGTGTAAATCATGCTGCCCACAAACAGCCATGCAGCTGGACATCTTCACTAACCACAGGTCCAAATCCGTTGTGTCTCAATGCAGCTGTGAGACTGCATAATGTTTTCACCAGATTTTTAACAGGAGCTAAGACTGCTAAATCCATTTTTAATTAGTACAACCTTTTTAATGTGAAAACCCAATATTCAATTAAAGTAGTATTTGGAATTTAATACTATTTGCGTTTATTACCATATACTTAGGTGTTTCCACCATTCTGATATACTTCATGGTTAGTCATATGCTCTGTAATAAGTATACTACAGAACAATTATTTTTCATGATTCATTTGCACATCTGACATCAGAGAATTGAAGAAAATTTCTGCCACAATAATTTTATAACTTTTTGGATGCTGTACTTTGTAAGCATTGTGTTTGCGTGAAAATATAGAATCATGTTCTCCTTTGGAACCTTCTTTTTTACCTTGATTCTTAAAAAAAAACCACCAAAAACCAAATCCAAACCCAAATCCCAAACAAAATACCCACAAAATCTTAGTACATTACATTTAAAGGAGGTAATAGTATGCTCAGGTTGACCAGAATAGACACCTCTCTCTCTCCCATCTTTCAGGTTGATACCTGTTTTTTGTGCAAAATTTCAGTGTCAGGTAGACTCCAGCATTCTTTGTACTGCTGCAGAAGTGAGGTATGTTACATCTTCCTCTAAGTGGGGGGATGTGCATTTTGTTGTTTTTCAAGGGTTTGCTGTTACCTCACACTAACTGGAAAGATGTTATTTATGGCCAGTTATTATTTTGATCAATGAAAGCAAAACTGCTGTTGACTTCCATTCCATACTTGATCAGATGGTTTAGGCCAGAGCAGAAATAAGAGGATGCTGTAACCTTTGCCCACGTTAAGATACAAAGCACTAGCAGAGGAAGAAAATAGTGTTATCTCTAATAAATGGATATTGGGTTTGCTATTAGAAATTTGGTATAGTCTAGAAACATTAACCTTTGATTTTCCTTGTCCACATTCTTCAATTTGCTCAGGCAGGAAGTCTTGTAGGAGTAAAAGTTTCAGTAGCTTCCACGCTTTCTGTGATTATCCCATACCCTTTGTGAAAGAGGAGATTCACATCTAGTCCAATGGCAAATTCATTGGAGTGGATGGAAAAAGTAAAAATGTAAAGCTTTTATTTGGGATGTCATTTTGGATCAGTTATATCCTTTAACATAAATTATGGTCTTTGTCAGCAAACTTGAAAACGGTCATTTGTGTTTGACAATCAAAACTGTTCATAAATGACCTTCATCATTCATACATAAGCCATCCTGTAACACAGACGCATCCAAGAAAGGAGTTTGAAGAACTTGTGGCTTCTGATTTGTAATATATTTCCAAAATTTATGAAAGTTTGTCGGCATTTATAATTGCTTTGTTATTTTTATATCTAGCATATTTGTTAGTGATGTGAAGGTGTAACTTCAAAAATACTGATGGGGTGTTTCTTAATACGCTCTCTAAAAGTCTATCATTGAATATGGCATATTGCTTTTTTCACAACATTTTCCAATCAGTAAGATTTTCCAAGCCCCATCGTTCTCTTCAGAGAGCTGTTCAGAAAGGCACACTTTGTAGAATTATAAGGCCACTACCAGATTGCCTTTAATAATATTGTTATTTTATTTCATGTTGGAATTTCCTTGCTGAACACTTTAAGGTGTACAAATGAAGCACTTCATCCAAAGATCTCAGATAGGGTTATATAGATAGATATTAATTTTTTTTAATAAGGTACTGAATAATTTGTTGTCCTTACGAGAAGAGAAGCTGAAGTGTAGAGGATTCTGTGACTTACTATATTGTACAGTGGCTCTCAGTGACAATGAGGATAGAACCAAGATTTTCTAGTCATATCCTCTGGACAGTGTAGAAGACCTTTGAAGGTCTGCAGCATGTAGTATAGTATGTTGAATTATATCTTGTGTAGTGGAAAAGCAGATTAATTTTGTGCTGCAATCATGCAAAAGGCTTTGTGCCTGCTTTGAAACATAAGCCACCCTGTAAGTATTTAATAGTACATACAAATGTGCTAAAAGAAACAAGTGAGTGAATGAAAACAACGATAATGTTGTCAAGAGAGACTAGAAAAATGGTTCTTGGAACACAGGCTTGTCCCTCTTCCGCTGTTGAATGCTGTATGTACAAGAGAGCCTCTCAGCAGATAAGCAAGTTAAACAAAGAAAGAGGCAGGAGAGGAGCAGAGCATCTGGTATCTCTCCATGGAGATGGGTGAAAAAAACCTGGATGAATGGAGCAGCTGATGCTGTGTGATCCAAAGGCTATAGGACAGCAGCTGGAGACTGGGGACAGAGGCTACTCAGTGTTTCAGTGTTTTCCTAGACCAGGTAGACACAATAAAAACAATAAAGGGCAACCTCAAATTCTAACCAACTTTGTCCCTAGTTGGCACCCAAAGAAACCCTTCAGATGACACCATTTGGCAGCATATCTGCCACACCTTTCTGACAACAGAAGTTGCAATACAGCAACATCTACACTCTGACAATCCTCGAGGAATGCTATTAAAGCTGCCAGCAGAGGGAGATGATGTCAGGACCATCTTCCTGTGACATTATTGCACTTGTGGGCCTTTTTCAGCTGTCTGGATGACCTAGTATCCAAAGTTGCTCTACTACCCAAGTCTAACCCTTCCAACCATCTAGGACGTATGACGCAAGACCACTGTGGTACACGCTGCATCATGTCTTACTGCTGCCACAGAGCATCCTTGAAACAGGGGTCCCCAATATAGAATCATGGAATAGTGTGTGTTGGAAGGGACCTTTAGAGGTCATGTAGTCTGACTCCCCTGCAGTAAGCAAAGACCTCTTCAACTAGATCATGTTGCTCAGAGTCCAAAGAATGTTTCTGTGGATGGGGCATCCACCACCTCACTGGACAACCTAACCTGTTCCAGTGTTTTGCCACACTCATTGTAAAAAATACTGCTTCAAAAACTGTGTGGCATGGATATGAAGTCCACCTCTCCCACTTGGCAGGCCATGCTGCTGGGCCTCTGCCATGGGGATCATCAAAAGCAATCTCAATTTTACATGGTAACCCAAATGGTGCATGATTGATCCTGTTTCTTCTGCTCCTCCCATGTGAACATGAGCGACAAAACTGCTTTAAGGACCAGAATAGATACAACACTTGCATCCTACAGTCCTCCCACCTTAGAGAAAAAACATGTGATCAAACTGCTGCTCTGTGGTTGCTGGGTGAGTGCCAAGCGTGGGTTGCTCAGACTACCCATACTCACTTAGCAACTGTGTGTGTGCTTGGGACGTGCTGAGACTGGCTCAGCACACTGTGCGTGCTGCCTATCCCTGCCTGAGCATAATGCCAGGTCATGCTTTCCTTTGAGATTTACTCTGCATATGTGATGTGCTCTGTTCTTCTCATCAGCAGAAGGTGAGCCCCACATCTTCTAAGCAGCCTTTGAAGGTGACTTGCACGAGCTATGTCTGTTCAGGCAGCCAGTGCATCTCATGCTTCATGAGCCATGTCATAGCCTGAGTTGTGAGAGCACCTTTTCAGGAGACAGTGCTGAAGCTAAGAGCTTGAGGAACTAGGAAGAAGGGTTGTTCTGCTCCATGTCAGCAGGCAGGTCTGCTGGGACAAGCACCTAGAGGTCAGGTTTTTCACATACGGCCTGTGATGAGCCTGAATCTGATAAGGAAGGCTGACCACTCAGTGATGTGGAGCTCTTCTGGTTCTGATTTCTTTCTCCATTTCCCTCACCTTGCAGAAGAGATGCTGGCAGGTAACAGAGCTAGGCAGGACCCCTTCCATAGACCGCATTTTATTGTGGGAGTGTGCATGGTATGGACAAAGGGTGTGTTAATAAAGACTAACTTGCCTTAACTGTCAGGGGATACTTGTACCTGTGGCAGTAGGTCCTCTCTCAGGGATGCAGTGAAGACCAGGTAGAGACTGCTGAAGATATCTGGCTGGGTGACAGCAGCGAAGACAACATTCATGCTCCAGCCCAAGAACATCTTGCATATGCAGTACTCAGGAATGTTCTGTAAGGGCAGTCTGACACTGAATATTGATAATTTTACCAGAGAAGGGTCTAAGTTAACTGTTCTGGAAGAAAATACATTTTTTACAAAGGATTACTGTTCTTCTGAGCTATTTGGAAGTTTCTAGCCTTAACTGTTCAAATAAATTCTTGCTTTGGAATCTAGTACTATTCAGTGCAGGCATTTTGTGTTTCATGGATCTGTACAAGAAACAAATAGGAATAATTCTTATGTCTGAGAGCCTCCTGAATGATCTGGCACCAGTGGAGAACAGTTCTATCAAAGAAATTCCTGATCCCAGAGGTTTCTAGTCTCTTTATTTTTGTAAATGCAGTTCTACATAGTCAGTAAGGTGAGAGTGAGCAGACAGGAGTAGGGTGTGAACTCTTAATACAACGACAACAATAATAAGCTAGGAAAATTACCTTTGTAATGTAAAGGAAGCTAATGTTAGTTGCTATTTGGCTATTCCCGGATCAGTGACTCTTTAGTTCACACGTTTATCTTAGGACATGCTAATGATTATTGCATTCGAAAGCTTCAATTTTTTTTTCATTAGGATATTGATATTGTAACTTGCTTTTAATGCAGAGAAAAAGTAACACTTTATTAGCATAATATTAATGGTTTAAGATTGTTTTGCAATATAAATAATCTTTGTTTTCTATTAAAAAGTTTCAATTGCCTTTATACATCCTAAGTGATTTTGAGAAACAGACAAATGATTTAATTTTGATTTTGTTTTATACTCCATTGAAGCAAACAACAGATTTGGAACAAGCTGCTTGCTAGACATTGGAAATTAAACTGCTCTTTTTATTGGGCACTGGTAAAGCGTCTCTGCCTTTCCTGATGGCAGACAAGCATGAAATACATTGACTCATGCTTGTTAGGGTGCCATCAAGCTCCTTTTATTTCCTTGATTATGATTCTAGTGCTGCCACCCAGGCAGGAGCTCCCGCTTTGATTTCCCTTGAAACCTGTGCTTTCCAGAGAACATCTCCCCTCTACAACCTGGCGTGAGTTACATTGTGAGAGCCCAAGTTCCAAGGCTCTAGAAAGCTCGTAATTTAAAGCTTGTAGTTTAAGGTAGAACACTGAAGCTTTTTCTTACCCATTTAAATGGGGATCTGCATCTGTGCAGCATTAGGTGAGACTGGAGCACGGGTTTTAAAAAACAACAGTAGTGTAATTCTAACTGATAAATCTGGTTTGATACGGCCATTGTTGAAACCAAGGTTTTGATTACTGAATGTGATAGTTTGAAGCCCTCCTGTTCGTGTCATTGTCGGACCTTACTAAATTTTCTCAGATCTCGAAGCCAGTAGTCAGCAGCTTTTCGCAGAAGCGTGAGAGCTTCAGGTGAGCAAAACACTCACCAAAGTACCCTGAGTAATCATGAGTGCTTCTTATCTGGTTTGCTTAATGCGCTGTAAGATTAAGAATTTAAAGGCAGACTTCTTGCTTGTGTCACACTTTTTCAGGGTTTTTTCAGGCTATTAATAACTTCTTTTTACCTGGTTAGTTTTAGATCTTGTACCACTAAAATATTTACTTTTCTTTTTTTTCCCTTTTTTTTTTAGTTCTATTCAAGTTTATGCAGACTCTCATTCTGCCTTCATCACCATGTTACCCCAATGTCTTCTGGTGAAGCATAAAACAAAAGCTCTAGCTTGTGAACATCTGTCATACGCAGTTTATTTTTTCTCATCTCTTTTCCTTGGAGAAGTAAATGTATATTCAATATACTGGTTTATTTTGGCAGGGGTTTTTGGGATGTCTGTGTAGAAGGTAGAGCCTAGGCACCATGGTAACACCTTCTTAAAGGCAAGGTGAAGTAGAGCCTCATCTAATTAATATTATACCTAATTACATTTCTTGATGAGATGCATCTTGTGGGCAGAATGGTTATTTTCCCTAGGAGGGAAGGGCTAGAGTGTTGCTCACTGGAATTGCTTCTGTCTTTCAAAAGATGAACTATGTTTCCTCTCTTAAGTGAGGATAGCGTTACAAATATGTCTGTAAACATCAGCAGACAACACTGTGGCAATCCAATGGGTTTTATTTTTTGTTTCAAGAGAAACATACAAAAAAAAATTCCAATCTCAGTGTTTCATAGATCATGTTGTTTGATATTTTTTTGATTTTACAGAATTTGAGTGAAATCCCAGACTCTGCTAAATCTAAGTTCTTCATAGTAATGCTGCTGGAAAAAAAAGTGCATTTTCTTGCATGAGAAGATTAATTATTGAATGGTCTCTTCAATTACTGGTGGTAAAAGAAAAGTGTTACTTGTTCCAAAGTTGCACAGTATTTGAAGATCCAGTTGTCACAGTTGATATATCTTGGTAATGAACTGAGAGCACTGCCTATATCTGTGGGACTTTTTAAACTGATGTTCTTATAGCTTCCCTCTTTTTTGCTCTGACTCATATCTTGGATGCTAAATTGCATAACCTGCCAGCCAATTGCCTGCTATGAAATATTTAGCTGCAGGGATTATTATTAAGTATGTCTAATAATTTTCATATTTTAGTGGTCTATTTTTGGATCATTATGCAACCCACTACTCAGTGGGACTAGGCAGAAAAAGGATAGAGTAAGATTGGTGCAGAGGAACCATTTGGTGTGCTCAGCCAGGCAGTGGGGTCTCCTGGGCACGGGTGTTCTGTCTCAAGCTGTCTGCTTTGCTGCAAGTTGCCATGGTCTTCCTCAAAATACAAAGCCGTTTCCTCCCACGGAAATCTCTGCTCTCTGGAGACAGGAGGGCTTTCAGCAGCTGGCATATAGCTGCTGGTAGGACTCTTGTGCTATCACGTAGACATGACCCTAAACATAAAACGCATGGATTTATGTTTGTGTGTGTAGCAAAGAAGGATAGAAGTGCAATTCAAAACAGTGTCAATACATGCTGGAAACTGCATAGTAAATCACCATATGTTCCAGAGGAAATGCCAAACAAAGTCATGATTGCTTTATATGTGCACAGCTGACTGGCAAGCATAAAGGCAGACTCATGATGGGGGATGCCATCATATGCTTTTCTTCTCGTTTTTATATCAAAGCATGATTAGAGCCCATCTGCTTCCCTTAGTGCTGGGGAAGGGTAAGACAACGTTCAGTCTGAAGTTTTGCTGCTGGAGCATTCACACCAGGAAAAGAGAAGCTAAACCCAAGGAGCTCCCTTAGATGTATTTGTTCTCCATTTCTTTTGAAGTAAAGAATTTACAAAATTGATTTAAAATTCCCTTGCTTCTACAACTCGTACTGCTCTGGCTTTATGTTTCTGCTGTGACACCCTGACGTTTGCTAGTTGTAGTTCCAGGCATGTCTGGGAGCAAACCGCAGCCTTGTGTGCTGCTTGGGCTGGCTAATACGACTGGGGAGGGGGCCGTAAGCATCTCTGTTCTTCTTAACTGTGCCAGCACGGAGTATTTAATGCCTCCCTAAAGCCCTAAGTGCAGGTGTAAGAGTTGTGATATTTGCTGACGTTTGGCAATCTGTTTGGTTTGTGTTTTTTCCAAACTCTTTAAGGATACTTGAAACATCTGATAGAAAGTCATAGAAATTACTAATGACTTTTTCTTTTTTTTTTTTTTTATTTTAATTAAACCTGATTTATTTTAAGTACTGTAGTTAAGCGTTCTGCAAAGTCGACACCTCTGTGTCCTGGAGTCCCTGTGCTCCGATAACATTGACTGCTGTGACACCTACTGGCCGAGCCGAGCCGAGCCGAACAGGAAAAAGCCTTTGGGCGCTTCCTTCGTCTTCTTCCTAATGGTTAATTCCATCTCGTAATGAGTTTGGTTCTTGTACAAGCACAGCAGTGGTGGTGGCTCTTCTTCAATGCATCTCCTGGTGCATTAAGAAATTTAGATAATCATTTTTCATCTTGCTTTTAACTTCTGTCCTTTCCTTCCCTAGTAGGTCTTTAATCTTCACCCTCTTTGTTTCATCTGTCTTATCTTTACTCAAGTTTCTTTTTTATCATCCCTTAATAGTATTGGGAACTGCAGGAAGTCACTTTGAAGTTTTCTCTGAATTGCCTTCCTCTCCTAGAATAGTTCTTCTTCATTAGCTGGGATCATTTCTTCAGTGCTCAAAATGTATTAGCATTCTTATCGCCCTT
Source organism: Sakesphorus luctuosus (assembly GCA_013396695.1). Classification (NCBI taxonomy): domain Eukaryota; kingdom Metazoa; phylum Chordata; class Aves; order Passeriformes; family Thamnophilidae; genus Sakesphorus; species Sakesphorus luctuosus. The sequence goes on from VWZD01008198.1 coordinate 140,165, forward strand.
TTAGGCATTCCACTTTTCTGGGAAAGCTGAGGAGCCATTTACGCAATTCCTTCCATGAGATCTCATACCTGAGGAGCTTTTGTGAGTATTGAGAAAAATCGAGCTTTCCTGTATATATAAAGATGTTAGTTCACAATAAAACCCAGCTTTGCATCTCCATTGAACGATGACAAATGGATTCCACTTCATAACTGGAGGAAGATTTTCTGTATTCTTTTTCAGAAGGATAGTTTTTCTGCACTCCAGAAGTGCTGCAGTCTTCTAAAAATGCATTCTCTTGTGTGCGATTCTGGAACATACCAGTGATGCAAAAACTTACATAGAGGGCTTCCCACGTTATTCTTCTTTGAAAGACAATTTATATTCTAGAAGCTTGAGTAGTTTCAAGTAACTTTAAGTTGTATGAGGTGATTTGACTGAATCTAGTAGACCTCAGTGGCAGAGAGCTGTCTCCTCTTCCCTGTTTCTGGCTGCATACTTCTGGCACTTATTTTGTGTCCAGAAACTCCAACACTGTTCAGGCCCCATCTGCAGGCACATTCAGTTCACTGACTTTATGGCAGAAAGAGGGAGGATGAGTCATGGGAATTCCAGTCTAACGAGCAACTATTAGGTATCAGCAATGGACAAGAGTTGGCTGGGAAGCAGAGGTGAGGAAGGAGCTGGAGTAGAATGCAGGTTAATGAGGTTCCCCCTTTTTGGCAACAACAAACTGATTCAACTGTTGCACATAATTTTCCCTATTAAAAAAAAAAAAAGGTTTGTTATCCTTTGCTGCCTCTTTCCCCTCTGTGGTCTGAAGCTCTTTGGAGTCTTGTAGTGAACTGTGGGTCATGCTGCCATTCCTTTCTCTCTATTTTCCCTGGTTCTGGGCAGTTTTCTGCATTACATTTTTAGTGTAGGTTCTGCCTCCTGCCTAGGCCATCTGGCAACATGACTAACATGTCTTGTCTCTCTCTTCTCCCTTGGGGAAGAGTTGAGTTTGCCTTTACAGTACAAACTGATTCCATACCAATGAACAGAAGACTTTACAGATATTTCCCCTAGAACTGAGATGGTTTTAACACACACCTGAAAGTTATGGAGCTGGGGAGAAAACAGAAAACTGAGCAAGGATTTATGTTCCTTGGGAATTCAGTGAAAAGTTGAGATTACATATACTTTTGTCGCAAAAGCTCATGATATTAAGGATTTGCATTGGAAGCCTACAATAATTAGAAATTGTATCAGTTAATGGCCTAATTAAAAGTTATTTGAGATGAGTATGTAAGTTCAGCATCAGAGTGGGAAGGATAGAATCTCTGTCAGCTGAGATGGTCAAAGAGTTGCTCACAGACTACTCCTAAACAGATGAATTGACTTTGCTATGCCAATCAGCATAAGCTTATTTTGTTTTTCAACTTGAAAAGATCTGACCCAGAAACAAAATATGCCAGTGATGGCTATTTCCTTGTCTGACACTATTCCAGCTCCAGATTTTGCTTTTACAAAGTTTGGTTTGGACAGGGATGAGTGTTACTGTAAGGTGCTGGAAAGCTCCTGCTTACCTCTTCCCTCATTAGGGGCTGAACACAGTGGTTATGATGACAATATTTCATGATTTCAGTTCAGTAACAGCAAAATGTCCTTAGCAAATTGAGACCCTCAGACTTGTCTGTTGAGTCCTGCAAGGAGCAGTCAGCATGTCAAAGATACCAGTTTGAAACAAAACGGGTTAAGGCAGAGGATGAATGATTCCAAATTCAGTACTGGAGAATTAATCTCTCTCTCTGAAGGGCTGGAAGTTACAGCATTATTCAGTACCTTGTGGCATTTCCTAAGACTTTCAGGGTCCAGTTGCCTATAAAAGTCACTTAACCTTATTAATAATTTTACTCTACATGTTTCTTATTTTTCATCCCTTGACATTAGGTGACTTGCTCAAGTTCACACAGGAAATCTCTGACAGACACAGGTACTAACTCCAGGTGGACAGATTCCTAGTTGGGATCCTTAGGTGTTTTCTGGGGTGGCTTCTCTGTCAGCTAGATCCTGAAGAAGAGCCTGTCAGTACTACTTCCAGCAAGCCATAATATCTCTTAGACTAGAAACCTACAAAGTAGACCTGCATTTGTAGCCATTTTTGCACAGTCTTAGTGTGTCTTCTCATGACAGATCACTGAAAACTGTAATTTCAGATGCTGAATTATAGAAATCTCTGAGTCTTATTTTAATCACAATCCGATGCTTAGCTAGAGAACGCACTGTAGCGACGATTGACCTTGACTTAATTATATACATCCACAGTGACTAATTTGTGGTGATGTCATTTATCTGATGGTAATGTTTCAGAGGGTAAGGGACTGCAATTTAATTTCACTTGTGCCTTGTGCTGCTGTGGCAGTTTGGCTTTGGCCTTAAGATGTAGTGGGGCACTGTGTCCTTTTGAGGTTTCTCTATGGGCTGACTGGAGCTAGAGTCTCCTGCCAGGTTTGGGTACAGCTCAGACAGTGATGCAGAGCTCTGTCACCCTGAAGAAGTTCCAAGCAACACAGTTTTGCTGTCTTCAGTGCAGCCACTACATTAAAATACTTTTTTTTTAAATCCTGGCTGCGAGATTGAAAATCAATTGCCTTGAGGAGGAGCATCCAACCTGTGAGCCTCCAAGGACAGTTTTGTTGGTGTCATACCCAGCTGTGATACTCTGTTTCCTGTAGGACCCCTTAGGAGCAGAGTAAGGGCTGTTTGGGTTTTCCCATGGTGAGCTTCCACTCATCAGCATTCTCCAGGGTGTGAAAGTGCCTACAGCTGCATCTATGATAACAGGCTCAGATACAATATATGGGAACGTGCTAACACCCCTTGTGCCTTGCTGACTCTTCTCTCAGTTCACTCATTCCAGCTTTTCCTTGTCACACTAAGTCTTCATAGCATTGTCTCTGCAGAGCCACAATGAAGAGTTTGTCTGCATGCCTGCTAAATGTTTGCAATCAGTAAATGGTAGTTGTTAGGCTTACATGCACCTTATGTATCTAACGTCACAGAGACCAAAAATAGAAATGCGTTTTTCTTTCTAACCTTGTGCGTCAGCCTGAATAGCATGAGATTCTGTGCCTTTGTGTTGCACTCGTTCGCATCACAGTAAAGATATCTGATTGAATACTAAGTACTTTATATTCTATCAAAAATCACAATGTGATGCTCCTGTAATCTTTCATTGTTATGTTGAGCCTCTTTTTGTGTAGTGCAAATAACAATCACTTGTATAAATTTTATGCCTGTTGCAGTCTTTCTCTCAGATCTTTTTATGATGGGAGTGCCTTGCCTATAAGCACTGAAGTAAGGAAGGATTTTGATAAAGTTTAGGAGACTGTAGGTAGCTTTTCAGGTCATGTGTTTGCTTAGTAAGAATTAATAGATCTGTAAACTGTTAGAAACAAATCATCTCTTTCTGGCTTCTGCTTCTGCACAGAAGGAATAGGTTTGGAGTAAAGTCCAAAGAGCTTGAGGGACATATGCTGCCTACTTCCAGCTCTTGTCTAGGATTTGTGTTGTTGCATTAGAATTTCAGGATTAGAGTGATATAATAGAAGGCATTTTGCCTGTCAAGATAAAATGTGTTAGGTCTAAATCCCTGACTTTGGATTCTTTCTTTCCTTATTGAGACTGGAGTTTTTAATTTACACTGTTTCTGAAACTGATGTCTGTTAGTTTTATGTTAGCTACCTCTTTTAAAAAGCTTTTATTAAGTTCTTAGGAAATATGTACTCTTTTTTATTAAGTCCAAAGTATCCTGCCAATCTGCTGAATTTATGATGTAATAGTTATGCAAAGTAAATTGTGCCTGAACACAGTAAGTGCAAATAACTATTTGCCCTAAAACATTTAAAGATATACAAACTTGTGCATGATGAAAACCTGATATACAGTGTTTTAATTCACACTCAGTGGTGGTCATAGCTCCAGGGTTGTTCCATATTCCTTTCTGTCTGCAAGCACTAACATAGAATCACAGAATCAATTAGGCTGGAAAAGACCTCCGAGATCATCAAGTCCAACCCTTGGGCC
>VWZD01008198.1:144651-339592 GCA_013396695.1 Sakesphorus luctuosus
CCCTCCTGCCTTCCAGCAGGTCGACACTCCCTCCCAACTTGGTGTCATCAGCAAATTTGCTGCTAATGGACTCAATCCCCTCATCTAAATCATCAATAAAGATGTTAAACAGGACTGGACCCACCACAGACCCCTGGGGAACACCACTAGTGACCGGCCGCCAGCTGGATGCAGCTCCATTCACCAGCACTCTCTGGGCCCGATCCTCCAGCCAGCTCCTAATCCAGGAGAGGGTACACTTGGTAAACATGCATGGTTTGGTGCAATTGTGCTCCAGAGCTGCACGTGCAGTCATTCAGTTTGTCCTGATAAGTGAGAGTGCCGGTGCTTGCATTTTTACCAGCACATCTTTTGAGGATATATATGAATGCTGTTGTTTCTAAACTGCCTTCATCTAGGGGGAATGCAGTTTTGCAAGCCAGTGGAAGTATTTGATGGAGATACCTATCAGTTACGTAATATGGGGGCAAAATGAGCATAGTCCGGGATAGTAACACACAGTTATGGGGCTCTAGCCAGGTTGGTATCTTACAACAAATATTTACTCAGCCTCTGTAAGAGCAGAGGTGCAAGCATAAAGGGATTGCTCCTCTTGGAGGTCCATCTAACCAGGTGTCCAGTGTTAGTGTCTCACAGTACTGCCTAGAGGACAGCTCAAGCAGAGGATGGAAAGTCACAGTGCTTTTTGCAATAATATCCTGGCACCCAGCCGGTTAGGGGAAAAGATCAGAAGTAGTCTGTTTGTTTTTATTAATCCTTTGTGTATTTTACTTCTGTGACTTTGTCCTGGTACCTTTTGAGTCCTCTTAAAGCTAAAATTAAAAAATTCATAAGGTCCATGGCAAGGAAATCTGAAGGTTAATAGCCAGCTGCATGAGAAAAGTTGCCTTTCTTATTTTTGAACTTGCTAATACTGTTCGATACCACTTAATTCTTTTATCAGAAGAGCGACTGAGCAATACTTCCCTGTGCTCTAACACGATACTAATGATTTTATAGCTCTCTGTTGACATCTTCAAGCTTTCCTTACTCTGCTTCTTCCCTCTCTTCTCTTCCTCTCCCCCATCCCCAAGGTAGATGTGAGACTACTTGTCATTCACAGCTTCATGCTGAATTTGACTAATAAAGCATGATGAGAAAAAATGATGATGTAAAATTGTTTTCACGTTTTCAAAGTCAGGTGTTTCATTTCATAATGGTTAAATTAAATCGCAAAAGACATTACAACGTCTTTGAGAAGAAAATGAAGGATTTTTCCTGTCTCAAAATACATATTTTGAGGATCTTTTCAGGAGCTTACTTGATGATATAACAGCATCTTTTTCAGTGTGCAAGGCAAATAGCAGGATTTTTTTTCTCTTTTGAAGATCTGAACCATCTCTCCCAGTCCTTGCTCTGCCTTGCAGCCTCCTGGCTGTCAGACCTGCACCTGTTCCACAGAGGGAGCCAGGTCAAACTAGCAGTGCTGGCTGTCTCCACCCCAGCTATGGGACACCATCTTCTAGCCCAAATCCAGGATGTACAGGCTCTATATAAAACCAGGTTTCATTATGAAGGAGTTGGTCTCCCTGCAGCCTTTATGTGGATCTTGACAAAAGAGGGTGTTTTTTTCTGGTTTTAGTTTGTATTCATGCCTTTTCTGACTATTTTAACAGCTAACTGTGGGCTCAGGCTAATCACTAGTTTACTGATGAAACTTTCAATCTGATTGCTTATTGAAAAGTTAAAAAAAAGCACAAAGAGGCCCCAGCTTACTTTTTCTTTTATTTTATTTTTAAAATTTCTATTTATTTATTTTATTAATGCTATAGTGCTACCTAAAACTCCAGACAAATATGGGCACAAGGCAATTTTAGTCTTCTTACATACACACTGTCAACTTCAGAAACTGCAAGTACATCATCAGGCCCTTGGCTTTGCTTTAATCTCTTTTTAGAGCTAACCTGCAGAATCATCAAAAATTCTCTGTGGCTCTGTGGTATTAATTAACTCTGATATATGAGTTTTCTTGGTGAAGCTGAAATTCTTTACAGTTGAGTACATTATTTGGCTCCTACCTGCTATGGCAGTGTTGTTCCTAGAGACTACCTCAACATTCATGGCCAGATACTTCTGATTTGAGGGTGACCAAATCTTTAATTGTCCAATTTGAGATGTTTTGGACCTTGTTATCAGAGAAACTGGAATGTATCTGCTGCTCCTCCTATGCCTATCTACAACCAGAGGTCTAAAATGGACAGGGATCATGAGCAGAAATCACTGTGGAAATGTTGATGGACCTTCCTCAGACTCAGTTTATAAACAGGTGACATAGAAAAATGATGAGATCTGTTCCACAGCAAAGTAACTGTTCTGATGCTTGATTATGTTTTAGATAGCAATAACAAACGTAACAAGGGTAGCAGGAATTTTTTAGTTAGTGATTCTCAACAGACTTCATCGATTTAGAACATTATGGACGTGCACGGAGGCTGAACATTTGAGAAAGTGATATGGGGATTGATAGTGAGTGATTTGTTAAGCTGTTACTGCTCAGTTTTCTTTGTAATGGAGAAAAATGTGAGAAACCTGACTGAGAACATACTCTAGATACATGCAGGGAAATGGTTGTGGTGTATAGGTCTGCAAGTGCACATCTCAAGACAGCAGTCATCTAGATGATTAGCCCCAAGGAGGCAGAGTGAAAGCAAGTCCCATTTTTTCCTTTTACAGTTTCTTCAGTGATGTAGCACTGTTGTGCTTTAACCTCAAGTGGCAGCCAGCACCACACAGCCACTTGCTCACTCCTGCTCTGTGGTGGAATGGGGGAGAGAATCAGAAGGGTAAAAATAAGAAGTTGGTTGAGATAGAGACAATCTAATAGGTAACACAGAAGCCACATTCACAAGAAAAAAATACAAGGAATTCTTTCCCCACTTGCACGGGCAGGCAGGGGTTCAGAAATTCCCAGGAAAGCAGAACTCCATCACATGTAATGGTGACTTGGGAAGACAAATGTCATGATTCTGAATATCCCCTCTGCTTTCTTCATCCCCAAGATTTATATGCCGAGCACGATGCTGTATGGTGTGGGATACCCTTTGGGTCAATGACAGTCAGCTGTCCTGGCTGTGCCCCCTCCCAGCTCCTCGTACACCCCTGCCCACTCTCTGGTGGGGTGGTGTGAGGAATGGAGAAGACCTCGCCAGCATATAAGTGCAGCCCAGCAATAACAGAAACATCCCTGTGTTCGGCACAAATCCAAACCACAGCCCCTTACAAGCCCCTGTGAAGAAAATGAACTCTGTTCCAACCCAAAGCAGCATAGGCACATCAAAAAGCTTAGACTGGCAATCCAGAGACCCCCTACTTAAAAAAAAAATGGTCAGCAAATTCTAGAGCAGTTAGTGTAATAAAAATGAAGAAAAAAAATTGAAAATAGTGCTAAATGGGGGATACAGTGGTGAAAATTATGTGGGTTTTTATATGTAACTTATATATGGGCTGAACTTAATCTTGCTTTTAGTTGCTGGCATCTTGTTATTATAATGATGTAGGAAGACAAATTGAAGGAAGCTCAGTAGAAATTTGGTATAGGAATTAGATGGAATGTGGCACATGGTTAAATACTTTTCAACATTTTTTTAAAAAATACAGTCTTTCAGTCCAGCATACACTAAAACACAAATAATAAACAGAAGTCATGAAAGAAAACAAAAATCAAGCAGCAGAAAACAAGAGCAATAAAGCTGCAGCTTTGAATTTTGATTTTTTTTTTATTGTGGAGAAATGGCACAGGGCAGCATGTTTGGTGTTTTATTCTAAGTACCACAAGGTAAAACTGGGGATAGTAGATGAGTTTTTGAAACAAGGGGGATATTTTACAAATTGATAGTATGCAGCAAGTGAATTGCTTATGTGGGTAAGTGGATATATGCCTGGGTAACTCCACATTATATTTTGCCCCCTTCTCAAAAAGCAAGGGAGTTAAGACTTCTGTTCTTGTAACCCAAGAGGGATAAAAGGTAAAGTGAGTCAATGTGCATGTTTGTGGCGCACTGCTCTGTGCCTGAGGGTTCAGTGGGTCCAGCACAGATGCCAGCTGAATTTGAGAGTCCCTGGCCCAACCTGCTGTCTGCTGGCCTTGCTCACAGGCACTTCTCTAAGAAGAAAAAAGACAGAAAGGAAGTGGATGGTGTCATGGTGTGGTGGGAGAGGTTGATGTTTGGGTGTCAATGTGTCTGGAGCTCAGTGTGGTGTCTTTCAGGGCTGTCTTCTTCTGCTCCCCTTCCCAGAAACAGCAGGTTCCTGTGTTTGCACCTGAATAGAACAAGTAGAGCCTGGGGAAGAGGAGTAGATGATGCTGGGCTAAGCCAGGCTCTGCCTCCTTTCCTTATGCAGAGGAATACTTTGCTTTGTTAGAGAATGGAAATATTTGCAGAGTAAGGTACCACTTACTCATAATAAAAAAGGCCGAGTCTAGACTTATATTAATATTTATTTAACACCACAATGTTAAGTGAATAGTGCTGTAGAGGAGGGAAGCTATTTATTTTTCACACAGCAGAGGCATTTTGAAAAACAAGAGATGGCAATACAAAGTCACTCAGAGGAGTGAGCTGCTGAATGCAAGATGTGTGTGTAAGAAATTCTGAAAGGGCGTGCTGCTTTCAGCTCACTGGGTGGAAATTAAAAACAAATAGTCTGTGTGTCAGCAGGATAACAGTGAATAATTTTGGAGCCCACTGTTGTTTTCAGATTTACGTTTTTATTAATCTACTTCTTATTTTTAAACCCAGAACATGGGTAGTACAACTGTAGGCCTAATAATACTCTGCAGCAGTCCCTGCGTTCCTTAAAAGGGTGAAAACACAGAGGGATATTGTTTTCTGGCTTTGGATTATGCTGCCTGCCTGACTTTCAGTCCCTGTTTTCCTAACTCTCAATAGAAGGATGAAGTGTCTGGGTGGGATGTGTGAGTAGGTATGTCATATATTTGATAAGAACTTCTTACAGTCTTTCTATCCTTCTGGAACATTTGAATTTAATTTCCTTTAAAATACTGGAATTGCTTTTCCAGTTAAAAAAGCACTTTCTCTATTGCCTGAAACTTTCATAACCAGTATCTTCTTCATGGTGGGGTTGAGACTGTGTGACTTGTTTTGCCCATGAAATGAATGTGTGGAATCACCTCTGTTTGCTATGGCTGAGGAAGGCTGGCAGACTTCCTGAAAAATATGTTTTAACCAAACCCTTTCTCCTTTTGTCATCATAAGGTGGTTTGCAGAGAATTCATTGACTACGGGAACAGTGGAGAGGGTAGGGCTGTTGCTTGCAATAATTCAGAGAATGTTCATAAAAGCAATGTGATCAAACTAAGCAAGCCACATTTGATGCATACACTAAATTTTGAAATGCTGCTGCCTTGAAAAAGTCATCTTTCATGTGGCTATGATTCAGCTCAGAGATGAGTCCCAGGGAGAAATGAGAAATAGAAATACACATATTGGCTGGTAATTGTGTGAACAGCAATGAGTGGGTAGTTCAAAGCCAGCAGATTGCAACTCTTGGGTCTCTATCAGTTTGCTTTTTCACAAATAGCAGTAGTGGCAAGGGACAAGCACTCTTGGTTGTTCCTTTGTGAGGTCTGAATTACTTCCTAGATGAATAGATGTTCCTCTGCAACATGCTAGATTATAAGATTTTCTTTGGGTCACACTTCAGCACAGGTTCAACAAGAAAAAAAGTCTCTTGTTTTATTATTCTATGCAAATTGTTTCCTGTAGCAAGAATTTCAAGCACTATCTAGGTCATTACTGTTAGAATTAATTAGTTCAGGAAAAAACACAACAGAAGAAATGTAAGTCCCTTTCCCCATCTATTCTTGGCACATCATTGAAGTATATACTGTAAAAAAAAAAAAAAAGAAAAAAAGAAAAGAAAAAAACAAAAACCCACCACCAAACCAAAACCCCAAACTCAGCAAACAAACACATTTCCTTGGCTCAGAAATGGAATAGATATTGTTGGGCAGTTCTCTCCCTTTTCTATTTTTAACATCATAGTGGCAGCCAATGTAACTCTTTTTGCACATACGAGGGTTGAAGTGGGAATATCACAGCTCTATACCATTCCGAATTGTTCTTGCAGGACATTGAAATTATACCAGGGATGTGGATTTCAGTTTCCATAGCTGGGTGATGACATATGTGAGATGATCAATGTACATAAAATATTTGTTTCCTGCTGTTAATCTTATCCTTGGTGAATACAGCTACCTGTATTTAAAGTTTGGCACTCTCATTTGCTTTTGACATACATTTATGGTCAACAGTGATCCTGCTCAGCAGCCCTTGCACTCTGCTTAATGCATGTGTAGGGCCTGTGTATGCTTTAGGCAGTTCATCCCCAATGGTAGTGATGGGAATGTGTGTGCTCCCCTGACTCGAGCTGTAGCTGTGCTTCTCACTGGCAGGACCTGGGGCAGCCACCTTTCCCCCTCTCAGTGGGTCTGCTCTGCTCTGCTCCTTGATGGAGGGACAAGGGGGCTCGGCCACCACTGCAGTGACCTTCGCTTATGATTCCACATAGCAAGGAGTGAGGGCACCATGTTTAGGCAATAAAAAACAAAGCTTTTTCAATGACTTACAGCGAAGAGCATATAGTGAAGAACTTAAGTGTACAGACACTCTACTTCCTTTCATTAACCACTTATTTTTAAAAATCAGAAGCGTATTTTACTTGAAAGTAACCATTCACTAAACTGAGAGCTCAATTAGCACATTGAGAATCTGTGAGCTGATGGACAGCGTCATGTTAAGCAGTGATCTCTTCTGGGAACTTAGTGCTTTATCAGCAGAGATCAGAAATCAGACCTGGTCTGAGCTGTGACAGCAGTTGAGGCCATAAGCCAGCATTTTCTCCAGAGATTAAACAGTGCAAATGACCAGAAAGGTTGTCCATCAACTTGTAAGTCTCCAAAGGAAAACAAAAAAATCCTAGCTGAAAACATCCTTTTGAGAATTGTCTTGTTATAGAAAACAAACAAACAGAAATGCTGAAATAAAAAGAATTTGGAAGGAGAAAAAAAAGTGTCCTTTCCCCACTTTCAATTGTTATTCAGTCAGTAAAATTAGGAACTAGCCAGTTTGGTAAAGTAGCTTAAAAATAAAGTAAACCTTAATAATAAATTTAGCAGTTAGAAGTGCAAGACTATGTATATTAGTTATCTTCCTTTTGTCCTAAGTCCCCATCAATCCAGACTCCTTCCATTAATGCTGTGAGAGGCAGGGCAGAAATTTTAAAGGAAATGAATAACACTGAACACCTTCTGAAACTACAAAAACATTATTTGAAGTTGCAGACTTTTTTTTCCCAAATATACTCATGTCTTCTAAATGAAAAAAATTCTTTCCCTGTTTGCCCAAGTTAATTATGGACTAACTAAATTTTTAACAATGTTTTTGAACAAATCTGACATATTCAATTTATTCTGAAGAATACATGGCCTGTAACATGACACAAAATTCACATGTTTATGATGGACAAATTTGTTTCCCATATTTCTGTTTGTAGTGTCTTAGTTATGCCACAGAGAGTTTCAGAAACAAATCCATCAGATTAGGTTTCTGCTTATATTACTTTGTGCTGAGAAGTGAAACTTACTGCAGGTAAGTGTCAAATTTTTTGAGGTGATTTTTAAAAATCTTTGATTGAGAAACAGGTTCTTCAGTATAGAGGAAAAAGTTGGACAGCCAAGTTCAACCTCAGTTCTTTGCAAATGTGAAAATACTTTTTGAAATATATCTAGACACTGATGCAGAGAACAAGGGACTAAAATGTAAGTATTTCAGTGTAAGTTGATGATGCCATTTTGTACTCTTCTCCCAGCATGGGTTGTTGTTTTAAGTCTTCTGGGCTTAGCTATAAATAGTCTGCTATTTTCCCTCCAGTTCTGAGTGTTTAGGTTACAGTTTTTCTACCTCTGATACCAAAGGAAAAATATTATGTGTTGCTACAATGTGAATATCCATTTTTGTGTGAGATACAAATATCCTTCTAGAGCCATGTTACTTGGTCCAGTGTTTGCAAATCAACATTTTCAGACAGAATAAAGCACACACTTGTTTCATAGTTATGCATGCATTGTAATTAAATTTCCCATTAATTACTGTCCTCACCTATCTTTTCTAACAACTAGCTTACAATTTTTGGACCAGTTTATATGTTCTATGATTTCCCATCAGAACATTCTAGTGAGAAAAAAAAAAGTTTGTTCAGAAAAAGAAAGTAGAATCATTAAACATAGATGATGAAATTAAAACATTCTGATAAGTTGCCTTTTTCCCCCTTCTCATTTCTTTCAGGATAACTGATCACAGCAGGCATAATTTTCAACTTTTTTTTCTTTCTATTCCAAATGTAAATGCAGTGTTGTAGTGCAAAAATTAAATTAGAATTAAGGGTGATTGTTGGGTATTTATTATGCAGAGTATGCCAACTAGTTTAATGACAGACTTTGACATCTAAAATTAACAAAATTTGTACCTTGTCAGCACTGAAAAAGAAGACACTTGCTGTGTTTATTAATTGATTTATTACTTCTGAAAGCATCTAGTAATGCAAGAGCAAAATAGTTATTTATGAAATGAAATCAGTAATGAATTCATTGCATTTGGTTGCAATCAGTAGTATTAGAATCAAAGTTATTTTGCCAACAATATTGAAAAAAAAATGGTACAAAATGAACAGTGACCTGGACTGTGTTTTGCTGTTGTTCAACTAGGAGTTTTGGGGAGCTGCTGAGCATGGGAAACAGGGTGAGAGAAAGTGAACAAGATGCTTCGAGAATTTTTGGAGAATATTCTGAGTAAATTGGTTTTTGTGAAGGAAAATTATCAGGTCTCCTGCCACGCAGAGCTGTGTGGAGTATGGGCTTGTTAACATTTCTCTGAACAACAAGCAGTGTTTGGGAAGCTGTTTGTCAGACTTTGGCTGAGAAGTGCTTTACTGTTTCCCCCACAGAACCCTTGCAATACACTCTTAGTCAGATGCTCCAGGTTTCAGATCCTGGGGCCAGGGAGCCTTCATCATTCATCGTGGCCTGACCCTGCTCCCTCTCCTCTTCCAGTGGCAGTGGTTCCAGCACAAGCTCCCCCCTCTTCCATTCCCAGCCTCTCTTCCCTGCTTGCATGTCTGTCTTCTAAGTTGAATTCTCCATGGTGCCCTCTGGATACGTCAGAGAGATACTGATTAGTCTTAGGCAATGGATAAGCAACCCTGAGTAATTCCTGTGGAAGTGAAGCATTTGATGTTGATAGAAATGGCTTTCATTTGTGTATTTTCCAGATATACCTCACCATGGGATTCACAATTGTGTAGCAACCTGGTTTTATTCTGTTCCGTTCATTGTGCAGTTTAGTATCTCAGCATTCAGTTCATTTTTCAGGTGCTTGATTGACTTCATTTCCTACAGTGAAGCCCATGATTTTCCTTAAATCATTCTAGTTCTCTTTGATACTACTTTAAAAGCCTTGGTACTGAGAACCTCCCAAAGTAGAGAAAAATAGTTAAAATATTGCAATATAAGTGTTTTACTTTTTGACATTGGCTTTAAAATTTTGATTTGAAAAAAAGGTAAAACGTACTTAAAATTCTAGAAAAGTCTGATCCAAGGTAAGATCTGCCAAATAAATGGTGAGGCAGACAGAGACTGACAGCACCACTCGGGTGACATGGCATAAAGCTCTTCTTCATTTACTGCTCTTCCTTCCTCTCTTTGCTTCTGTTGCCTGGTGCCGTTTTGCCTCCAGGTTCTGCTGAGGTGTGAATGCTGCATGAAATCTAATCCTAATGCAGAACTGCATTTTGCTCTGAACAGCTTAAACTCCAAGATGAAATTCCCTTTTCTAAGCCCACTTGAGGCTGCCTTAGTGGCTTGAATGAGGTGTAACAAATCTGCAGGCATACTCCCCAAGCTATTTCCTTTTTACCCTTTGGCTGCTTTGAGTTTTTCAGATTCTGAAGCTCTGATAATTCTCAGTGGGTTTTCCAGTTTCTGATGGACTTATATTGTTTGCTTTTCTATCTTCTTTTTTTTCCTAAATTTTCCAACACTGATTCTGTGAACAGGCTCCAGATGATGAATGGCTTGTATTTGACTGGTTTTCTTTATTAGTCTTACGAAAATGAGGGATATTAATGAAAGTGTTGGAGAGGAAGAAGGTGCCCTTGCCCCATGTTCAGCAGCATGCACCTCTTCTGCCTCCCTGAGGTCGAAGGTGGGGACAGAGCTGCCTTCATGCAAGTGCAGAGGTAGAGCAGGTGGTATGAGACGAAGGGATCAGGATGGGTCAGAATTTTTTAACCACATGTTTAAACTAACATGTCTAAGTGCTGGCCAACCTACTGTTGTAAAGCAACAGCTAGTTCTTTCCTTTATACATATTAAGGGCATTTTCCTTTGCAGGCACTGTTTTTTTCTAAGAACTAGACAATTATAAACCCCCCACTTTATAGTTTAACATTCACAATAAAATAGCAAGCGTTACGGTGCTTGCCAGCTCCTGTAATTTCATGAAAAGACTCCATTTGGTGTTTTCTCCCCTGATGGCACAATTCCTAGAGACAAGCATCTATGCAGGGAACTCAACTCATATGTGTAGGAATCCCACAGTTATAAATATCTGGAAATGTGTAATACAAAACCTAAAAATCAGGGTATTTTTGGTTCTTAATTTTGTGAATTCCAAAGCTATTTGTATGATAAGCTGTGCTATTGTTGATAACATGGTCTCCTCCCTGTTTGGAAGAAAAGAGGGGAAAAAGCAACTAGATTATTTTATACCCACCTTAGCATTATTTTTCAAGGTCTTTTATTGATCCTGCATTGTATATAACCAATACCTTTTCAATCAACAATTTTATTTTTATTTAAATTAGACTGTAATTTTAAAAGCATAAAAATAACATTTAAAATTTTATAATTGTTTGCAATTTTATAGTTGTTAGCATTTATTTAAAAATAGCTGCTTGATTATAAAATAAAGGAAAAAGAATCCAATCACAAGGCATAGGACTTTCATTAAAGATTTTGACTGTGAGAAGGTTTTCACAGGAGTGTATTTTGTTTGGTGTTCTAAAGATGTAGTCATACACTCATATAAAACCCCTACATTTTATATATTTTATATTTTATATATATATATATGTATATATATGTGTATATATATACGTGCATGTGATGTTAACTTTTGTAGGCACCTGATTACAGCACTAAGTAGAAATTCTACAAGACTTACTGATATATTAAAATTCAGTAAAATGCCCTAAATATTTTTTTTGTATTCCGCCTACTGTATTTACTTGAATAACAAACATATTGTGACAAGCTGTTCTGGGAATATGATCCTTCTTTTATAAGTAAGAAAAGTGCAAAAAACCAAAAAGCTACTTGGAGAAACTGTGGAGAATTCCCAACAATTTCCAAGTAATAGGAAACAGGGTACTGCTTCTTAACAGATATAGAACCACCTCACTGCCAGCTGGGAGCCTGCCCTTGCTGCCAAAATTGGCTTTTGGAAAACGTTTTCCTGGCCACAATGAGTGCCTCACGTGCTGCTGCAAGGTCAGTATGGCATCGATGAGTAATCTTTGGGTTTAATGTGCTAGACTTTTAAGACATACTGTTCTTCCAACTCTTTTAGGGTTGGTGGTCAAATGGTTTTCTGACAATATGTTTTCTTTAAATTGAAAGCACAGAATGGCATAGCATTGCTTTAGATATAAAATATTATAGTGGTGAACTCCAAGAGGAAATAAAATAGGACTTAAGGAGCATTACTTACTAAAGAAAGAGTAAGGCTTATGCCAAATAGATCTACATTGATCATAGAGAAATTTAGATGGAATTCAAAATCAGGTTTCTTATTATGGAAGGGATGAAATGTTGAAACTGGCTTTTAAATAGGAAAAAAAGTGAAATTAGGTTTAAGACAGAACTTGTTAAGCTGATGGAGTTGTCTGTGACAGCACAGGATTGGACTTGGAAGAGCTGTCATTGCCCTCCAAGTGTGTGTTCCCCAGTTCTGCAGGCAAGAATTGTTTTCTTGCTGTTTCTTTCATATCATTGCAGGAATCACATGGGTGCTTAGGATTGTGCCTGTGTGAGGGTATTTATGCATTAGGTGCAAAGTCTGAAACCTGCTGAGCCAGTTCTGTTTCAAAGTATTTCTGAGCCAGAGGTAGAGCCAGAAGGGATGAAAGCATTTCCCTTTCCTTTGCCCTCTCAAATCTAGCTGCTATTACCCAGACAGGTCTGTGTGCACAAATGTTCATACACACCTATGGAACAGTCTTTGGCTTGAGATGTCTACAGGCCCTCCACTTTCACTGTTTATTCCAGAATTGCTTTCTGTGTATGTCTCATTCCTTGTTTTTGTTAGTCTTGAGACACCAAGTCAAGTGACTTGTGCAGCAAACGTCCCCTCTGTGTTTTCGCATCCATCACCCCTGAACTATTGCATAAATACATCTACCAACGTTCTGATTCTGCTCTTTGTCCTAATTCCTTCCTCAAATAAGCAGTTTGAACTGAAGCCACTGCACCTTCTCCTTCATGGTTATACAATAGTGAGGTGTCTGCAAGTCACTGAAGTCACACTCCTGTGCTGCATCTGCCTCTTAACAATGGACTGGCTGGCCTGGACATTGAAAATAGATTGAGAAGGGAATATTGATTTGTATCTACCTCTAATGTGATTCCTTACCACAAGAAGAATAAGATAAAGGATTTTTTGTTTGTTTTCTTTCAATTTAAGACAAATAAGTGAAATCTTTCTCTTATAGAATAGAAAGGTAAATTAGTATGTTTTGAGTCATTGCCATTTTGCTGTCCAAGTTTATTCTGCAGCCCAGGCTACATTTCATTTGGCAATAACCTAATTAATTCTCTAAAGTAGCATTTTAGAATGTAAAAAGAGGTTATGTTGTCTTAAATGGTGTTATTATTGGATTTCAAACAGTGAAAATAACAGCTTAGTAAGAATTAGCTATGTTGTTAAGGTTGTAGTATTGCAATGTGGGATTTTTTTCTAACTTCTCTTGAGAGAGAATTAGTAGGTTTGGAATAAGAGATATTAAGAAAAAATTCTTTTCTGTAAGGGTGGTGAGGCGCTGGAACAGATTGCCCAGAGAAGTTGTGGATGCCCCATCCCTGGAGGTGTTCAAACTCAGGCTGGATAGAGCTTGGAACAACCTGCTCTAGTGAAAGTTGTCTCTGCCCATGCCGGGGGAGTTGGAACTAAATGATCTTTTAAGGTTCCTTCTAACCCAAACCATTCTATGATTCTATGACTCTGTGGCAGAGTTGAGTTCCTAGTTAATTTTAATCATGGGTTTATTGCAGTGGGATTCAAATATGTCCCAGAGAAAGCAACTGGGACTGAGAATCCCAGTTCAGATTTTAAGAAAGCTGACATTTACGAGTCTAAATCATTCCTTGTCACTTACCCATGACTGGAAATGCCAATGTGAAAGGAATCTCTGATTTATACCGTGGTTACCATAACAGTAACAGTGTCTTTGTCTTGGTGATTATGCCATGCTAAAAATATTAGCACAACTTTCATTAAAAATGGTAAGTTTTGCTTGCTAACTTTGAGGGTATGCTGTAATGTTTTATTGATGCAGAAGTATTCATGATGAAGACATGATAAAAAGACATTTTGTGATTGAACTCCCCATTGATTACAAAATGAATTGGCTTTTATTTAGCATATATAAAGAATGACCCAGGAAAGCGTAGTGTTGTTGCTCCTAATCCATTTTTTACAGTGATCTTGCTAGTGCTCCCCAAAGCAAGACTGTCATAGGTACAGAAGCAGAGAACTTTTCAGTATAGAGAACACCTTTCCCTATTCCCTTCTCCCTCCCTTCACCCCAAATCTGCTCTATGTTTCCATTCCTTTTACAGACCCTGTGCTCTCTCTGCCTTGGCAGCTGACCATTGGAGGAGCTTGTTAGTGCTGGGAGTGGACAGGCATTTAGTGCAACAAGGAGCTGATGTTTAGAATAGCCTTTATGATCAAGAAAAGGTGACTGTGGATAATGAAATGTCAAGGGAAATTGAAATATTCCTTAATCACAAATGTCATCTCTTCTGCCATTGTTCTCTATGGTGGGCCACTGTCAAGGAACCTCAGTTGAGGATCATGCACCAGAAGCCCCCAAGCATGTGGTCCCCATTCTTTGGACTCAATGATAACATTTGCCAGGGAGAGCATAAAAGATCAACAGAACTGGGGAGAGACCATGAGTTTTTCAGGGGGATTTTGGAAGTCTTCTGCTGCTTTGTGTTTGAAATGTTCCTTTTCCTCTGAGAGAAGGGGGAAAGTGTATTCCTGTTCCAAGTGAGTGAATGGCTGTAATGGATAGGAGGATGAGTAGGAAATTTTATACAGAAGTAGAGCAGAAATCAAGATCTTGACTTAAAATAGTAAAAAATGTAATCCCAGAAACTCTAAAGAACAAGATCTTTCTGGCTCCATATTGGACAGAGAAGCAGATAAAGTAAATCCTTGAATCTATAACAACAGAAACATTTCTATTACCACCTTCTGCTGGTTCCATTCAGGATCAAAGTAATGATTTATAAACTGCAGTACAAGTAGGTATGAAGAATAAAATTCCAGCCTAAATGAACAATCAGTCTAAACAACTTTAATATTGAAAACTTCAACAAATTCAGTGAATGATAGAAAATGACACTCTCATCAAGAGTTCATTTGTCTAGAAGGGTGCTTTATTTCAGCTAATCAAAGATGTTTTCTATTGCTGTATAGGACTGTCAACAGTCAAGCAAAATAAATGGCTCGGCCATGGATGCACTGGAAATAAATGTATTTGGATCTTCATGCAGTTACATCAGCTATTTGAGGGTTACAAATGATAAAAGTATAAACTTGATGGTGCTGACTTCAATATAGAATAACATTAAGGTAGCTGCAGACACACAACTTTTAAGATACTGCAGTATAAAAATCCACTTTTATGGCTTTATAGTATATGCCTGCAGGAAAACTAGTTAAAAGGCATTATAAAAGAACTAAGAGAAAAGCTTTTTCTAATAGTAGTTGAGAGAAATCTGTTATGAACTGTTGAACCTGCAATGTAATTTAAATATATTATTTCCTTCTCAAGTTATAGTCTAGGATTTGCTGGCAAGTTATCCTTGTTGGAGATGGTGATGCTATTGCTGGTCTATGCTTTCACATTTATGCATCAGAAGTTTTATTTCTAGGAAAGAGATAGTCACAGGGAGAGCTGTAATTTCTTTAAAATTTGCTTCTAGAAGAAAGTATACTGTCTGCTGATTTAGTGTAGGTGGGGTCAAGTCTTTACCTGACAGCTGCTCTTTCTCCCTCAGAACAGACTAATCTGAGGACTAGGCAGTAGGCACAACATCAGCAACAAGATCAGTAGGACTGGCAACAGCTTCTGCCTTTTGTGTGTGTGTGTGTGTGTGTGATCACCGCTGATCAGCCCCACTCCTCTCTGGATATCTGCTCCATCATGCAGCTGGACTCAGGGCAGAATGATGGTATTTGTCCCAAGCTTTTGATGAAATCTGAGCAGGCAGGACTCTAAGTTACACAAAGTTTTCCCCTTCAGCAAAGCACCTCAGAGATCACAGCCTTATTTTCTAAAGGACCAACAGAACAATACCAACAGCTCCTTTTTCAAAGGAAATGTACAGCCCACAACCATTAGTTGGCTGTCAGCTTAAGAAATGTAGAGACATTTGATGGTTTTAATGGATATAGTTTGTTTACACAAAGCTTGAGCAGACAGAATTATCACATACTTTTCTTCCTAATCAGTATTAAGTCCCACTGGGAGGGCAGTATAGAAAAAGCCATTGCATGAATTATAGCATAGAGCAGGACTGAGTGCTTCTTTACTGCATCTTCGCTCATAGCAAAGGTAGAGAACAAGCTGTTGTGTAGAGGGTTGTAATGCCACATAATTCTATGTGTGGTTAAAAAAGAATTGTCTAGTCAAACTGGGCAATTATCTTTTTCAAAGACATCGTTGTAAGTGGAAATCAATATGGTTGTTAATGTTAATGGTTTTCCAACAGTAGTATGAATGTACCTGGTAATTTCTAGACAACTGAATGATAAAACCAAGTTCCATTATACTCGATTGCTTTTATTTTTTTTTATCCTCTTCATTAAAGTGGCTTGAGGAAATCCTTGTGTATCTTGGATTATCCAGCCAGTCTGGTTTCAGCCCCCAGGTTAATACCAAGGTAAAGAGCTGCTTGTTCACTGTGTACATAATTCACTTCTGCTTTTTTCTTTTTGAATGTTGGCAAAAAAACTGTAATTGAGGCCCTGCAGATGTGTATCACCAATTTGTGGAACTCTACACCAAATTTATTTTGTTACCAGGAGCAAAACAAAACTTTTGTGGGAGATAATCAAAGCAAATGGTGGAAAATAACCACTTCCAGTTAACTGCTGTGACAGTACTGTGAGGTTCCTACAAGATTGAATTTTATTTCAAGGAATAAAGGCACTGAACAAAATCCAGCAAGATCTTTAATTGCAATTTCTATGTATATGCATTCATATACATTTATTTATAAAACCCCAGCAAAAATGCTATAACAAAATATTGACATATTCCTCTATGATCCCCAGATCAGTCTCTACATTGTTTACAAAATACTGTCAGTAAAGGTGTCACTCTAAAATGGATTTCAACACTGCTGTCTTCCATTCATCAGAGCATAGCACCAGTAAATTGGTATGAGTTTTTACAGACAATGGCATTTAAAACAATCCTTGACTCAGCCAACAGCTGTGATTTATTGTCAGTCATTTGGAGCTGCCAAAGCACCAGAAGCAAAGAATTGCTTTGGAAAAGGTTTGTATGGGTGGTGTGCCTGGTTTGTGCCTCTGTGGCTTGTGTTAACTCCAGTAAATTACAGGAAAGAATTTATAGGAGAGTGGTGAGGCCCAGGTAGAAAAATAACTGTCAGTGAGATTGGGGGTTTCATTTACATCACTGCACATTTGTAGATAGATCACTGGCAGTGCTGTTGCTGCACTACTGTAGTCTGTCCGTTCTCTTTTGTCCTGTATGTCAACTAATATTTGTTCTTTCTGATCATGAGTGTATGAGGAGATGATGAACTTCCTTTAATTTGATGTGTCTTGTAGCAATGAGATACTGTTTTCTCGTGGTGAGGAAAAAAATATGAAACTGAGGCTATATTCTTCCTGGTTTTCCATTAAAGATGTTGGCATTTTTCCCTATGGCCTGTACTTGGAATGTTCACTGGTAGTCCTACAGGCAGCCCCACCAGTGAGTCAGTTGCATGTGACATTTAGACCATTAAAGAAAAAGACCAGCAAATGGAGTTTTCACCATAACAGTCTTGCATGATTATTGCTGTAGACATCTTGCAGTGATTTAATCTGTTTACTAGAGACAGAAATGTGTAGCCTTTGAAAACTGTCTATAATAATTAGTTCATGATAACAAAGTTATGCCTGGATGATTGCAAGGCAGACTCCCGAGTGCATTTTTATGAAAAGATATTAACAGTGCTGAGTTAGATGAAACTGAACTAATCCTGTTGTTATCTATCCTATTTATATTTTATAAACAAGAGCTGTCAGCTTGACTAATGCAATAGAAGTGACGTATATGCAGTTATTTATCAAATTATTTGAATGACATCTCAGTGGCAGATAATGACCCTGTGCTGAGGTATGTGTAAGTGGATGTTTCCTCTAGACCTTTCAGACAGAGGTACTCAATTTTCCCCAACCAGGTTACTTCTTGTCTTCCTTGAGGTCTGCACTAAAGGGATAGCTAAATTTCTCATGCAAAAGGGTATTGCCTATCATGGAGGGTTGTCTACTGTGTTTTTTTCCAATAACATCCTCTTTCCTGTTGTTTTGTCCTTGTGTTGTAAGCTCACTGTGGGCAGCTTAACCATACTAGTGTGATGGTTCTGAAAATGCCTCCTGTGAGAAACAGAGACAGGTTTTCATCAGAATTTTTCATTCATTTTTTGAAGGCAAATGACTCAGTTCTTATTTGTTGAGACTATCTTTGTAGCATATATTTGAGCAGCCAGCATGCAGGGAAGGACTCCGGTAATTCTTTCTATGGTACAAAGGCAGTGTCTAAATCCTTTTCATACTCTAAAACCCTGCCACTTAGCTGAAAAAAAATAACTTTCATGTTCTATGGGAAGGCTGGAAAACATCTTACCAGTTGTTTGTTACCAGTTGTTACCAGTATCTGCAGAATTGTTTGCTAGAAAGCCAAGAGAGGCTTCAGGTTTTTTGAGGGGACACACTGCAGGAAGTGTGTTGCCTAATGGTTAGGTGGTTAGATATTGCATGCTTACACAGCTGGCACGTTCATGGGTGTTGTTTGCTGTTGTTGAATTCAAACATCAATATTACTTTCATCAGAAACAGAATGGGGCTTTCCTGCTTTCTGGAGAGGTAGGAGGAGATTTCAGCCAGTAGCTGACATGAGGAACTGCACAAATGTTTTAATGAATGCTATTTGGGACAGTGATGATAACTGAAGCCACAGTTTCTTAACTTGGAGCTCAGTGAGCATTTTCTCTGAAAAGGTGCCTTCTGGAGAAAATTACATATATGTCATAGACTTAACTTTTCACACGTAACAGGTCGCAAAAGAAAAACACAGCAAATACAGCAATACTCAACCCAGGGCTTTATAAAAATTGGGCTGAGCTTCTGTTTTCTGCTTGCCCTTTCTGTGCTGATGCTTTGAGATTTTACTAAATGGTTTCCAATCTAGCAGAAGTTTCTGTTATAGCAGTGCTAGCCAACTGCTCAGTGTTTTCTCACTGAGAAGAGCACCTGGAATATTTAGGGCTTTGTCTGACAGCCGTGTGGGAGGTGGGTGTTCCCCAGTTCGGGAGAGCAGTACACCTTCTAGCGGAGAAGTTGACTCTGCTCCAAGCAGTCTGCTGCAGGACTGGAAAGAGAAATAAAGTATGAGGACCCACCTCTTAGAGCAATGGCTCACAGGAGAGGCAGGTGGTACAGAGCACGAGGGTTTGGAAGGAGCAAGGAGAGCTCTGGAGGCTGCAGAGCTCCCACTTAACACAGCAGATGCTCAGCTTCGGTCTCTGCTCCTCCTTTTGCTGCAGCTCTGCTCCTCTGCGAGCTGGTGCCAGGGGAAGGAATTTGCATGTCTGACATCTTTCAGCCAGTTTTAAAGCAAAGCCAGAAATAGCTTTGGGGGAAGGATAGGAAGCCTAGAAAAGTTTCATCAGCCCTACTCTAAAACTGCCCTTTTCTGACTGTTTATTTTTCTGTAATGATTTCTTTAATATAGAAAGTGTAAGTGCATGTGGATCATCAGGCATTTGTTGCTTACATCCGGTTTAGCTGCATGGCAGTTTTAGTCTTAACAGGGAAAAAAGAGATAAGGAACCACCTCTGGGGAGACCATGTGCTTCCACAACCAGTCACGTACCTCCAGTATGCTGTCTAAGGCATTCCCTGTTTTCTTATAAATGAGGCTTTTAGACCAAGACAAAATAAAGCAAAATGTTAAATAGTGGTTACAATAACTGCTTCTATCTATTTATTCAATTTTTATTTTGAAAATATATTAATAAAACCATTCCTTATAATGAAGAAACAGTGAATTCCCAATATTATAATGTTACACCAAAGTTCAACTGATCTGATACCCTAATTTTCACAAGTCACTGTAGAATTATTATTAACTGGGTGGCCTAGCCATATATTTAGACCAGAAAGCTCTCTCCAGTGTCTTCCCATGTGCTTGTGTGTCTGTTATCATTTTAGTTTGAAGAAAGAGTATGATTCCCAAATGTTCAAGTGGACTGTGCACCCAGCTAAGCAGTTAACTGCTCTAGATTTTACATTCATTGCTCATTCTCTAGTTGCATCTGCAGCTCTTAGGGGTGACAGAGGATTCACCTTTTCCTTCTGAAGTACTTTAAGATGCCAGAAAATTATATTTCCTTTAAAAACAAAGCAGTAGATGTGCCAATTCCATCCTCCCGTTGCTGTGTGTTTTATACAAAGTAGGCTTTTCTCTTTCATATATTGCTGCTATAATTTAACTCTGCTTTTGTAGAGTAAGAGATATCTGTAGCTATAACCAGTTACTTGTTATTTCACGTTGTAATTGCAATTCTACCCCACCTGGGAGTCACCCTATTCTGTACTGACCTGAAGCCACAGTTGTCTTTGGAGAATGATGACAAGAAGCTTCAATGGAAGTCCTCAAGGCAAATTTTGTCCCGTGCTGTGGGATCTCAGAGAACAAACTGTTTGCTCTCACACAATTTCTGTAGTGTGTGAAAGGGACAATGTCTTTGCAGCTGGATAAGTGAGAGTTTGGCTCTCTAAGGAAGAACTAATTACCATATGGGCTACTGTAAACATAGGAAGCTTTCCTGCTCCCCAAGTCATGTGTTAATGGTACACATGCACAAGGTCTTTGATGCAAGATGTGTCCCTTTGTGCTCCTTTCCTGTGCAGGAATAGGCATCCAGCACAGGGGAGGACGAGGAGAAAGCCTCAGGCCTGCATGCAGTCCGTGGACCACTCCGTGCTGTTGCCCCAGCTGCCATCCACTGAACTCTTCTTGGTGGCCAGTGATTTTTACCTGCTTGCAGGGCATTGCATGACCTTTACTTTAGCCAGTCCCTGGTGTGTGGCAGCAGCCAAGGACACAGGTCAGGCTGTTGGCACTGTGCTTTGTGCTCAGCATCCCTTGCTGTGCCTTCCCTGGGCAGACATGCGCGCCCTGGGTCTGCTGTGGTGCCTTGGTGGGGCTCCTTTGTTATCACTCACTTGAACCACATGTCCATCCCCATGCTGTGGCTCACTTGACACAAGCCTCATGTTGACTGAGTTGCCTAACAGTCTTTAAAACAAATGGTGCAAAGCTGAGGTGCTACAGGGCTCTTGAAGCACTGAAGGTATTTTGCTTGCTGTGGCGCACGCGTGTGTGTAACATATGTGAGGATTCAAGGCTTAGTTCTGATCCTGCTAAAGTAACATAAGACCTAATCCTGTTCCTACCGTGGCAGATTTATCAGAGCATGACTGCTAATGCTCTAAAGCTGACTGAGAGACAGCTATGTGCTGTGGACAGACAGCAGCCAAGAGTTCACTCCTACAGCTACCGTGGGAGCAGGAAAATAGCGATGAGTAATAAGAGTGAGTGGGGAATGCGCAGCAATTTAACAGCTAACAAAATGAATGTAAATTGATACTGTGCTCCCTGCATTAATATTAATTATTTCTCTCACCAAAATAAAATGAAAACATTGTAAGCACTCATTTTAAATTTTTAAGACTATACTATTAAGGCACTTATATAATGCATTTGGGACCTGCTTTCCTGTTTTGTACAAGAAATAAGAATTTTGGAACAAGATAAACAAGTGAAAAGAAAGAATAATACTGAGAAAAAGAAAATCATGACAGTTTCTTCTTGTAGTCTTTCTTCCTTTTCCCATTCAAGATGCTGCTCTGCCACTGTATGTTTTGCAATTCTTATTCCAAACGTGATTGATTGTGGTAGGTCTCTGGTAAAATTCAGTCCTGTAGGAGTGATTTAACTTGGGGAGTATGGGATTCAGTCATAGTTCATCATCTTATTGTCAATTGCAGTATATAGAGCTGTGCTGCTCCTCACAGCACCTTGGAAAGGACTTGCCATCCAAAAAAATTCATCAGTTCTCCTCTTTGTTCTGAGAAAATTTGCAGCCTCCATGAGAGGCATTACATTTGCTGCCTGTCCTGACTAGTGGGGTTTTCCCCCCTGTCCTGGATAGCTGGTTCATAAGATTAGGAGGTGAGACCTGGCTCCCTCATGTTTGGCCCCTGATCACATAGGCAGGTAGTTTACTTCTCTGCAAGTGTGCTCAAAGATGTGAGGAAGCAATTCCAGGCTGTCTCTGTGTGGCAGCCATTTAACACAGGACAGCATGCCTTCCTCTAAGCCAAGGATTTTTCTTTTTGCTTGCCTGTATAGCACACAGCATGTGTTGGGCTGATACTTGAACAACCAGTAATGATAGTAGCATATTCCTATAATGGTATTTCAGATCCATCCTCATGAGTTGTTAGAGATGGAATGTGGTTCTCCTCCATCTCCCCTATATTCTTACTGATAAGTGTGTTCTAGTGCTGGGCTGCATCTCAGGTGCATCAAAATCCCACATCTGCCACCAAAGTGGATGGTGAGACTGCAGATGAATGTGTAGGTACAGGCACAGGCAGAGACTGTCATCTATCAGTGCTGAACAGTCATTCTCTGCAGCTGTTCCCAGTCTCTTGTCAGGGAAAGACAGTTGCACAGGTAGAAAAAAGTCCCAAAGAATCAATTTGGCTTACAGAATTGCCAGCTGGACCATATGCATCTAGGCTAAGGTTTAAGCATGCTGAAGTTATTTTTAATTTTCCATTGCAGAGGAGGAAAACCCTTGGAAAATCAATATAGTTTCTGTTTTCCATAAGAGACAATGGACAGATTGTATGTTTTAAGGTTAAACAGATGTTTCTTCTGCATTTTTTTAAATCCATAAAAACAGCAGGAAAATATATAAAGAGGCAAAATGGTTCAAACAGATTAAGGGTATATTTTTGCCTTACTGTAAATATTTTAAAACATCATCTAGGGAAAAAAGCATTTAGCTTTGATTTAGCTAATAAAGTCCTATCATTTTCCAAACCATCTCCTTCTTTCTTTGTTTTATACAGAAGCAGAATGAAGTCACAAGTAAGAACAAAAAGAAAGATTATGTAATTCTTGTTAGTAATTGTCAGAAGATGACAAATACTCTAAAATGGCTGGTGTTTTGGTATTTAATATCAGGTCTACTTCAACAAGTTGAAAAGCCATTTGCTAGAATACTTTGAATAGTTGTGAAAACAAAAATTCTGATGCTATTCTTTAAAATCTCTCTACTAGGAGAGAGAGCAAGATGCAACATTACATGAAAATTGCAATGAATGGATAACAGCACCAGAGCTGTTACCAAAGGTGCAGTAATGTATGGAAGTATGGAGCTAGTATTAGCCTGATTTCTGATAAATATCTGTGGTTGCACAGCAGTGATAGAAAGCGGATCCAAAACTCATTGTGGAAAACACAGGTTCTTATTTTGTGCTTGTACAAAGTCTAGTGTGAAAAAGCCCACGTGTAATGGTTTCTTTCTAGCCCTTGAGCCCAGACTGGCCTGTGCACTCAGCCTGAGTCAGGAGCTGGGGAGGCTGAACTGCACTGCAATGTGTCTTCACTGGAAACTTGCGCCAACAATCCCAGGGACCTGCCATGCTGTAGGCCAAGGGAATAATGCACCGTTCATCGGGGTTGTGGTAAAGGCAGCACAGTTTAATACACTCTGATCTGTAAGGTTTATGAAGACTTTATTCAACAAGCACTCTTGTGTGCCCTCTGAATTTTCAACATCAGATAAGAAGCTTTATAACTCTGAATTATTTATAGGATGGTAATACAGTAGAACTGACCTTTTTATAGGGTAGCATCATGCAGGGAGAATGAAGTATTTTTACACAAGGGTCATGCACGCAAGACATAATCTTGTTGTTTCAATTGTGATGTCCCCTCACTGTGATCTCTCCTAGACATTTTTGCAATGGCTTTTCTTGTGTGTCTATCTTCTTCTGTATGAACTGAGGGCAAATCATGCAAAAAACATGTTAGGTTTTGAAGGAGAGCTTCCTGTTTCAGCTCTGATTGATCAAACGCAGTATTACAAAAACAGTTTAAAAGTTGTACCCATTCTGCTTGTGGATGGGCAGTAAGGCCTGTATTTCCTAGTTTAATGGGCCTGAGCAACATCTTTTACCTGCTCTAATGCCAAAGCATTAAAATAAAGAAAACTGGCATTGTATTCCCATGAGTCACCAGAACAATAGTGGAATAAGATTTTATCTATGGCATAGGAAATCCAGTGTGTATCATTTAGCAGTGTTTTTAATACAGTCTTTCGGATTCTGAACCCACAAGTACATGATAGATCCACATGCCTCTCAAGTGCTGTACTGTGGGTTTGAATCTGACTTGTACAGGTACTAAACCAAAACAAACACCAAAACAAACCCCTCAAGGTGTGCACTTTTAAAAACACCCAGAAAACTCTCTTAAGGGGTAGCTTATGGAAGTAAAAATTCTACTTTTTGTGATTAGCATTAATGTATTAAAGTCTTTCCTCTCCGGTCAATACTTGCTTTTTAAAAAATACCTGCTGGCTTTAGAATGTGTCATGTAATTGTTGCTTAGTCCCACTTCAGGTTAATCAATTTCTTCACTGCATCTTCCAACGTAAATGTGAAAAACACCTGGTCTGTAAATTTGCCTATTCATCATTGCAAGAGAGACACAGAGCAATACACAGAGACTGCTGAGTGCCCACTAAAATCCAGATTTTTAACATCTGCATCTACACCTTGGAGCAGCCCAACCCAAATGGAGCTCATTTATAGAACCAGAAGGACTGGAGACCCTGAATAGCATATGTGTGCATGTACTTGCCTTCCTCCCAAGTTTTGATAGAATTTTAAAGCTGGGACAAAATAGGTTAGGTGGATTCCTGACTACTTCTCAATCCCTAGTTATATCTCTCAAAAATGCAGGCTTGGGCTGTGTACTTGCATTGAACTCTAAGTGCATTAAATTTGCAGTAGGTTGGCACTGCAGGTTTGAAACCAGACTGATACTTGAAAGCATTTCTCAGGTGAGGGAAGCAAAGATAAATCTAATAGGCAGTAGTATTACTCATTTGTGCACTGCTATGCAGCAGGACTTTTTTAACTTATCTTGGATGGTAATATAGGGACATTAAAGATTCAGACTGAGCAAAACATGAATGTGAAAAGGCTGTATTCTTATTGGCTTTAACATCTAGCACAGTAAGGAAGAGATGTGGGTCAATGAATAAAGGCAGATTAATGATTGCATGGAGGCAACCTTTGAACGTCACTGCAAGTTGCTGTCAGATACTTGAAATTTTTTATCTTTTAAATTGCCACAAAGCCTTTTTTCCTTTAAAGGCTTATGCTATAAAAGTATGTGGCACTTCAACAGAAGTGCTGTGACTTGTAGGAAAATTACTCCTCTTGCGAGTGCTGTGTCTCAGGTGTCCGAAGAACTCCAGTATGGCTCTGACTAGAGCTGCTTGCAGCACGTGGCTTCTCAATGCCAGCTTATTGTGGGAGTTGATTCAACTAAAGCTTTCAGGATGTTTTGTAACATTTATATTTGTGATCACAAAAATAGTGTGAAACTTCTTTAGAGAAATTGGTAAGCGAAATATGATGATGCTAAGTTCTGAAGTGAGGTAAGGGTTGAATGTCTTCCAAAACTGCTCAGCTTTGTTTTCACTCGATGGATTTTGGTATAGTTTTAGAGGACTTCACTGTCACTGTCCAAGCTCGCTTGGCTGTGGCAAATGAACCTTAGGACTTAAACGGTGGGGCTAGTTCTGCGCACGCTGTGCCTCACCTAAAACATCCACTGCACAGGCTCGAAGGGCACAGACATGTGGGGAGAGCCCTGCCCAAATCTGCGTTCACGAAGGTTGGCCATTATTTATTATTATATATTATTATATTTATTATTACTGAAAACAGAGATTCTAGCTGCTTTTCTCTTTAGACAATTCCAGTAATTTCAATGAAGCTATGCTGAACTTGTACCTTTGAAGCCTGTGGTTGGGCA
Organism: Sakesphorus luctuosus; assembly: GCA_013396695.1. Lineage (NCBI taxonomy): Eukaryota > Metazoa > Chordata > Aves > Passeriformes > Thamnophilidae > Sakesphorus > Sakesphorus luctuosus. Next base: position 170,422 of record VWZD01008198.1, read on the forward strand.
TTTAGGTCTCCTAAATTGGGTATTTTAAGGTTAGAAATGGCCCGTAGTGAAATTTAGCAGACCTATTTTCCTACCTGTATCACGGCAATCTCCCAGATGCTGTATCACCTATAGCAGCTCTGTGTCCTTCACAGAGTTTTGTGTCCAGAATGATTTTTTTAATGCAAGTGTCTACAAGTGGCCATTCAGGAAGGCAACCTGTAGCTTTTGTCCCCAGCATTGCCACTGGAGGAGACCTTGCTCTGCTGGCAGTTGGTTTATAAGGCACCTTTTCAGCATTTTTATCCTTGCTGAAGGATAAAAGAAGTGAAGGCAAAATCATCTCTAACATTTTCATTGAAGTGATTGAACTTATGGAGAGCAAGTCATATTTTGGACAAAATAATTAAAAATAAATAACTGAATCCAGCATAGCTGGAAAACTGAAGCAAAGCAATAACATCTGTAAGGGAAAAAACAGACTTCTGAAAATGTAATGCAAATACACCAAACAATCAAGTTGCCATCTCGATATGTTGAGGATTAAGTATCTTGCTTCAGCTGATTTAATTTCATTCTGGTTTTAGGAGCTTGGCTTCTGCTCCATACCCACCTTACAATTTTCTTTTAGGAGCATCACAATCACGTGAGACTTCAGAGAGACATTCTGACTATGGTTTCCTAAAAATTAGAGTAGGAGAAAATTAATAGGGGATAATAAGAAACATGGGGACAGACTTTTTAGTATGGCCAGTAGCAATAGGAAATGAGGTAATGGTTTTAAAGTAAAAGAGGGTGGATTCAGACTAGATATAAGGAGAAGTTCTTTCCAATGGGGGCGGTGAGGCACTAGCACGTCTTACCCAGAGAGATGGCAGGTGCCCCATCCCTGGGAACATCCAAGGCCAGGCTGTACAGGGGTCTAAGCAATTTGGTGCAGCTGAAGACATCCCATCTTAGTGCAGGAGGATTGGACTAGATGACCTTTAATGGCCCTTTCCAACCCAAACTATTTGATGATTGTATGAATCTATGAATGCCACTGGTGGTGAAACAAGTCTCAAGACTGAGAAAACCTGTGATGTTTTTGATTCTATGTGGTCAGTGTCAGAAATATAACCTGTTTGTACTATATGAAATTAGGTGACTGCACTCATTCCACATGATTATATGATGAAAAAAATTATCTGGGAGATTTTTCTCAAAAAATTATCTGTCTGAGATATCCTTCTATTATACTGTCATCAGAAGTAGAAGCAGATCCTCACTGGAACTCAGAAGCATTTTGCTGCCTGCTTTGAATGAAATTCCCATTAGCCAAGGCATCTCATCTCCATACTGCAGAGTTACAGCAGGTTGGAAAGCCAAAAGTTTCTCCTTTTCAGGGTGAAGGTGGCTTTATACTGTGTGGGCATTGCAGACTGCTCTTTGTTTGGTATCAATTGTATGAAAATAGAATACAAAGGGTGTTTTTACAGCATAGGAAGAACTTTCTTGTTCTGAATTTTTCATACAATGTAAATATATTGTAGCATTTAAATATGATATACAGATTTCCATACACATATGCTGTATAAGAACTATGTAGCATGAGTTTTCTTACTGTGACTGCAAGGCTTTTGTAAAATGCCCATTAATTCTGTCCAGTCAGTCCTCATTGAGTGGATTGAAAAAAGTATAATGTTCCACAAATTGCTTACTTCTGAATGCTTCTATGTTTCAGAGTTTCTTCAGGCTCTTTAAATCAAAAGACAGATGATCCTGTCCTACTGCTGACTCATGCCTCTTATGTTTCTGTTCCGTTGCATGGGGTTTTTAACATTCTTCAATGTAAATGTAACAAACTGGTAAACCAGGCATTTCAGAAGCCACATTTTCTTGAGTCATAGCTATTCTCTGTCTCAGTTTTCCTTGGAGTTATGAAAAATTCCTTGTGCCTTAGCATGCAAAGGTTCTGGGAGAGTTTTTTAAAAATTATTTTTCTAGGGCTGGTTCTCATCACAAACGAAAAAAGTCAGTGCTGATACAGTTTTCTTTCTTTTGGATGTTTTGTAAATTTCTAGAAAATAGAATTCTTATTCTTGGGAAATTGTTTGCTTCCAACAGCTGTTTCTTCCTCATATCTGACTCTTCCTTAAAGAGTGGACAAAAAAAAAAAAAGACAAACACCTATGTTACAAGAAGACAAATCACACTATAGTTTGATGGTTTCTCCCTAAGTTATTACTTATGTATATAAGGGAGTACGGATTGAAGTATGTCTCTAAGTGTTGCATTGCAGTATGCTTTAACCCTTTCCCCACTCCTACTTAGTTTCTGGCATTCCTGAGAGGTGCACTTGCACTGTCACTACCTGATGACATTTCTCTCCTGTTTTGACTATTTGAAAATGTGCAACTTTCCATGCTTTCAACAGTGTCATCCTTCAGGCTCAACAAAATCCATAGAGCAGTTTGCAGACTATCTCAAACCTTTCTGTATGCATAGGAGTCAGAACCTATTTTGATCCCTATTGATTTAAGTTAAAAGATGAACTGCGTGCACTGATATTAAAGAAACAACCTGGCTTGGTTATAAAGCATGAGTCCATACTAGGAGCAGATGTGCAATCCTTCTTCTGTGGGTAAATGGATAGCAAAATGTCACAGGGCACTGCAAAGGGGAATTCATTAATCTTTGGTAAGGATAAAGCTACTGCAACAAGAAAAGTCAGTGAGGAAATGACTCTGTTGGCTGGACGGGGTTTGGGTGCTGTGTATGCTGGTGGCTCATAGACCTGGTCATGCAAAACCCTGCTAGAAATAGCACCTGGTAAACTCAGCACTGCTCTTAATGCAGGAGCCCTGGGTTAGAGGGCAGGGCTTTCATAAGTAATGATTGTGAACATACTACAATAAGTACCCTGTTTAGCAAAACCCTATTCAGCTGTTATAGGATCACTGGGGTGAACTGGCCCAAGTGATTGATATGCTTTTAACTCTTCTGATAGTGTTTGCAAAGTCTGTTTGTGAATATCAAACCACTCCCAGGTCTGCTTTTCCCACATTAATGAGTACAAGGGTCTTGCTATTGTAGAAAATCCAGGAACATGATTTCTCCAGTATCCTAAAGTACCTGAGAACTTTTGAAGTTCATTTTCAGTAGTAGGTGTTGGTATGGCATCCAATTTTGTAATGGTTTCACCTGGGATTACAGCCTAACCAGCAACCCACCAGGTTCCCATGAATTTTACCTCTTTAGAGGCACCTTAGTATTCAGCAAAGAGCACTTCTATACCCTTATCATCTAATTTATTCCATATATACTGTGCTGTTGTTCTTTCTGCACTTTCCTCTTCACTCTCTATCAATATATTATCAATGTATTGATAGATTTGCACTCCTAGGATTTCTATTTGTTGAAGTAATTCAGCCAGAATATTGTGTGCTACTCTAGGTGAGTGCTGATCCCCTTGAGGCAGGCAATTAAAAGTATATTGTGTTCCCTCCCAGGGAAATGCAAATTTAGGGTTATCTTCTCCCTGAAGTAAAACCCTGAAGAACACGTCTTTTACATCTAAAACTGTCATCCATTTCTGTGCAGTGGCTTACAGGGTGGCAGTGAGACTGGCAGTGTTTGGGATGGCTGCAGTGAGTGGTCCCTTATTGGCATTTAGCCACTGATAATCAACAGTTAAATGCCAGTTCCAGTCTGGTTTTCTCACTCGCCAAATAGGAGAACTATATGGGGAATGTGTCCTAAACATAATACCCCTTTGTTTAAAATTTTTAATTTATTCCTCTTAGGCTGCAGGAGAAATAGTGTCCCCTTTGAAACTGGTCACAGCTGAAGCAGGTAGAACTGAAGCCATTCTTAATAGATTCATTTTTTCTATTTTTTTTTGCAGAAAATTTACTATTTGGCATTTTTGTGGGCCCAAATGACCAAACAGAGGGTTGTCAGAAGCAAGCAGTGCTTGAGGTTTCTTAACACTCTTAACGCTTTTGTTGAATTATTTGTTGGGTATTTTTGCCTTCTGACTGTTACTTTGTGTTGATTCTGGAACCATTCCCTATATATGACAGACTGCAGGAGACATTTCAATTGTCAGATATTTACAGAATTGATAGAAAGTGGCCAGGAAAGGAAATGGTATGGATTGTACTAAAGCTGAGGCCTGGCTTTGATGTTCTGAGCCTTTTGCTTGTGACACGTATTTCCTGTGTGTTATGACATCGGTTAAACACTTCAAATTTTGCCTCTATTCTACTTATTTGGTTTTGTAATGGTAATACAAATGGGAAATATTTTCAACAAAATTATGATGCTTTAAAGCTATGTCCAGCAATGTGTTAGCGGCACAGTGACATCTGCTTCTTGCTCAAAACCAGCGCTAAGAGGGTGCCATCAACTACAACTAGGCACAAAATTTTGGCCTCAATCTGGCTTTGAAGTGTGGGAAGATGGAAGACATGCATCTGAGTCCAGACATTATCTCAGCTTTGACAACGTAAAGGAGAAAGTAGAACTGTTATTCTCACCTGTTCAGGCATTTAAGTTTCCTTTTATAACCATCTGACTTTAAAAGACCTAATTGGAGCAAAGGCCTCATCAGAGATGATAAATTTTCCCATTGCATCTTGTACTGTCCAAGAATGCTTGACCTTCCCAGCAGGAAGCACAGCTCAGTCCTGACTCCTGACCCTCAGCCCTTTGGTCAGGGCAGATTAGCAAGCAATGAAAATAGACGTCAGCCACAGGGAGTCTGAAGTATCTCAGTCCTGGTTCTCTTACATGCAAAACACATCTCAATGCAGCATATGATACATTTGCAAATCTGTTGCCCAATTTCTTCCTGCAGTCAAAGTGAGGACATAGGCCAGTGAATATTCCATTTCGGTGTTTGGTCTGTGAATTGTGGCTGTGCTAGGAGCCATTTTGGTTAGCCAGAAACCTTCTGAATTTAAGTTCTCTGTGTGTGGCTATCTACAAATCCAGAGGGGTGTAGCTGCATCATTGTATTAGTACCTCAGTCTGTAGACATTATGCAGACTTAGGTCCTGCAGGACCTCTGGCTGGTACCAATAAATGGCATAGAAAGCTTCTGCTCGGTTAGTCCCAAGGCTACAAGAGGAAGAGGGACCTTTGTGTACTGTATTCATCTGAGACTTGGGAGATACTAGTCCACATGTCTCCTCTGCAAAGAGATGTCTCTGATGGCCTTTAAGAAATAATTTATTTTCTTCTGTCTTCTGTTCCCTCTCTATAAAATAGGTACAGCATCATCATGCCAGACTGTGGCTAGGAGAATTAATGGCCTGTGTGTATAGAAAGGATGACGTGGTCTGTTCCGAGTTTAGATTTCATCTCTTTGGCAGGTGTCACCACAGTCATCAAAATGTTTTCATACAATTCCAGAGGCTTGTTTGTGTCTCCTGAGGTACCCAGGAGAGAGATGGAGCAGCCTTGCCATCATACTGCCATTTAATTGGGGTTGAACTAGAGGCTGTAGAGCAGCTGGGTCACATCTGAGATGTGGTGATTGGTCAGTGAATTGCTGCATGAAGCTGGCAGCAGAGTAGCTGTGCTGCTTCCTCACCCTGCCTCCCATTAGGGATTGTGAGCACAACTGAAGTTCTGGATGCAGCACTAACAGGGTAGTGCTCAGTCTCTGACACGGTGAGAAACAGAACCAACTACAAGGCTAACAGCAACAAAAAATTTTGGGGTGTCTCAGCACTGCTTTGCTGTTGGTAGTTGCTTGTAAGTTTGTCCTTGAACAGGTTCTGAATGTGAAGAAGCCTCTCTGAGAACAAGAACAGCATGTTGCGCTGAAGCGTGTAAATGCCTTGGAAATTCTTGGGCAATTGAGAGTGACTCATTGTTTTAGCACCAGTGCTGGAGATCATTTGGCAAGAGGCAGTTTCAATAAGCAATACAGGCACAAGGACCAAGTGTTTTCAGAGCTGGATGTGTTGCAGAGAAGAGCCTGGCTTCTCCTTGCCTTCAAGGTACAGGTTAAGAGTATTCTCCTGTTCATCTAAACCATGCTGTCTGCCTGATGACTGCTTCTTCAAAGCTTCAATATGGTAGATGTATTCAGCAAATGACAGATTTAAGAAGATAATCAAATGCAATATGCTATGCCAAACATCTATTAAGACAGGAAAACGTCTGCCTTCCCTCTGGGAAATCGTGTTCTCTTGAGTTGGGCAAAGATGAGGTGTGTGTGCTGATCAGTTACAATATACCCTGTGAAGTAATTTGACTGAGCTAACAGGGAGTCATTGCAACATCCTGCACCTCTGCTGAGTCCTTCTGGCTCTGCACATCAGAGCAGCAGCAGGCAGACAGCTGTTCACAGCCAGCTCTATACCCCTTAGCAGCAAACCTGGGCCTCTCACAAGGGAGAAGTTCTAATAGCAAAGTTAAAAGTATTTTGTGCACCTGAACAAGATTGGAAAGTTGGATGCAGATTATGTAAGCGGATAAAAGAGCAAAGCAAGAAAAATCAGATGATGCTGTTGTAACTGTTCAGCAAACTGAGTTCCAAACAGACTGTGCTGGGGGCAGCTGGCTTTCAGAACAGGTGATGATACATAGTCATATTTAAAATAAATGCTGGAAAATTGCATGAGTTACTGAAGCAACTGCTTTTCAACTTATAGTATTCCAAGAGCGATGATTTTGAAGAGCAGCAGTTTTGAATTTTAGCTGGTTTAATGCAAACTAATGTTCTAGAAATAATCCTCTTTATTAATAAACCACATGCTTTATTTCCTACAAAGTCATGTATGAAATGGCAAATGCTAAGTAAAAGGAAGACAAAAGACAGAATTTTTTGAAATGCTGGATCTGGCAAACTTTCCTTTTAGAGAAATGTTTAATAGCACCTGGAGTGGACTTTTTCTAACTGGGTAAGTCAGATTGTTTGAAGGGAAAAAAGTGAATTTAGGAATAAAATTGAAAAGATTTCTGGGCACCACTTGTTCAGAGAGTGTTTTCACTTAGTCCAACATCACAAGTCAAACATACATTGGAGCTGCTGTTGAAGTTATTGCATCTGTCTACACAGAGATGCCTGTTAGGAGCTGAGCTCATGTCCTGCAGAGGTCTGCACATCTTCCTGCAGACCTCCCACCACCCTGCTCATCCCACCCATAAAGGCACCAGGTGACAGTGACACAGCTCCCCTTCCTCCCAGTGGACATGGTCAGCAGTACAGTACATTTCTGACAAATCTTCTCAATGGCTTTCTAAGAGTTGACAGGTCACATACATTTATTTCATTTTTTTTCCAGAAAGCTCTTTTAAGAAGTTTAGGGTCTGACATTGTGTTAGAGATAAATAGTCTGCAGGTGAAACGTGATATCCAGCACTTCCTACTGTCTGTCCAAGAGAGATGGACCTCTTGGGTTCAGCTTTGTGTGGTGGAAAAATACTTTTTGTGCCATGCCTGTTCTGCTGCTGAACTTTGGGGAGCAGAGAGAGAAGAGGGCAGTTGGCAAGTATTTTAATTCTTGAGCTGTTTGATACAAGACCTGACTTTGAGAGAACAAAGGCAGGCAGTGTATTTACTGTTCTCAGCCACTTTTTGGAGGCAGTGAGAGCACTTGAGTATGTTGTCTCCCCCTGCCCTCAGTGTTGCACTGCAGCAAGGACACCACACTTGCCCCGCACGTCGACATGTCACCCTCTGCTTGTGCATCTGGTGGTACTGAGGGGTCTGCTGTGAGCATGGATACAGCCACCCAGTCAAGGAGCACAGTGGGTCAGCTCATTACCCACCACTTGAGCCAGAGGACAGCTTCTCCTCATAATGCATGCGGCACATCAAATGATGCTCCAATGCTGGCATTCTGCCAGGGGGACTCTTGTCCTGAGGGCTGGCATAAGATCCAAGTTATAAGTGAGCAGGTTTCAGAGTTCAGGAGAGTTAAACAATCTCTGCCAGCATTACCATGTCCTCCTTGACAGCATTTTCTAGAGCCTTCTGTCACTGAAGAACAAAAGCTGGATCCAGGCAGTTGCCTGGTGGTTCCATCCACTTCAGCCAAACAGGCATTTTGGGCTGAATGCCCCTGTAGCACAATGAGATTAATGGAAATTACAGCTGATTTACTATGCAACTATCCTCCTGAGCCAAATGTTTCCATCTGAAAATGCAGAAAATTTGGCAGTGCACTGGTGTAATGAATGCACCATCTTTTTGCCCCTTCTGTGCTTTTGCAGTCAAATATTTGCTAGAAAGTCTAACATTAGATAAAAATCAGGAAGAGAAGGGTAGAAGTCACAACTTTAAAGTTTCTCTGTATTTTACTTAATATATAATACTGGCTCAAAGTGTCAGGAAATGGATGAATGAAAAGAATGGAAACATGCTTTAGGCAGACTAGCCCAGGGGTGTGGGTGTGCTGTAGGTTTGCTTAAGCAGGGTCAACATGGAGTCCTTATGCCAGGAGTTGTAGGAGTTGAGTTGTGCTCTTTCATCTCAAGATAAAATGTTTGGTCCTGTGGCCTTTTGAAAAACCTGCTGGAAGTCTGGAAGCACTGTAGCTTGTTTTTATGAATCTGGTGCCAAAACCTCTTCAGCAGAAGCCCCTGTGCTGTCAGTAGTACAGAGTCAGATAAAGCCTGATATAAATTTGTGCTGTTGGGAGAGTGGTGATGAAGACGCATGTTGTGAGATTTCAGGGGCCATTTGAGGGGACAGCAAGGGTGAAGGATGAGACGGATCTTTGACAAGCCTCTGTTAGTCCCTCTCAGCCCCCAGATAGTCTGTGATTTGAAAGACACAATGATGGCTCAGAACCACCTGCCCTTGAGCTGTGATTTACAGTAGGGAAGTGGGTGCACAGAAGTTGTGTGGCAAATCCTAATTGACAGATAAGTTCCCATGAGAAATGGGGTTATTATGCAGTAAGGGAGATGGTCCTAAAAGCAGTTCATTTGATTAGGATGTCATTATGTGAAAGATTAAGAGTACTTTTCATTTATGTGGGATGCTGAAGCTGTTGCCAAAATCCAGCTTTCGGTGACTGATGCTGGTTGTATAACAATGACTGCTTTGTGTTCCTGAGTATTATAACCTCTTAGTTGAAAACAATGTCAGGAAGAGGTTCTTCAGCATTGTTTGCTGCATGTGCAAACACTTCTATTTTCTCTGAGCTCTCTGTTAGATTGCCCAGCTCTGTCTTTGTCAGGTATGCACACATAACAGGTCAATCTAAGTGTTGCTTACTCAGAGTAATGCACTGGGCCATACCTGCTGTTGTCTTTGTTTGAGTTTAGTTCCATGACTAACATAATTTTGGATAACACTGTGGTTTTGTTTGTTGTTTGGGGGTTTTTTCTGTCTCAAAATAGAGTTCTCCATTAGATGACTGTTTCCACCATATTGAAATACTCTCTTCTTGGAGTCTGGTATTATTTCTACAAATACTGAACTGCTGAAGTGTCTGGTGAACTCTTCAATTGCTAAGGAAATAATTTCCTTTTCTTGATATATATTTTTAATGTCTCGGCCTATGCCTGTGGTATAGAATCACCCATCTTTTCACCTGGAAAAATTTAAGTAGTTTTGTGACTGGTAATTCCTGCAGTCTAGATGTCTTACAAAGGCATAAGAAAGAGCAGAAGAGAGAAAATGCTCATGGAATCTGGAAGAGGACAATTTATATTTTCATTTGCTTAATTCTGAACAGTTAAACAAATTTGCACTGTGTAGTCAAATACAATCCTTGTCATAACAGAACAATTTTACAGCACCACTGAAGTGTCTACTCTTGGGTTGTGCTTTGCAATGGGGAGTGTTCTGGACTGGTTCTCAAGTGTAGGAGGTCCTGGTTGCGTCCCCAAGGTTGTGTGAGGAACATGGCAAACCTCTGCTTCCTCTCCTCATGCCCAGCAGTGCAATGTGATGCTGACAAAGCAGAATGTCACAGCACCTGCCATGGGTCTGTGACAACACGAGACCTACTGGGCTTCCAGCAGCTTCTCCAACCTCTCCCCAGCAACAGTTCTTCCTGTTTTCAGGAAAGTGAGAGAATAGTATTCTCACAGACTTTATTTCTGATCAGGATGATGGTGTTTTATATTCCTACACTTGGGATAAGATTCAGTTCATATGAAATATGAGACTAGAAAATGGGTAACATAAAACATGATATGACAAGCTCCTTGAAGATGCCCCTCTTGTTTTAAAAATAAGAAGATTATGCTATGGAAATATAAACCACAAATGTACATGGGGAACTAAAGAGCCTATGACACAGTGTGAGGAGGAGTTAAACTGAGATTACAAAGCTTCACTGTACTCCTAACCTGAGGTACGGGTTTGGTAGTGGCTTCTCCTGGATACTCATACAATGCTGAAACTCAAAATATATCATATTTCAGTGATGCTTAAAGATTAAGATTTACTGTGCCAGTATTACCAGTGGAAGAGAGGCAGCTTACTCAAGGGCAAGCTCTGTGTCTTGTCTCTCTCTTTTCTAATCTTGATACAGCAGATCAAGGAGAAAACTCTTTTAACAGTGTCCCCTGGGAGGAAGCAAGGAGATGTCACCCCAGGTATTTAAGTTTAGTCCAATGCGACATTAGAACATGGAAGACGTAGAGATGGCAAAGCATGATAGTTAAGCAATCAATGTTTTATTGATCACTTAAAAGCATGTAACCACGTTGACATACACTCTGTGCTCTGCCTTACTTTGGGTACAGCTGAAGTCTTCAAACCTGCCTGCCTCTCAAATGAAAATTAAATATTTTGCATTGCCTCAGTGAAGTGGAAAAAACAGGAGAAGAGGAGAAAGCTTAAATGAAAAGCTGTCTGTAAGGTGAAACATTTTAGTTCAGGGAAATGAAGGGTTAGAGTTGCGAAGCCGAAAGGAGGGGACAATTAGATAAAACTGGGATAGTTTTCAGTTTCAGGAAGTTAATTTTCCCACTGATTTGAGAAGATGAAGAGAATGGTAAAATTTCTATCCATTTGGTTTGTGGGATTGGGCGTCATCGTCTCTGTAGCTGAGACTTTCTGTTTAGAACCAATGGTTGAAGGTGTGTGCTAAAGCAGGAGGCAGAACATGGGGATGTCATCACCTGGAGAGGGCCTGTGTCTCCAGGCTGGAGTGCCAGTTCTTCAGTCACCTGCTTGGAGCAAGCTGGGGGACCACAGTTCCAATCCCTGCTTTCAAAAGCCATCCTGTTGGACTCATGGAAACACTGTCTCTTGAGTGGCTCTGTAGCATGGAAGGCAGAATGCCCTTCTGTGTTTATATCTGAACTGAAAGGGCAAGGGAGACTTAGAGCCTCTCCCTGTGGTAACTTCAACCATCCTGACCTGCATCTCACTTGCAGCAAGTAGGCATCTTGTCACAGTCACATCACAGAGTAAAGCTCTGGCAAGGGAGGGAAGGGGAACAAGAGCTTCCCTCACAGCATCTCTGTGCACTTTGGAGTTTTTGTGCTGGCTGGTGACTGGAGCCACACTCCTGAAAAGGGTGTTTAAATCCTTTTGGCAGAGGGAAAAAGGGAATTTGCTTTCAGCTGTCTATGAGTACTCTTAGCTACTCAGGCAAAAAGGGAGACGCCACTATGACTGTGGTGTCCAAGAGTCAGATGCAAGCACAATTTTTCTTTAACAAAAGTGGTTGCACATGCAATCTGAATTTATGATGAGTGAAATTCATTGAAATGAACCATTGTGAATACGTATCTGGCTGTATCTGTGTGTAAGAGGGAGAGGTGTGATAAAAATGAAGGCTAGGCCAAAGGCAACTTTTAGACTCGTATTTAATGGTGTTAGGGAGTCTGGAGTTTGCGTTTCCTACCTCTCTCACTAAAAGGCATGTAGAGGTTTTCAATATTCATCTAACTTAGTCATTCTCTGAATATTTTAAAAGTGAGTGTTTCAGTCTGCTTATAAAGAAAAAATGCTCTTGTGCCGAATTGTCCTGGTTTTCATCTTCTAAAGCAGTTGTTTTCTTCAGGAGAAATTCATAAAAGTTTAAGTTAACTGTGTCTGAAATCACAGCTCTCTTGACAAATAGTATTGAGGATTTCTTATCTGAAACTTGTAAGGATGAACTCTCACCAGTTGTAACAGAAAGCGACGTCTTGCACAAGTAACAATTCAAACTGCTGATAAATACCTGTGTGGCTGACATCAGACACTGCAATCTGTGCTGGGTCTGTGATGTCTTCCCATGAAACAGGCCATTTTGCCTCATTGGATAATGGCATTTTGCTTTGTGCATGTATAAACTGAAAGCCTAAGCATTGCTGCTATGTAAGTAAAAATATAATGGCTTTGGCCATATTCAGAGGATTGAGAAATTGTTGTAAAACTCTTGGAGATGTGTGAATGAAACATACTGATAAGACTGAAAGCATCTACTTACGCCTGTATTTGAATCTATATTTGCCATGGGACCTAAGTGTCTGCTTTCGCAGAAGAAAAATACCTGAAACAAAATCAAGAAATACAGCTCTAAATAATTCTCTGTGAAGTTACTTGGAGGGTTCAGTTGGTTCTTGGCTATTTTAATTAGCTAACCTGTGGATTTAGAAGACAGGAGACAGCTTTCACTTTTGAGAATTGACAAGGAGGACAGGGCCATCACTTATCACCAGCTGCAACTGGACAGTGGGAAACCGGCAGAGATGTGTTCCTAGGAACTGTCAGCTTGGAGGAGCACCTGTAATGAGAAGGTCTGAAACACCTCACTACAACTGTTTTCTTCCCTTCAAGGTTTTAAGCTTCTGGCTGTTCATTAGGGCTGAAGGGATTTGACAGCTGCTTTGGGAAACAGTGAGCAATGTATTTTTTCGCTGCTAATTCTCATTCAGTTATTAGTTTGTTTCCTTCTCACATAATGTTATCCAAACTCCTGAACAGGAAAAGGACAGACCATTTGGGTGGCACTGGGCATTTGGGTGCTCATGGGTGTGCAGCCATACTTGGCCACCTACTTGAGAATAAATCTTCTGATTTATTCTCTTTTTACGTAGAGCTGCAGGTTAGTTTGCTTTTCTTCAATATGGTAGCTGAACTTTAAGTCTGTTAACTCAGAGAGAGACACATACAGAACAGTTCACGTTATCTTAGTCAATTTATGCAGGGAACTTTCATCTGAGCATAATGTAATTCTCAGTTTATAATTTCAAGAGCTGCACAAGCCTTGTGCACTGGGGACACTGAGCATTGTATTTGTGTAGATTGGTTTGTGAGTGCACATTCGAAGGCAGCTGAATGACTCGTAAGCTCTTGGTAAGCTCTGATTAATTTGAATACATTTGAAAATACATTTGATTCCTCTCTTGGAAAGTAAAACACCTGTCAATCACTGTAAGCCTAATGACAGAAAGCAGATAAATGAAAGCAGAGGGGGAAAAGTGCATGAAAGGAAGACACTGGCTAAGAGGAAATTATCTTAATGGCAAGCTAGTGTCTAAAATGTAATCACAGAAACCATACTATATATTTTAACTATTCCCTCAACACATCATTGCTTTTCTCAGCATTACAACCTCTGGCTCCATTTCAGATCTCAAGTGAAATTGTGTCTGAGTTACAGGTGGGAAAAAAAATCTCAAATCCTTGACTCTCACAAATTGCTTGATTTCTTTCAGGAAACATTTAGTAAATGGCAGCAAACCACAGGGAGCTTGGAGAAACAGACCTTGACTCTTGAGAAGCACGTTGTACAGATTATGTGACATTTTGTATGGTTGTACTTTAGGTGACAGAGAGGTAAATTCCTGCTGTGAACTGGGCTCTTCTTAAGGCACTTTTTGAGGCGGCGTTGTCTGCCCAAGAATGCAGGTAGTATGTTGATCTGGAATAAAAGATGACACTACACGAACTGTTTGTGTATCTGATGTGTGCACACAGCTAGAAAAGCACCCCATGTGCTAAAAAAAAAAAATCAACCAAAAAACCATGAAAATAGTATTTTATAGGAGCTCCTGCTAGAAACTCTTGACACTTGGCTGTCGAAAAGCATAAACATTCTTTTTTACCTCATTTACTAGAAACAAGAGGTTACAACAGAACATTTTGCATCTTGATGGACATAGTGTTTCTCAGGGGGTATAATATTCCCCCACTCATCTGGCATAATTTCCCCAAAGCTCTTGTCTGAGATTAGGTATTTGTTTGTAACAGCTACTTTTTGTCTCAGAAACAATGACTTTCTAGTAGATCTTTAGCAATATATATTTTAATGGGTTTTTTTCATATTACTCTTACATTCTTTTAATGTTAGTGAAGGAGGTTGCTAAATGAGTTATAATATGCTGTAATTGTGTCTATCCAAATTATTGACCAGTGTGGGTTTTAGTTTTAGTTGTTTAAGTTTACAAATGACAATGTTTTAGAGCTTGTTCGGGGGAAGAGACATTTCTTGCTGCCTTAAAACCTGCTAGTGAGTCCATTGTGAGTCAGGCAGGTTTTCTTTATTATTTCCACTAATTGCCTTGGACATAATTCTGTCTTACTTTCAGTGGTATTTTTGTAAAAGCTTTTTTCTTTTCACTCAACACTAACACAGCCTGTAAACATGAATTAGAATGAGAAGTTTGACATAGAGGAGTGGAGTCCTGAGCTGTGCAGAACTTCTAAATAAGTAATAGTGACACGATTAAACACTAATATTTGACTTGGTATTTCTAGACTTTGTAATTAGGCTACAAAGCAGGCTGTCACAGAGAAGAGCTTCAGCACTGTTGCAGCTGATAGTGCTCATGAGAGTAACATCCAGCCCAGATGTTGTTCTCCATAGACTAAAACCCTTGTTTCCTCTATTCATCTGGATGCTCATGAAATTATGAAGTAGTGTCTCTTCCAAACACTTCTATATTAATGATCCAGTAGTGCACAGAAGTCTAGTTTTTCAGAAAGTTAGTAGGTACTGCTCTGACTAAAGGGACTGAGGGTGACTCCCCACATGACAGAGACCTCTTGGATGATCAAAGGGGTTGTGTCCATGTGTGTGTTGGCCCCCAGTCTGTGTGTCTCCCAGGTGTACCTGAGAGTATATATTGCTCATTTCAGCACTCCTGGTACCAGCACTTCTTTACAGCCCTACTATCAGGACTTTCCAAATCTTAGTTTGCTTCAAATATTGAGATTATAAATCAAAACTAGAAATGTCTGAGAGTGCCAAGGAGGGATGTGGCATCAACTGGAGAGAAACCTGTTCCTCTTCAGAAGCAGAAACCAATTCTGCTGTTGTAACCAGTAAAACTAGAGAGCACTTAATGACATCCACAACATTATTCCATACTTGTAATTTTTTTGTGTGACCCTAAGTCCCATGCACAAATGCATTTCAGCACAATGAAGAAACTCAGAGTCAAAGACAATCAACATGGGAGTACAATTGGCTTACCTGCATCAGCCCTTGAACAGGTATGTGAACTTTGAGGATTGTGTCTTGAAACTTGAGATGCATAATGGGAACTGCACTCTCACCCATCAGAAATGTGACCTGGGTACTTCTACACCTTTACATCCCAGAAGTGCTACCAAGGCTAGCATTAACCTAGGAATTGTCTGTGGTAATAGATAGTGGAAGTGAAGCTCATTGCAAATATTGATGGGAAGCTTCATAAGCCCGCAATGCTGATCCTATATTTTATGAGAAGGTAAAACCAGTAATTCCCTCCTTTCTGACAAGCCACCCCCATATAATTGCAAAAGACACAGTCTTCTTCCTCCACCTTTTTCCCTGACAACTGCTAATACAGTACTATAGAGATTCTTCATAATTGATCACATGCAGCTTTGGCTTCTTTAACATCAGTGTCAAAAACATTTTTATTGTTGAGCCTTCTGTCTCTCCTTTTTATTCCCTCCTTGCTTAAAAAGAAAAAAAAAAGGAAGAAATATTGGATCCAATTTTCATCAGACTAACATCAGCCTGAAGATATTTTCATCAGTTCTTGGCAGATCCTAGATGGACTGAGTAATAATAAATGCCTTTTCATGATTGTTTTCTCACACTTAAGTTCATTTTCTGTGAGCCCTATATGAAGTAATTTTAAGCTTTTAATTGTTTATAATATCTGGCACTTCCAGACTCTGTGAATGTTTCCGTATCGGTGAAAAAGAAATGTTAAGCATCAGAGAGAAATGCTGCCGTGCTGCTTGCTGTTAATGCTTAGGAAGACCTGACAAATCTTGCAGTATTTGTTCATGCTATAGAGGTGGTAAAAAGGGAAGCTTGCAGAGCTAATAATAGCAGCAGCTTTGTGGCCGGGAGCCTCATAATTGTAACTCCATGATGACAGTCTGATTCAAAAACATGATGAAATCCGTATTTCTCTCTAGTCCTGTAGGTCTTGGATCAGTTCTTACAAATTGAAGTTGAAAAGAAATTTGGATGCTTTTGCACAAGACCAAAAGATCCTTTCCACTTCAGATGCAGGCAGGTCTTTTTTAGCATTTAGGATAAGGTTTTCAGTATATTCACAAAGTCTGTCTCATGCAGTGATGGCACACAAGACCAGAATATGGTTGCTACTGCAGTATTTCTGTCTTGCCCTTCTGTTGATTACCTTCCTGGCAATGTGAGGAGAGGTAAAGAACACAATTTGCCAGGATCTGGCAGACAGTATCATTCTAGTGAACAACCAGCAGTTCAGAGGCAATGAAACCCCCCAGTGGGTTGTTCATTACAAGAACAACTACAGACAGTGAAGTGCTTAATTCCCTGTGTGCACCAAGTGGGCTTCCCTCTGGTACCAAAGCAACATGTCATTTTTAGATGTTTCAGTCAAACCCAGGGAAGTTCCAAAGTGATGTCAAATCTATGTAGTACTACACACTAGCGGCTTGTTGGTCCTGCCTTTCCCCATATGCAAGTGAAGGGCATAATGAGGGTAAACCTTTGCCTGAAATAGGTGGGCAGTCTGCTCAGATTTTTGAGCCTTTATTATGTTTTCTTCTGATGTCTTGCCCTCTGGTATTTCTCCTGTTGCCTGCATTGGGAATGTTTCCTCAGAAATGAGTGATGCAGCTGTTCCAGATTTGGCCTGTGTAATAATTTAGTGTTGTCTAGAGATGT
Organism: Sakesphorus luctuosus; assembly: GCA_013396695.1. NCBI lineage: Eukaryota > Metazoa > Chordata > Aves > Passeriformes > Thamnophilidae > Sakesphorus > Sakesphorus luctuosus. The sequence continues at coordinate 187,449 of VWZD01008198.1, forward strand.
CGAAGGAGGCAATAAGAGCAAAGCTTTCCTATGTGGCAGTTACTACACATTTGTTTGCAGCTTCCAAGTACTTTTAATTCCTGAGCAGGATACCAGTTTTATCTGTTTCATAGTCCTTAATGGCTTTATCTACCAAGCTTTTGCCTGGCTAGTGAATGCATGCAGATTTCTTTAATTAAATTGGTTACATGTTCTAGCTCTGAATGAGTGAGAATTTAAGCACTGAGCACTGTCTATTAAAGAAGCTGGAAGGTAGGAAATAATTTAAACATCTGCAAAGAGTTAAAATTGGAAAGCTTAGAGTTAAATTGAATATTCTAAAGGCCAATTTCATATTAATAAAACTACTCTCTGAATGCATCACAGTCATAAATGACTAGATGTAATACTTCTGTAGAAATTTTTAAACATAAGACCCTAGAATCATTTTCTAAAAGTGAATTTTTAACAGAATGAGAGTAAGGAACTGAAATGTATATCCTCCCTGATAAACAGTGCTGGAAAACAGGTACATAATGGATAAGTAAAAGATGGAGGTACTCAGCAAATTTTTTGCCTCAGTCTTCAATGGCAGCCTCTCTTCCCAAAACTCTTGAGTGGATGGGCAGCAGGATGGGGACTGGGGGAGCAAAATGCCTCCCACTGTAAGTAAAGATCAGGTTCATGACCACCTGTGGAATCTAAATATACATAAGCCTATGGGACCCAATGAGATGTGTCCCAGAGTCCTGAGGGAATTGGCAGATGTAGTTGCCAGCTCACTCTCCATGATATTTGAAAAGTTGTGGCAATCAGGTGAAGTCCCCAATGGCTGGAAAAAGGGTAACATTGTATCTATCTTTAAAAAGGGTAGAAAGGAGGACCCTGGGAACTATAGACCTGTCAACCTGCCCTCTGTGCCTGGGAAGATCACAGAACAAATGCTTCTAGAAGCTGTGCTAAGGTACATGGAGGACTGGGAGGTGATTTAGGGCAGCCAGCCTGGCTTCACCAAGGGCCAGTCCTGCCTTTGACCAACTCAGTGTCCTTCTGTGGTAGAGTGACAATAACACCAAGGTTGTGGGTTTTATCCCTGGGTAGGCCATTGACTTAAGAGTTGGACTCCATGATCCATGTGGGTTCCTTCCAACTCAGAATTTTCTGTGATCATGTAATTTATCTGGACTTCTGCAAGGTCTTTGACATGGTCCCTTACAACATTCTTCACTCTAAACTGGAGAGAGATGGATTCTATGGCTGGACTGCTAGATGAATAAGGAATTGGATGGACAGTCACATCTAGAGGGTAGTGGCCAATTGTCCAGAGTCCCAATGGACATCAGTGCAAAGTGGTGTCCCTCAGGGATCTGTTTGGGACTGCTGTTATTTAATATCTTCATTAATGACATAGACAAAGGGATCAAGTACACCCTCAGCAAAATTGCATGTGCCACCAAGCTGAGTGGTGTGGTTGATACACCTGAAGGATGGGATGCCATCCAGAAGGACCTGGATGAGCTCAGGAAGTGGGTCCATGGGATTCATCTGAAATTCAACAAGGCCAAGAGCAAGGTCCTGTACCTGGATGGGGCAATCCCCAGTATCAATCCAGGCTGAGGGATGAACAGTTTGAAAGCAGCCCCACTGAGGAGGCTTGGGGGTGCTGTTGGATGAGAGGCTGGACATGACCCAGCAATGTGCACTGGCAACCCAGAAAGCCAGTTGTGTTCTGGGCTGTATCAAAAGCAGCATAGCCAGCAGGGCAAGGGAGATGGTGCTGCCCCTCTACTCCACTCTGGTGTCCGTCTCTAGGGTTCCAAGCACAGGAAGGACATAGACCTGTTTGAGCTAGTCCAGAGGAGGATCACCAAGATGATTAGAGGTATGGAGCACCTGTCCTATAAGGAAAGGCTAAGAGAATTGGGATTGTTCAGCCTGGACAAGAGAAGGCTTTGGGTGACTTAGCTGCAGCCTTCCAGTAATTGAAGGGAGCCTACAAGAGAACTGGAGGGGGACTTTTTGCAAGACCATGTAGTGACAGGACAAGGGGGAATGGCTTCAAACTGAAAGAGGATAGGTTTAGATTAGATATTAGGATGAAATTCTTAACTGTGAGGGTGGTAGACACTGGAACAAGCTGCCCAGAGAAGGTGTGGATGCCTCATCCCTGGAATTTTCAAGAACAGGTTGGATGGGGCTTTGAGCAACCTGGTCTAGGGGAAGGTGTCCCTGCCCATGGCAGAGGGGTTGGAACTAGATTAACTATAAGGTCCCTTCCAACCCAAGCCATTCTATGATTTTATTCTTCTATGAAACTTAGCCTTGAATCAAAAAATGAAGGAATCTTTAACTGAGATGTGATGATGGATTCTGTATTACCATCAAACGGCATGTTTTTCTAAAAGACGCAATCTAGTGGTAACAATATTCCCCCCAGGGAGTGCCCCTTCAGGGCAATCCTATGACCTGCCTTATGCTAGAGGTCACATTGCCATCTGTTATTCTGGTCTTATCATAAAGACATGATGAAAGTCATATTCATGAATTATGTACATGTTGTGTTATTTAAATGATGCTCAGGTTTCAGTGCTGAGCACAGTAAAATCCTTATAACCGTTGCTTGACACTCCACATTTGACAAGCAAGTAAGGTATTTCAATTATTCATTTATGTCCACCTCATTTTTTAATACTTTGACCTTAATCTCTAAAAACATTGATTTTACAACTTCAAAATTCTATGATGATTAAAAAGAGGCAGGGTCTTTCTCCAAAACCTACTTTAGACTTCACCACTAGTTAATACTGAGGAAAGGGAAACATGCTGGGTGAAATTCCATCTTTCTTCCGTGGACAGAGCTCATGCACAGGCAGAAATGTGGTGACAGAGTGTGCTGCCCTAGGTCTGTGGGGACATATGGGAGCAGGAGTGCACCAGAATGTGTCAGCACATTACTCCACTCCTCTGAGCACATTATCCAAAAAATAAAGTTGTTATCAAGTTATCAGAACTGCATGCCTTGGTTAAAGGTTTATGTGATTGCAAGAATCTGTGCCTAACAGAGCTATTTTTCAAGTCTTTGACAAATCTAGGCTGATACATCCACAATACTCAAATTTCTGGCAGCTTGGGAAGCTTCCCCGTGGAGGTACAAGATTCAGCACCTTTTTAATAAAAACGGACTTATGAAATTATATTTGAGGTTGAACGTGTGAAATATACAGTTTTAGGCCTGGTGCTTAAATGTCATGTTATTTCATCTCAATTCTGGTTCTTTGTTCATATTTTGGTCTTGACATAGAGTTAAAATGCTCACACTAGATTTTTTCTGTGTGCTGAGGTCTTGAAGAGCACAATGTTGTGGTGAACTACGTAGCTCGTAAAGACTCCTTGTTTGTGCAGTGTATGATATACAGGCTGGGAGATTTTGAGGGTACAAAGCACTACCCCTTCCCAGACAGAAATAAATGCTTGGAAAGAAGGATAAAGAGGGACTGTTCTAAAAGCTGTCTGGGGATCTTTGCCATAATATTTTGGGGTTTAACTTTGAGTAAGATAGGTATTTATCAGAAGCCCTATCAAATTCCACATTTCTGTGTAGGTCCAAACTTCTCTTCCTTACAACAAATGAAATATATTTTTTTTTCCTTTGTGCTCTTACCACTTGTGGGAGCAGGTGTATATCCAGTGGCATAACAACTATATTTTCTGAATAACTTGGTTGCTACTTAAGCTGTTTAACCACTTAGAATTTGTGTTTTCCTTAACATTTGTAAAAAAACAGTCCATTTAAAAATTATTTGTATTTTTCTTTATAAGGATTTGTTTATAAAATCCAAAATTGTATTAATTAAAGTATTCTCAATTACTTCTAAGGTTTGCATAGTTATAACATTTTTCCTTAATGCATAAATATGGAGCTGTCTGGAGAAAAAATGGCATTGGGGAACTTGTGAAAAAGGAGACAAGTGACAGCTCTGCCTGGGCTTTCTAAAGAGAAGTTGCTCTCTGACAGCTATTTATCCAACATCTTAGGAGTTGGTTAATAGGAGCCAACCCAGGAGCTGGAGGCGATGTCCCCTGGCAAACGCACGTAGGTTTGATTTGCACCGCATGAGTGCAGCTTGTCACATAAATGCATGTGTGAGAGATGGCAGGCAGGATGGGAGACCTGAGGGTTGCATTTCTGCAGGTTGTTGCTGTGCTGTACTTCCCTCATAGCTGGTGTAAGGCATCATGTGGAAAAAGGAAATCGGGGGTCTTGTCAGCGTGGTAGCAGTTACCCATGGCAAAGGCCATGTCATGCTCCCTCCACATACATTCCTATTCCTCTTGCAGTCTGATCTCCTGAAGGTAAAGTGGTGGAGGCTTGTTCAAAGCCCTGAGGCTGATCACCATATGGCAGCAAAGCTGATGGCAGGTCAGCCATGGCAGAGTGTACTTGGCATCCACAGGGTGGGCTCACCTATGTAGTGCCGTGGAGAACAGTGGGGGCTGTGGATGGATAAGTGCTACCAACAGCTTGTCTATCAGTGCTCGCCTTTTTGTGTTTGCTGGTAGATTTATTTATCATGTACTCCAACATGAGGATCACGCTAACAGCTGCCTGAGGTGCAATGTTTAGTACCAGTATGGGTTGGGCCAGGCTGTCAAAAAGCGATTGCTTGATACTTGCTCATTGCTCTCTCACCTGCATGGTGCTGGAGCAGAGGCAGGTTCTGTCAAAGAACTTACTCATTTATGTTACGAAAGCCAGTCATTAAATAGTGAAAAGTGCTGGAGTGCTTACCAGACAAGGGGCTGCGTGGAGCGAGGCTTGGCCCAGACACAGACTTGGCAAAGCAGTCTGGCCTCTAGTTCTGCCAATCCTTCCCTGATCACTCCTGTGAAGGTGACCGTTGCACCAATCCATCAGACATACCTTCTGAGCATTTAAGGAAAGCACACAGTCCTGATCCATAGGTCAGATTGAGAAGACATGCTTACATCAGGATGATGTGAGACCTCTTAACTCCATCTGATGCAGGATGTGGATATACACACCAGGACCAGACATAAAAACTCCAGGAGAAGGAAGGTTTGAGGACACAGAATTTTGCAGAGACCAATTGACTTGGCCTGTAGCTGCTTTGGTTTGCTGGGGCTTTGTGCCTCCAGAGCCAGCCTCAGGATGCTGCTGGAGTAACCCCCAGAGCCCCTGACTGGCATCACTCAGCTCCAGCAGGGCATGCAGAGAGTTGCCCTAATGTTGGGCTGACACTTGTCGGTCAGGTAATGTGGGAGGCTGCCAGTGTGTGGGAAGCCATCAGCCTGCAGGATTGCATTGAATCTCCCTTCCCAGCCAGTGCTATTCTTTCCCTTCTAAAGGTTACACTGCTTTGCCCACTTTCTACTGAGCTCACTGCAGTCTGAGTTTCCTGAGGCGGGGGGGAAAGGCTGTCAAGTACCCTGTTTTCTTATTCTTATTTCATATTTAGTTTCCTAATTGCAGCTTGGAAATAAAATATCCTTCCTGCTAATTTTATTCTTTTGTATTTGGGAAATGCTGCCAAGTCTGACAACTTCTTCCTTCCAAAGACACACTGTTGAGATGTTTTTTCCCTGCTTCACCATGACAAAACTGTTAAGAAGCATTGGAGTCTGGAGAAACATTCATTTTTTGTGTACCAGTGAAGCAGTGCTTATTAGCTTTAGCTTAATTTAAATCTGTCTTCAATAGAGGGATGGGTTTATTTACACATTTCCTAATAATGATTTGAATCTGAAAGCTATTTCTGCTTTGGAGTGTAAGGTCTTTGAGTGGGTTTTCCCAAAAGCAGCTAAAGAGATTAGGTATCAGTGTTCAGTAGAAGTTGGGAGCTGTATCTTCTACACTGTATTGAAAACTTCACCTTAGGGGACCTCTCATTTTCAAATACGACTACTTACTGGTTCTCCTTTAATGCCACACTGGAGATGTTTTTTTGCTTGGAAAATATCAATACCAACGTAAAATGCAAGGAGTTTTTGAAGAGATTGTGTTGCCATCACATACAAGGAAGAAACATTTCCTAGGTGCAGGTTGGGACACTGTGAGGCTTTCATCAGTACTGCAAGCCCCTTGGGCTGCTCTGACAGAGATCACTTAGCCCACAGGTTTAGGAAGATATAAATAGGAGGGTAGATGGAAAATGAATGTTTCCTTGTTCAAGAATGTTTCATTTTTCATAGAAATAAAGAAATAAATCAAGATGTGAAGCTCTTCTAGCTTCTGAGATAATCAAGCCATAAACAGCTTCCCCATGTCTTGCAAAGCCCATCCCTCATTGTCCTTGTGTCCTTGGCTGTGGTTCTGATTGAGCCTTGCCTCATCGCTAAAATGCATATTGCTTCTAGAAGAATATGTGGGAGGGAAGGGAGGGCAACAAGTGCTTTGCAAACTGCCACTGCAGAGTCCAGAATAGTCTCTGCTGTACTGACACCACAAGTGGCCAACCAGCACTAAAGTAATATCAGATCTTTTGCAGTGAGTGAGCTCTGAGGTGATAATGATGGGAATGGCTGTGTAATATTAGAAAGTTGGTGCTAAACCAGACAGTTGGGAAAACAAACACGAGAAGTCACTTTTAAAACAAAATAGAATAAGTAACTTCCTGGGATCATTATATTTACAATGGCACTCCTTGCTGACCTCTCAGAGCTGGAGAAATATTTTTCTTCTTTATTTTTTTTTCTTTCTGCTGTTAAAAGACAGATTGTGCCTGCTCTTAAGTAATGAAATAAGGCAAGTTCCACACAACATAAGACATTTGAAAATGTTGCTATAAATGTGCAGAGGTTGTGCACTTCTCAGTTAAAATAGATTATTTCAAATGATTCTTTCTCCAACTCTTCCCCCTTAACAAATGTGCAGTTAATCACAGAATGAAATCTCTTTCCTCCGTAGATTGTGTTCCGGAAAATCAGCGACGTCAAGCGTGAAGAAGAGGAGAGAATGAAGAGGAAGAATGAAGCGCCTCTGATCCTACCCCCAGACCACCCAGTGCGACGGCTGTTCCAGAGGTTCAGGCAGCAGAAGGAAGCGCGGCTTGCAGCAGAGAGGGGTCGAGATCCAGACGACCTGGATGTGGAGAAGGGCAATGCATTAGGGGAGCAATCCTCCACCCGCGCAGTGGTCAAAGCCAGCGTTGTGACTGTCCGGGAGAGTCCGGCGACCCCTGTGTCGTACCAGCCCGCTTCAACCTCTGGGACCTCCGACCAGGCAAAGCTGCAGGCCCCCACCTCGGACCACACAGGGGGTAAGGCAGTGGGGGACTATCCCCGGCGAAAAGGATGGGCCAAATTCAAAGAAGCCTGTGGGAAAGCTGAAGACTGGAACAAGGTCTCTAAAGCAGAGTCCATGGAGACTTTACCAGAGAGAACTAAAGCTTCGGGAGAAGCTACCCTGAAGAAGACAGACTCTTGTGATAGTGGCATTACAAAAAGTGACTTGCGCTTGGATAATGCAGGGGAGACGAGGAGCCCACAGGACCACAGCCCGGTCCTCACCGAGGTCAAGCATTCCTTTTATCCCATCCCAGAACAGACTCTTCAGGCCACCATGCTAGAAGTGAAACATGAGTTGAAAGAGGACATCAAGGCTTTAACCACAAAAATGACCAATATAGAAAACCAACTTGCTGAGATTCTTAGGATATTAACTTCAAGAAGAAGCTCCCAGTCGCCACAGGAGTTGTTTGAAATATCAAGGCCCCAGTCTCCAGAATCAGAAAAAGACATGTTTGGAGCTAGCTGAGGTGTTTCTTTTTAAAATCAAACAAACAAACCAACCAACAAAGAAACAGTCCCCTAACACTTTACATTTAATCTTTCTTGAAAACAAGTGAGGGACCAGCTCACTAAGCATGTTCCCTCTGTCTAAAAAGGTGTGATAACAGGAATTGCAACCTCATGTCAAGATGGCAGCTGACTTTGAAGCCTTTTTGACAGCAAGGGTACAGTTCCTGATTTTTTTCTTTTCTCCCTTGGTGCCCATTCCCTCTCACTCCCCCTCTCTCCCTTGAGATGTTGGAACAAAAATTCTGACAGCAGCAGCCGTCCCTGTGAGCCCCAGGTGACCTCTGAGGTTTTTGGAGCATGCCTTATGTCCTTTGCTCGGGTTTTGCCTATATAAATAAGCACTTGCCTGGGTGCTTATATTTTCAGCATTGGTGGGTTGTTTGGATTTTTTTTTTTTTTGCTGCTGCTGTTACTGTCTCAGTCACCTGTACAGCATGTTTGATGTCACAGTATATTTTCATATATCTGTAATAATGCAAAGAGCAGTAGGAGATATGTATTTCAAGTCAATAGATTGTGTGCTACTCGATACTGAAGTTTCTTTTGGGTAGTCAAGGAAGGGCTAATAAGATGAAAAAAAATTGTATTTTTTAATTGCAAAGTGACATATTGCTAAAGCAATTACATTTACCAACATCTTCAAAAATAGCCACGGTATTTCAGATCTGTTAATAAGTGGGATCTTACACACTCTCATTCACTGGATCAAGGATACTGATTTTTCAGAAACTTAACTTTTGTGTCAGATGTCTTTCAATATTTGTTACTTTTGCTTTTAACTCCCGCTGCTGGCATTTAGAGGGTTGGGTGTGCAGTGTACCTGAGTGCAGCTCTCTGTACCACATACGGTGAACATCACTAACAGGTCCTGCAGCTTTGCCTCCCGATGAAAATATACTGTGGCATTAATGTCCTGGTTTTGCTAATCTGCTCTTTTAATTCTTGTCAAGTTATTATTCAGAAGTTTCTGTTTTGATAATGTTCATTGTAGCCAAAGGCTTTCACAGAATTTTTAACAGGTTTAGATTGTGGCATTTTCCTCTACATCCAGATGTTTTGTTTCTGATCTAATCTAGCTAGGAAGCAAATGGATAGTAGAGGTAGAAATACAGTGCTTACTGTATACAAGTGCTATTGTAGCAAGGAAACAAAGAGATCTGCTTCTTAAAGAAGGAGATGTTTCCAGAACTTATATTTTCATAACTTTTTTTGGAGGAAGATTGAAGCACTTTACCAAAACTACTCTTCATTATTCATGTTGGGTAGCATAGCTGGTATCACGACTTAGGTTCTCACCTTGGAATAGAGGTGTGTATTCACTCCACTGCTCTGCTTTGTTCACTGCCTAACAGTAAGTTAGAGCTCAGAAGTATGAGGCCACACTTTTATGGGTTTTCATTTTTAATGGCAATAGGTCTTAACACTGTGTGTGTTAAGTCTCATTCTTTTTCCATGGTACTAAGTCATTTATAAAGAAACACATGATTTTTGGGGGGAAGATTTTTGTTCGTGTTCAGTATGGAAGAGGCAAGGAAAAGGAGCAGTTTACAGGATTTCTGCTGGCCTGATGCTTGCACAGAGCAATGCAGAACTGTGTCAGGCATCCTGGGGAAATGTGAGGTCCACTGCTAACTGGCACCTGCCCTCATTTTCTAGTTATTCCAAGTGCAGCACCACCATTTCCAAGTCCAGAGGCAGCTAGTTTAGGATTGACTTTCAAGGGTCTTACACCTTGGTTCGATAAGGAAGTGCCCACAGATTGTGAATTCTTATCCAAGGACTGAAACATTCCTGAGAAACAACTCTCGAGATCAAATCTGTAGGTTACCCTCTTCTTTCCCACAAAAAAAAGGCAGTAGGGAGGGAGGAGAGTTGCTCTGAAGCTAAGATGCCGTTTCCTTAATTTATTTCTGGTTCCATGTTCAGGTTTTTCCAGTGGTAGCTGTGTCTTTTACAGTTGCACACTGCACACCTGCAGTGCTGAGGAAGGCTCTCTTTCACCAAAGCCATGCTGTGTGTTTGGTGCTTTAATCACTGTAAGTGGCAGCAGTTACCTGCAACAGCTATGGCATGGCTGCCATAAGAAACCCATATATCCAGGGTTTGAGTTAGAAACTATTGAATGATTTTTTTCTTTCTAGTCTCCTTAGTCAGTAAATTCCACCTCACCTAAGTAAACCCCAGTGGTACTGATATGCAAGGATCTGTAAATGATTTCCAAAAGTTCCAGCAAGTTTTTCCAGGCTGCCTTGGAGTCCATTTCCTGATCCAGGCAAATTCCTCACCACTATGGGTGTTCTCAACACTTGGTTTTCTTCACAAAATTTTTGAAAGGCTGAAAGTCTTAGCAAGTCCTTTGTGAAAGTGTCACCCATTTACCTGCTGTTGGATAAACATGGACATCAACTTACCCCAGGGAGACAAGGGAGGAAATGTTTGCAACCTCTCAAGTATGTGCCTAGTATTTGCAGAATTGCAGTGTAGACATAGAGTTACATGTGCAGTTGCAGGTTACCTGGCCCTTTGTTGCAGATACCAAATTGACATTTCTCAGTGATTCTTTTGTGTGCCCTCAGGGATATGCTAAAGGTTATTCTGGTGTTGTCAATTGCCCAGCCTAGAGTCCCAGCAGGACCAGCCCTAGAAGCCCTATAATTATAACAACCCACTCCTGTGACCAAAGGCAGACAAGTCCCCATTTTCTGGGGGTGCTCCTTGTGTAGCCTGATGCTCTGTATGATACTGAATTCCTGTACACCCCATGTGTGACAGTGAGGTGGGCACAGCACCAAGCCCTTTTCTAAGGCTTTTTTCAGATTCCTAACATGGCCTATAAAGGCATTTGTTATCCATTTGTAAAGCCTCCAAAGATTGTAACACACTCCTGAATTCCACTGAAAATTTAATGTCTTTGAAGATTTTGGCCAAATTTAATTTTGTTATGGTCATGAAACTGCAGAGAAACTCTATTCCTTATGATGACACCTTCAGGGTGTCTGCTCCAGGGCAGCCCTGACAGTTGTCCATGTCACTCGGATTTGTATAGCTGTAACTGAGATTAAGCCCATTATTATGAACTGTCAGGCACTAAAACTAGTTGTAAGAGAGGGCATCATCCCTCAGTAACTTGAATTTGTTGTAAGAGATTTTATAAAAAAATACTGTCTAGGATGAGCTTTGGTCTTTGTATTACCTGGGCTACTGAGTGGTTAAAAAAATGAACAAGTCCATGCCCACTTTGGAACTAGTCACTCCTTTGGACCTTGGACTAATTTGGACCTGTGCTGTCGTCCAGGCTCTGCTGATGTGACACTTTTCCTTTACAGAGTGGCTGAAAGTACCTCTGTTGCAAATCTGTCTTTCTCCATTGAGCCTTACACTCAGATACCTGTGGCTGGACAGTGTGTGTGCCCACCATAATTGTTACTTGTTCTTTCATTTTATTTGTCAGCCTTTCCTTTTTCTCTTGTTCCTCTCTACATGTTGGTTAAGACTTTTCACTTAAATTATTTTCCAGCTTAGAAATGAAAGATCTCTGAACATAAGACTCTGCCCCTTCACAAGTATTTACTATAAGAAAAGCATACTATAAGGAAAAAAACAACAGCAACAAACAAACCAAAACCCAAAGCCTCAGTTTTAACTGTGTTCTGGCATAGTGCTTCTGCCATTTAACAACCTGCTAAATAACCTGCATAATTCTAAAAGAGATGGTGTGTTTCATTTTGACTATCTGGTGTAATTAAATTTCAGTCAAAAGAAGATAGTTGAGAGAAAGAACCTGGGTTATGATTTGATGAAAGAGGAACTTTCTGAAAGTTCCTGCTGAAATGGTTAGAAAGAATACCAATATGCAGCACAAAAAAAAAAGGATTAAAAAAGCAAAACGCAGTCCTCACCCCTACCATTTTCAAATACATTTATTTCTGTCTGGTATTACATGTATACTTTTGAAAACATCATTCTTGCTTTAAATCTCTTTCACAGTGCTGCCCTGAATCCCAGCGAACAGCCTGTTTAACAGCTTCGAAGGTGATGTTCGGTTTCTACAGTACTTCCCTTTAATGAACTGAACAAGATATTTACTGTGACTATCTGGTGATATCTTTTCAATCACTTTTAACCAATCTGTGAAAAAAATTAGTACATAATTTGTCTCTGCTATATAAACAAACGTGTATGATTGCGCTTGTGCAGATGCGTGTACATACACACACATATATAATGTCTATGTACAGTGAGTCTATGGATTGTGTTTCTGTTAAGTAAAAGCACGTTCCTCACTTAATGATTCCAGTTCAAGAAGGGAGCTTAAATCTTCCCAGTAGACATCCACCAAATGTCCTAGTTAGTGGCTTGTTTGTTAACTGTTGAACTTTTAAGGCCGTGATTGTCGATATTTCTAGTTGGACTCAGCTTCATACTGTGAGTCTGGTAAATAGTGTGACTAAGAGAAGATTTGGCAAGGGTTGTGATCATCAGGAAGAGATACATGGGAAACTGGAAAAATGCTGTGTCCTGGCTGGTGGGGATAAGGCTCATAAGCTGGTGTTTGTTGCTCACAGTATCTCTGAAGCCAAGCTGCCCTGGTAGTGTTTCTCATGGCTTCTCCTGCAAGACAGATGGTGGAATAAATGGATTTATTTCTTCTGGTGCCAGGAGCTGTCTCAAAGGTGCTGAGCCTATCCTTCTTCTCATGGGCAGTGTACACATGGTCACTGCACCTCTGCTTCCTTGTCCTGGTGTTAGGTGATACAAAGCATCCTCTACCGAATTCTTCATTTCCACATTGTCTCCTGTTGGTGTATTGGCAATAACAAAGTCTGTGTTTTAGCTGCACTTATAATTCATTAAGACAAATATTTTAGAGAGAATCTCATGCAGGGAAAGCTCCAGAAATTTGAGGTGAGGCACAGTAGGGTACTGTATCCTCCAATCTGACACAGTTTTGACCACATTGTTGTGGCAAGCATTGATTCAATTAAATAAAAATAAAGCTTTTTTTGCAATAAGATATTTCCAGCATTTAGCCTTAAGACCCTTTCATAAGTGATATAATTCAAACTGTGATTTCATTCTCCTTCCTTCTTAATGTTCTGTAGTATTTACAGTGTTGCCTAAAGATGAAGCACTTTGATTAGCTTTCTAAATCTAATGGAAATCACTTGCTGGTAATCACATTTCTTTCTCCACTTATTGCCTTCTTATTAGGATAATGAATTACTCCAATAGCCCTCTCCCCTCATAAAGCAAAGAGACAGCTATTGTCTGAACACTTTTGTGCATCAGGGTTCCAACCTGTCATATTGCAAAAGTGTTTGTTTCAAAGATTTTTTTTTTTGCAGTTCAACAAAGCTAATGTGAATTTACCTGCAACTGTAATCTGTTTCCAAACTGATTGTTGAGTGTTGTGTAAACATATTTGATGTGTAATCCCAGATCACTTCTGTAACTGGATCTAAATGCCTATTGTTAACAAAACAGTTCGGGGGTATCACTAACTTCTGAAAGGCTCATGGGTTTTTTTCTTCTTCCCACTAAATCTGTGACCACTAACATAGAAAAAGAATCATTTTAGCTGTAGATGAAAGAAGTTCAATAATCTTGTATCAGGATGAACTGCTATATAAAGAAATAGCAAGATTTCTAATGAATGTGTTATATTATCGTACCTACATACAATCAATATTTGTACATCTGTTGGAGACCTGTCTGCGTTTCAATATTTAGCCACCACTGCATGGACACTTGATTGATATGCAGCTAATGCAGTTGCTTTGGCGCTTTTCAATGTACTTCACTGTTTTTATCCTTTCAGAAATCCACCAAATACTCTTGGTTCTTTTTCTTTGCATTTGTCACTTTGTTCAATGAAGCATGACTAGAAAAAGAGAACGAGTAGATACTATTTTTGTGGTCAGCAAAGCAGCTGCCAGTAGATAGACAGTGTGTGTCTGTATGTATACACACTGTCTGGGAATGTTTCTGTTACAAATGCAGCCACCTACATTAATGATATCCCTAGTCAACATTTTTAAACAAGCACAAATAATATTTGTAAAAAAAAAGTTTAATTTTATTTATTATAGTAATAAACTATTTTATACATTACACTTGCTTTGGTGTGCTTTTCTATGTGTTGAATATGTACTTATAAGATCAAAAAGGTAGTTATAAATTACCCTCTAGAACTTCTGGCTAGCAGGTTTTTTGCTGTTGGTTTGTATCTCCAGTGTTACCAGTGGAGCAGTGTGATGTTATTGTTTCATTTGTAAACAATTGAGGTTGTTTCCTCAGATTTCTGTCTGCTGTGTATCAGTGCAATTGGGATTTACACTTCCCAGGTCACTGTAAACTGAATTCAGGTGTTCTGTAAAGTCAATATTCTGGCACCCCAGATAGTGTCCTGCACTGTGGGCCCCAGTCTGGGCCAGGTATCTGATGAACAAGAATGAGAGGACTGGCTGTGACCTGTCTGAAATGATCATTCCATACCCTGAGGGTACACGTGTCCATAGTTGGTCTGTGTTCTAGGCCATGTTCACTACTGCAATATCTGAGAACTACCACAAAACTTATGGCAACCAGAGTACTAGAGATCAAAGAAGCTTCTGCTGGCCTGTCACCTGCTGCAGAAGAAAGTGATATCATTACCATGGACTTACACAAAGACACACCCCACAGGAGTGAAGCCCCGAGGGGTGTGTCACCTGGCAGTGACACTACTGCAATAGGTGGCAGTGAATATTATTTTATTGGCTACCTCAGCAAAGGAATCGATAACCAAACGTGATGCCAATGGGAAATCCTTTGAGGTCAGAATAGACATGCGGCAGCATCACAGTCAGCAGCCATTCCTGCAGGCCAGAAGCCACTCTGGAAGTTTATGCAAGGCCAGGATGTCAGCCTGGCCCCCGTGAGCTCTGCACCCATTTTTGCGGCTCATTCTCCATCCTCTCACTCAAGGGTCTGGTGAATGCAGCTTGTCACCTGTATTAAGACACTACACAGGATTGTGAATCTCATCTTCCACCAAACAGCAATAAAGCACAAGCTTTCAGACTGCAGAGCTGAGGCGGAACTCTACAGAGCAGCCAAGGAGCACAATGAGGAGCTATTTTTAACGCCATTTCTGCATCCTCTGTCATATGTGGTGTGACAGGATCTCTTGTCACTAGAACTGTTTCTGTGACCAGTGTGAAAATCCAGCTTTCTTTTGCCTAATGTTATACAGTGTTCCCTAGACTTACTAGAAAAGGGAAAATTACCATAGTGAAGGCATGTACTTTTGGTTGGGATTTTTTTAAGGTGTCTAGAGGCTGTTGTGCTCATTTTATGCACTCCCTATTATTTTCCTTGCTCAGGCACTTCCTGCATTCTTAGTAGTCTCCCTGGCTATGTTGCAAGCCTAAGTGAGTGCAGAGAGGGGTAGCACTGCCTGTACAATGTTCCCCATCAGTTTCCCTCCCCTCAGCAGCCCCACAGCATTTCAAACCAAAGCTAATTAACTACAGCACTTTTTGCTGAGGATTGTGTGCCAAATTGCTGAAGCTCCTGTTCCACGTGCTGGCTTGTCAGGCCTGGGCTCAGCTGGGCAGCAGCAGCCCCAGCAGGTGTGAGCAGCCCCTGGCCCACCTGTGCCAGCCCCTGGTCCCCATTCACTGCAGCTGGGAGCACATTCAGAGCAGGAACAAAAGGGTTTTAGAGCACAGGGTGTGTGCTATGACTTCTGACTTTCCTCAGGAATAGCTGCAGGTATTGCTACTTCCCTTTGGTTACAAGTTAGTGTGCAAAGTGTAGCACCTACAAGACGCCTGCAGGTGCATACCTGGAGGAAAGCTCTGCGTTGGAGCCTGTGCAATGCTGTACATCCTCCTTGGGGCTGTAAAGGAGCCCACTGTTGGTAGTACCAGCTGGCAGAGGGCCCAGCCCCTACGGATCCTTCCTTGCCTCTGTGCTGCTGCCTGAGTGGCAGCTGCTGGGAGACCCCTGCCAGGCACACAGTGGCTCTGCTTGGCCAGGTTTGCGGCCCAGGACAGCAGCAAGGACTCCCAGAGTAGTCTGCAGTGTGTCAGCTTGTGGGGAGGTGAGTGCTGCCTACAGAGTTTTAAGGTCTGTGTTTGATAGTGGAGGATCTTTATTTGCCCTGAGGTGCATTTTATTATCTCTGTTACGGTGGGAAGCGCTCTAGCTCTGATGCTTTTTTGCATTGGAGAAAAGATGACCAGAAACCCCAAGCTTTTCTGTGCTGTGAGAACCAGTGGGACTGAACTGCAGCAAAGCTGCCCCCTCTTGCACGAGTGCAACAGCAATGTGTTTTATTTGCTTGCCCAGCACTAAAGGAACATCAAAACTGCTTCTGTTCAGTGGCGCAATGCTCAGGACAGCCCACCAAAATTTAGGGAGAGCAATAAGCCTGACGGCCATGTGCTCCTCACCTAGTGAGAGACTGTCACTTCTGTCCAACCTTTCCACCAACAGCAGGCACTGAGGCTGAGGAGACCTTGGGTGATGAGCTGATCTCTGTGCTTGCCTTGTGCTCCACAGAGGTAGGGTGGTTAGTAAGGCTGTGTATCCAACCAGAAAATGCTGGGAAGGATGCGGCATTGCTATGGTATTTATTGCTGCCAGTGGTGTGAGGGGTTTAATTGCAACAGGCATATAGCATACAAAGAATATCAGCCAACACAAGTATTTTTCACATAGAAGATTGAGCCTTTGCTCCTTTCATACTAATTCACTGCAACTTCAGTGTTGGCACATGGAAGCCGGTGGGAATAGCCTGTCCTGTTCTTGAAAGACGGGATGAGTAAAAACCTGTGAGAGATCCAAAGAAAGCACGAGAGTAACTGAACTCCTGACATCTGTCAGAAGCAGATATGAAGACGCTTGCGCGTAGCCGTATCTGCAAACACATGTGCTCAAGCCTTGTCTCTGTTTTTCCTTTCCTTGTCCATTCCTGCTCCCCCTTCCTAATTAAGTTCAAGTCTTCACAGCCAAGTTCATATTTACACTGCCCCAATGGCACAGGTGTAGGTTTAAAACAAGCTTCACTTTGGCAGCTTCATCCATCATGACCAACTTGCAGGCTTTCTCCCTGAAAGTCCTCCCTGGTATGGATAGAGGCAGAAGTGTCTGAGAAACCTTGAAGAGGTTTGGGGATTTTTTGAGCTTTGTTCACTTTGAGATTTTCTTGAAGATGTTTCTGTTCAGGCAGATGAGGAATGATGTGAAGGTGAAGGTACAGGTTGACTGTTAATTCCTACCTGGGGGGGGACATGTAGCCCCTGCAAATGTCACTGTAGTTTTGTGTATGCACTTCTGAGGCAGCCAGCTAACTTACACAACTCGGGGAGAAAGGAACTGTCCTGGAGTATCTATTACCCATGTGGATTTTCTGTAAAAGGAAGATTATCGCCTCTTCTTCAGCTACCATAATACTTGAGCCTCTTTAGGGGCTACCACTGGGGGGAAATGCTAAGCAACAGTAGAACACTGAGCGCACTATTAAGCCCGGGAGCTACTGTGTGCTCAGCAACAGGACCAAGACAGCTCAACAAGAAATGGCTCCCTGCAAGCAGTGGCTTACAGTGAGGAGAAATAGATTGCTTTCAACCCTCTCCAGCAATCTTTTCTGGTGAGTTTTACGGTTAAGCAGAAGGTATTTTAGAAGAACTAATGATAACAGGAAAATTTATTGAACATTCTCAGCTGTGGTGTGAGGATTGGAAAGAAAGCTAAGATAATCCATATGTAGCCCCAAGTCAAAATATAGTATTTATTTTGGTTTTCCTTTAGAATGATAACATTGCACGTGCAACCATGTTGAATCTGGCTAGTAGAAGTTGAGAGACAGAAACATAAACTAAAGCAGTTCAGCTGAAAGCTGAATTGAAAACAGCATCATTTAGGAAAGTGTACAGAAACTGTGCATGAACTACTGCATGAAATTACAATTCTGCCAACATAAATTGAAAATAGCTCTGTAAAATGGGGGTGGGTGCCTCTCATTTGTGAGCAGCAAATAGAGCAGCTGTATCCAGACATGCTCAGAGGCGGCACGCTGGTTGCTCTGACCCCAGCGCAGACCAGAGAAAATAAGGTCATGGCAGCAAATGAAACCAGCGTATAATGTAGCCAAAGTACAGTCCTGGGTACCTGGCTTGGTGTTTTGAATCCACTGCATTTCCTATGTCCAGGAAAAGCAGTTTGGGAGGAATATTTGTGTCTCAGGTAATCATTCCAGGAAAGCCTCAGAAAACAAAGGGCGAGAGGCTGAGTGCAACCCACAAACCCAGCAAAGGGATAGACATTAGAGAGGGAGCAGGAAAGGAAAGCACAAAACTTCTATTGAGGTAATGGGACTGACGGCCCAGGAGGCTCCTTTAGCTGGAGATTATAAAGGGCTATAGCCCTTTGAGTCAGCCTGCTGGAAGAAGCTGTGAGATACTTTACCCTGCATCAGCTCTCTCTGTCAGTGTCACAGTGTCTTTGTGTTACTCCCAGCAGTCTTAGATCTTTAAAGGTTTAGCTTGAAACATTGTTATTATTATGAAAATGTCATTTTTCTTAAAATGGAAGTTTCCTCAACCAGCATTAAGTAATAGGCACTTTAGAGCCTCCAAGTGCTATTGTATTTTGAATGACTGTCATGCTTTTTAAACCCTTATGGCTATGTCAGGGCTCATACCCAACTTGCAGTTGTTCATGGTGCCAGTGGTTAGTGGCATAATCATTCAAGGGAAGCAGAATGTCTTCAGAGACTGACTTGTATTTTTATCAAGTGATGCTGGGGAGGATTTTGTCAGACTGAGGAACTCTGAGAATAAATAACCTGAACAAAGGACGCCAAACTCTGGGCAGATGGCACCAGCAGTGGTGTGTGAAGCGTGGGTCAAGAGATGTCACAGCTGACAAGGTTTGAGCTCAGGACCCAGAGCTCACTTGCTCACAGATCCCTGGTGACCTTCTGGTATTGTTGTTTGGAACACGGGGGCTCAAAACCTGCCTGGAGGCCCTGGCAGGCAGCAATGGGGCTGGGCAAGTGCTGGGTCTCTCTCTAGGCAGCCTCGTCTTGGGCTGGTGTGTTTGCAGCACTATCATAAGAACTGAGCCTGACCAAAAGGTGGCCTTGAGGCAGAATGCCAAGAGCTGGGCAAAGGCAGCTGAGAGGTCACTGAAGTGGCTTGGAGCAGAAATATGACCAAATGAAAGTTATTAGCCTGTAATTTCAGCATGAATTGCCAGCTCAGCACAAAACTATTACCACAAGAGTAAAGAAACACATAACTATAAATTAGTAGTAACATCACTTAAAGAACTGTCTCATAAATGCTTATTTTTATCTCTGCAATGTGGCTTACTATACCCACTAATCCCCCCACATACCTGAGCCTCTAAAGAAACCTTAACCCTTCCAGCTGCAGTCTGAAAAAAACATCAACTGGATCTTATTTCTTCCAGTAAGACTTGCCTTTTAATTAATTTACAGACAGTGTAGCTGCTTCTGGTCTGCTAGTATCATTTCCAGTTCTTCTATTTTTGCCACTTAATTTTGGAAACTTAAATGCACTAGTGCAGGGATGGAAATGCTGTGGCCCATAAAAATTAATTAATTTTGTCAAGAAAGATCCAGAGAGAGTGCCAATACCATTTAAATGTCACAGGTAATAACTGAAGTTATATTTCTATGTTATTTCTTCAGTAAACTTTAATTTTTCAGTGGCTGGCTGATGCACCTGTCTGCAATGATTCACTTCAGTTACCCAACCATATACAAAGCTTTTCTTAAATCCCTGTGGACAGTAATGCATTTCTGTTACCTGTAGGCTGACCATTGCTGGGGAAGGCATGGGCCACAGGTAGCCAATTTATTTTGATCTGTTTCTGAAAGGTGCTGGTATGTGGGTACCTGAGGCTATTTACACTTAGACTGAGCTGCCCCAGATATGATGACAGGTAGTGCAGCATAGTTTGTGGTCAAAATTTGCCTGTCAAATCATGATGTTATCTTAACTTGCTCTCACCCAGACCCTCCTGACTCTCAGCACAAGTAATGAGGAGACTTTTGAGTATCTGCAAGTGTGTTTGATTCCCCTAATGCTGCTGCATAGTTTTAAGCTTGCCATTATGTGTACTGGGTACAAAGCACATGCGCCTTTTCTCTCCCAAAGCAGCAGTTCCCAGGGCAGAGATGCTGAGACTGACTGGAAGACTCACTCATGTTGCAGAAGCTTGTGAGAACTGCCTTGAATGGAGCTGTGCTGAGGCTGCCTCAGTGTCGAGCCTTGATGCTCTTCAGCTCTGTCTTTTGTGCAGTGTCTAAAATATATAGGTCAGACCCATTAGACATTTCCTTTTCCTGTTCACCTGGCCATTGGTAGCATCCCTGAAAGCTTCTCAAGCTTGGAGCTGCCAGTGTTTTCCCCCCAGGCTGGGATTGTCTGAGCCGAGTTGGTCCATCTGCAGTAAGCTCAGGTGTAGGTGATTGGTGCATGGGCAGCTGGGACTCATCTCATTCTCAGATGCTCTGGCTGTATCTGTGTTGGATGTGATTGCATGTGCATGAAGCAGAAATTTAAAAAAACAAAAGGAGTTTTCTTGGTTTTACAAGCAACTTCAGAAGGAATCGCTCTACAAGCAGCAAGTGGTTGGAACCACTGGAATTCAGTGCATGTGCACAGAACACCCTGTGCACCCCTGGGGGTCTACAGGGAGCCCCCCAGAGAGGGTCTCTCTCAGAGGTCCCATAATACAAGTAACCATCTATTGTAATGCAGATCTCCCCTCGTTCCTCAAAGGTGTTCCAGGCAAAGCCATTCTTCACAGGCTTTGCGTAGAGCTGTCCCTGCTGGATTAAAATATATGCCTTGACTAACAAGTGTCTGTGTGCCAGGAGTGTTATTTTGCAAAGCAATAATGGGCTGTGCTACTCAGGGGAGGAGGGGGGGAACTATAAAGCACTGTGAGACAGACCATGCATAGCAATCTCTTTGCTCTTCACAACTCCTTGAGGACAATCCTGCAGGCAAGCCAGAGGAAGGCAAGCCCCCTCCTCAGCAAGTGCGAGCTGCCACCGGCTCAAGGGTTAGTGGTGACGAAGAAAATTAAGTGGGTGCGCAAGAGAAAGGACAGGCCTGTGTTATTGCTGTGACTAATAACAAAATTGCTGCAGGTTTTCACAGTTAAGCTGTTTTTCTTCTGACCTGTGGTAAGCTGGTTATTCCAACTAAGCTGCTTTTACCTCTCAGATGTGAAAAAGATATGTGAGCAAAGCCTTGCTCACCCTCTAATCAATGTGGAATTAAAGAAAGAACCACTTAGCGTAATCTTACCAGGCATAGTAATAATGATAGCTGGAAGGGCTCTATTAGCCAAGCAGGGGCTAGGGGAAGGATGTGTGTGTGTGCAACAGACTTGATTACTAGAGCTTCGTGGTAGCCATTAGAGGCATATATTAGGTTAGGTTAGGCTATGCTTGCTAGTCTCTTGGGCAGCTTTTCAAAAGTACTTCTGAACTGCTTTTGTCAGTAGCCATAATATGTCTGTCCAGATCATTTTAGAGCCACTGCCTTGGGGTGTTTTTGGTCACTGCACTTTTGTTCCTTTTAGGGTCTCTTAACAATAGTAGTTGTTGTTTGCTCTTCCTCCTACCCCTGACTAGAAGTGCTCTCCTTTGGTTCAAAATGGCAATTTCAGTCTCTGGTCAACTGTTTCCCACATCCCTTAATTAGCTCTTCCTCAGTGCTTGGAATTCTCTTTCTCCTCCTCCCCTATTTTTTCCTTTTGTATGGAGGATGGCATTTCAGGCTACTACACAATTACATCAGGTACCACAAGATAGACAACGAAGAGTCAATTCTCAGGTCATGCTGAGGAATGTGTTTCCAAGGTCTAGCTGACTACGCATCTTTGAAGTGCTTCAGGCAGAGCTTCGTGTCTGACTGAGCATGCCCCATACTGACAGCTGCTGCATAAGCAGGACTGAGAAGGAACTTTGTGAGCAGGAAGCATCATTTTAATTGCATGCTATTCTTCTCAGAAGCTTCACATGCTGAAGTCTCACCTTAGCCCATCTACAAAAGATGTATTCACTTTTTAACCCTACACCATTAGGGAATGCATGTTCCATGCAGAGTACAACAGGGATAAAAGTGACCAGTCTGCACTGCACCCATCCTGCAGGCTTCCAGAGCATGGTAGTGTTTCTTCACAGCAGTGGAGCACTTACTTTTCTTACACCAAACCACAGCTTTCCAAGACACAGTTCTCAAGCCAACAGTCCGTTTCAGCTTTATTTATAGAAACAGAAAAGGATACAAAATTATAAAATATATAGAAAGCATTGAAAAAATAGAAAACTATTTTAGTTCAGAAATAAGGATACTCTGTATGACCTTCAAGGTCATTTCCATATTGGAGGCAGAAGTTTTGCATGCACATAAATTGAAACCCAATCACTTAGAAGCTCCTTGTTTCATGCAATAACAGTAATCGATTAGACTGAAGAACTGACTCACGACTTTTTGCTCTAATGCTAATTTCACTTAATTACAAAGTTTGAGTAAAGTTTGAGAAAGTTCTTGCCCTTAGCTCTGATAGAGGCCAATCTCAGATCCTTTTAGTAAATTCAAACGCTTAGAGCCACCTACTTTGTGGCTGACAGAATCCCTGCAATCATCTTAAGTCAATCAGGAGGACCATGTCTCTGGTCACACAGCATTCAAGGTAAGTTAATTTTCAACAGTTTGTGGCATCTTCTAGGAAGGGCTTCCAGAGGAAATCATGGCATTCTCGTGGTGGGAGAGAAGGGGGAAATCTTAACAAAAAGGGCTTGAGCTTCTGCTTTGAAACAGCCAGAGATGCACTTGTGTCTGGATGGATAGAGAGCTGAAGCCTCTGCCCTTACTCCTTCAGGAATAAATGGAGGGCAAAAAGAAGGCTGCCATAGTTCTGAGCAGCACAGACATCAGAGATGCAGGCAATAAGCTGAAGCCTGTCTTAGGGGCTGAATTTCTTGTTGAAGGGATAAGCTGTATCAGACTTGGCTGAAGCTGCAGGAGTGATGCAGCAGGATGCTAACAGTGCCTCCCAACAGGCTGAAATGTCTGCCAGGGGCATAGAACAAGTTTTGACACAAGTCCTTCTCCATGGGATGGAGGAAGCTGCTTTTGGAAGAAGTCCTCTCCAGAACTGGTGGCCTTTTACCACGCCTAGGGGGAATATCTAACTTTAGAAAGACTAAAGGTCTTCTGGCTGCTCTTCAATATCAGTTTAATACCGTACAGCGAAGGAGACGCCTCTATTGCAGGATGGGAGAAGGATCTCTCCTTCCCTCAGAAAACAGTGTGCTGAAGCACTCCTGCAACTCAGACCCTTGAGGGTAGGCAGGACCTGCCTAGCTCTGGGCAACCCAGTCTTTTGGCAAAGATGCTTCTGTAACAGGTCTGGCTGTGGGCAAGGGACATGGAGCTCCACCGAATTTTGTGTCACTGTATTAGCCCATTCTGTGTTTTTTCTAAAGGTCTTAATAAGTTACTCCTAGGGTGTCTTCAGTATTGCAAGAGCTGATGGCTTAGACATCAGAGAACAAAACAAACTGAACAGGTTTACCATTCACCCAGACCTGGGTTATCTCCTTTTGTAACAGATCAATACAAAGGCAGACTGAACAATTCCCTTGAAGGTGGGATTTGCCCAGTAATGAAGGCAATATCTTATGCTTTAGCTCTAACACAAATCAGAGAGCACTTAAAGCTGTAAGAGCATATTTGATTAAAAAGAAAATATGTTCCTTAATAAAAGACCTGCCTCCCTATCGCCTCTTTTTAAAGAAATAAAACCATTCCTAAGATTACCAAAACCAGACTTTATTTTAAGGGCGAAATTTTAGATGAAGACATTAAAAAGAAAAAGCAGGCTTTGCTACAGTAAGTAGAAAAGTAGGAGAACTACTGCAGTCAGTGAGAATACAAAAACGTTCTATCGGAAAGCAATCAAGAAGAACTGATGAGCATCATGCCCTTCAGGGAGTAGTGTAAGTGGAGGGCACAGCCATCCATGCTCCTAGACAGTGGCTGTGAGAGATTGGGCTTTTTGAATTCTCCAAGGTAGGAATTCTTTTTTCCTTCAGTGTCTCCAAATAGGCAGCAAAACATGAAAACAATCTTCAACATACATAAAATACCTGTTCTGAGATGCGTGCTTCCAATGTACAGAGATGCTGTTTTACAAAAATAACGTAATTCAAATGCTTCTTAATTTCCCCCACCCCCAGCTATAGCCTGTCAGTGTTTCTGGTCCAATTTCTGCATTTGCACTCCAGAATCAATGAAATGAGCTTTAGTTTTTAACACATCAGCTGAAGACTTGATCTGGCACAACCCTCTGCAGATAGGATATCCAGTGTAGAAAACCATAAACCTGCCTTAAAAATAATTGTTTGCATCATTCCTAAGTCGCTGCACACTTCTGCTCCCATTCGATTCCAACGTGAGAATAGCAGTACAGGAACCCGAGAACAGTCAGTGTCACCCATGGCCAGCCTAAAAATAGAAAAGACAGACAATCCTAGTCAGAATAATTAATGATTGCTTCAAGTAGAAATACTCATGGGATGATCAACTTATGATGCTTCTAATTAATTTTATTGGCAATTCAGTCTCATAAGTAAGTGGAGCCAACCCACAAAATTTGAAAAGGGAAAACTGGCTTGTCTAAGCTTCAGGGATGCCTGACCCCCTGGCAGCCCCAGCCTTTTCCATTTTCAGGGATCTGGACCAGGTTTATTCTTATTGAATTAAAAAGGTCGGTTTCAATCCTCTTCTTTGTAGTGGGTTTGTCCATCAAGCAGATCCTCTGAAAGAACCCTAATGCTTTAAGCTGGCTATGGTGCTTCCCAGGCACAAAGGGATGCACAGCAATGTGGAAGGTTGTTAAAAATCTGAACAAGACCAGCTACCTGATCTGCAAAAGGAGTCTGGGGAAACCTCTGATTAAGGCTGTTTTGGTTATCCTGCAGCTGGGTGTGAAGCCTGATGTATGCACTCTACAGCCCACTAACAGCTAATGGGGTCAGAACACCATTGTGTCAATGCAGAACAGACAGCCCTGTCTGCCTGATTTGCCTGATGCCTAGATTATTTTTTTAACTAAAAGAACTGACTCCTCCAATATATAAAACCTTTGCTAGAGAAGTGAAGTGTCATTATTATTTCAAATTCTTTTTAGTGAAAGTCACCATCTTTTCACTTGAACTTTTCACAGCCAACAGCAGTAAGCAGGAAGTCACAAGCCAAAAGGTCTATTGCTTTCCTGTAAAGCTGTAAATAGTTTGAAAAATCTGTTATCAAGTAAAAGATTTTGCTTTCCTCTATATCTTTCCTGGTACCTCTGTTCCCTTTGTTCATTCCTCTCGTCTCTTTAGAATTTATGAAATCGTGGATCTTGTATGTTGAAATCCTCTGCATTAGGTCTCAATGTTTTTCAGTGTGTATTGTCTGTGGGAAGGGGACAGGGAAAAAGGTGTTTGATGGGTTTTTGGTGGCTTTTTTTTGCCATTGTTGCCATGAGAATTTTGGTTATGGGTGTGACTGGTTTTCTGCATGCTGTGCTTGAACTACCAGCACTTGCTTCTGAAAGAAAAGTTTCAGTGATCCCTCCTAGGGAAAGCTCTGGTCTGAAGGAACTTGCTGGCAGACATAAGATTCCCCTTTGTCCTGCAGAAGGGATGGAGAGAAGTTGTAACCTCTCCACAACATGGTAGTCCAAAGAGCTCTTTCTGAAAATGTATTTATGCTGTTATTTGCCGGCTGGCTTTGTCCAGGCTTCGAGCTAATTCCACTCTGGAGACTGTTTAATTGTGCTCACATCTAGCTGAGCCTTAGCTTAATACCATGTCCTCTGCAGGGCTCATGGCCCTGGGCTGGGTCCTGCACTTCCAGGGGTCACATGTGCTGGGACCCTTGTCTTTGCTCCAGGAGCCTGGGCCATGTCACACTTCATCCTGGAACAGGTTCAGAAAGAGTTGTTTTTTTCCCCTGTGAATGGCTGTGTGTCTGCTTCATGAACCTCTAACTGTTCTGGCCTTGCTTTGTGGTGAAATAGTCTTGTAACCTGATCAGTTTTCATGAAGACATTTACAAATATTAATCCCTTTCCCTTACAACACCCTAAAGCAAAATTATACTTTTTGTTTAATTATTTGTCTCACAAAACAAAATTGTTGAAGTATCTCCAAAGAGATTTTTAACAATGAAATAGTCTTGTTTTTATTTCAGTGAAATTAGACTACTGCAGATTGGGTTTCACCTTCAATAACAAGCTAAAAGCCCATCTGTGCTTTGTCTCTGCTAAAATTGCACGTGAAAGTATGTCAATAGATGTAATAAAAACATACCTCTTCTGGCAGCAACGCTGTGCTGGCTGCTTTATACACACAGAGCCAGAAAATTAAAAAAGGACTGACTCTAGAATTGCTCTTCTTTTGTAGGAGTACTTCAGAAATTTCCTAGATACATGTTTTGCTTTTTAAATACTTTAAAGCTCTGGTACGCAGAAACTGTGCCAACAGTAGTCTTTAGTCTGACTTGTTGCTATCCCTAGCCAGGGTATTAGAGATCTTGTCAGAATATGTAGATTTGCACTGGAAATGTTTTCTAGATATTGTAAATTTATGCTAAGATTCCTCCATGGTACGCAGAACTTGGGTTTAAAGCATTCTCAGCCACTATAATCAGGCTTGTGGTAATCCTCCTGGAACACAGGGAGTCTCTCCTGTACAGTAACAGGTGTCAGGGGTGGCATTCAGCACATCATCTCCTCCTGATTTAATGAAGATGAGAAGGAAGGGGTAAGACAAAGTGGGTGTGGGTGACGGAAAAAGGGATTTTTTTTTTAATTGAATCGTGCTACAGCTATTCTAGGAGGAGCTGCACAGATACCAAAGCATTTCTTGCTGCACAGGTAGGAGGTAGCTCCAAGCAGGGGCAAGAGGGCACCTCTGCCTTGCTGGCCCTTCTTTGCCGTACTGGAACCATGAGCACTGCTGCTGGGTGTGGGGACATGCATGTGGTGCTTCTGCTGCAAGCGAGTGAAGCAAAGGCATCATGTTCCACTCTTCAGCAATGCCAGATTGGTTCCAGTCCACTCAAGGCAGATGTGCACAAGTGCATCCACACCTGAGAAGCAGCCCAAGGACAGCCTGAAGCAAGAAGGGGATTTTTAAACTGTTTTCACTCATCCCTTCCATTTTAGGACTGGTTATAGAGTAAAATTCTTGGAAAGTCTGAGGAACTTGGTCTCCAGAAGGTGATATTTTAGGGAGGGACACATGGATCAGTGCTAATCCATCAAGGGTGCAATTTCGAATTTTGCCTATGGCATCATCCTTGTATGTGACCTCCATAATCAAACAGCAACATGGGCTGCTCTCTTGCAAGGTAAGTTCACAGGAACCTTTTCCTTGTTTCAACAGTTTCTCATTGTAAACCCAAACAATCAAACAGTACTGATGGTCTTGGATCTACAATCCCAACGAAATCCCATTTTTTTGCCTTGGGCCAGCAGCATAAGGTACATTCTTCTCTTAGGCCTTTTGCCAAGTCTTATTCTGCTCCTACTCTCAGACACCATCCAAGGGACTCTTCTTTCTGGTGCCTCCCCAGCCTTACCTTATCACCCTAAAACACCACATCCTTATCTGTGCTGTACAACTCTCCAAACTGGTTAGAAGAGTACATGCCTGCCTTCTAGATCAGTATTTATAAAGTCATACATAAAATGTACTCTTAGAAACACTACTGAGTTCAAATCAAGCACCAGGCTGTTAAATGACTGAGTTGAATTTGTCTATTCAAAAACACATCATATACTACCTTACATCTTACAGTTTCTTGACTGGTTTCAGTAATTTGATTTTAGGCTTGCAGGCCAAGTTTCATGAGACAACTCAGATTTTCATGTGTTTTTTCAGAGAAAGATGAAATTGTATTCATTAACACACGCTACTTGTAAATACAAGAACAAATTCATATGATATTTGCAAATCCAGCAATATTTGTAAGCTGCAGAAATTTAAGACAGCTGGATGTCCCTTTTAACAAAGGAATGCTGAGTGAGAATCATGGGAGAAATCCAATCTCTGCTTATGGGGAGGTATGCTGCTCCACAAAACATCAAACTCCTTTGTCAAGAGAACCGCAAATTTTGTGGAGAGGTACCAGCAGCACTCTATCTGTCTATCACACAACCTGTTCCCAAAGAAGTCTTCAGTCTCAGCTAGGAATGAGGCACCACTCTTGTCACACGCAGCTGATGGACCGTCCAGTTGTCTTGCTGGTTAAAACCATGTTTTGATACCTTACATACTCAGCTTTCAGCCTAATGAAAGGAGACCTATCTTCATTACATGACCAAGACAAAATTAATACAAAGTTGTTGTAACTGGAACAGCTTTTGGAGTTACTCCTTCCTTTCAGCTTTCTCTCTCTTATTCCATGTTTCTGGATACTTTGCAAACATCTAACTTTGCAAACATCTAGAAAAGGTTATGTTTCTGGTACACCCTGGATTTTGATGGAGTGGGGTAAAACTAAGCTTTTAACTCAAAAGTAGCAGCCTGGATCACATATCTCAAAAGACCAGCTATGTTCTTATTACCTCAGTTCAAATAGTTTGAACCAACATTTAAGGATGTATCCAGAAGGAAGCTCTTTCAAATTTCCTAATCACCTACAGTAGAGAAAAAGAATCACACTAGCAATGTTTTTGGCATACCCAGGTTTCACATCATCACCAAAACACTAGGAAATGGATCTTTGTTCCTTCCAACCTGTGAGACATAGGAGAAAGGGACTGTAGTTGCATTTTGTATTTTCCAAAACTGCCTTAGTAGCTTTTGGTCCTTAATGCTATTTTTAGATGTTACTTGGCTGTACAGTCCTCAGAAGCCTTCAAGTGCAGAGTAGTTATTAAATCAATTGAAGTCAGGAAAAGTAATCTCTGAAAAGCTTGACTTCAGGACCATACATCTTATGCTGACTTTGACTTGGAAGTACCACAGTTGCTGTAAGACTCAGCATGCAGGAAAATTTATCCTTAAGCAAAAGTTCAAATGTGACAAGACATTGAAGCAACTCCTCTGTAAAGTGGAATTAAGGAGACACAATGGTGGGAAGGAGAAGGAACAGGCACGAGTTTGTCAAGCATCATAAAAAGCCAAAGCAAACCAGTATCTGAAGCCAAGACATATCTTACCTACAATTAGTAACATCTTTAGAGGACAAGTAAAACTACCATGTTTGTTTTCTGAAAGAATGACACATTCAAACCCAAAGATCTCTATTACCTAGCCCAATATTTGAAGTAGACTATAACTCTGCATTTTAAAATTTGAATTTCATGTCTGTTTGTCACTTCCAGGGGACTCACCTGACCATTACAGCATGGAATGTCCAACAGCATGTATTACAAACATGGTGCAGTCTGATACCAAATTACTCCTTAGGTATTTGGAAAAGAAAACCCTTTCTGTTTTCAACTGTGTTGTAGCATAGCCCTAACCTGAGTCATAGCAGGGGTTTTTGCTGCTTTCAGCCTCCACATTGCACATGTAGCAAAGGACAGGCAATAAATTCTGCCAGCAAACACGCAGCCCTCAAAGTCCCAGCTGGGCACCTCCATCCTCCCACTCCACGTAAAGCAGTACACAGATTCACAGGGTCTGTAAATTAAGATGCCACCTTGTCTCCTTGCTAGCCCCCAGCTATCAGCTCCCACTCTTCCCCCTCCATCCACTGTGCAGCTTGGAAGCAGGGCAGCTCAGCCAAGGGCAATCAGCTTGGGAGATCAGGTAAGGCTGACCTGACCTATTGCTACAGATTTCCAGTGCTGAAGACACTTTAGCTCGTGGATGTGGAAAAGGCCCAAATATTCAGAAGATTACTGTACAATAGGTACTATTTCAAAGGAAAACCAGAGAAATGCTCTAAGGACAGCTCAGATCTGTCCCATGCAGCACCTGAAAACATGACTGAGAAGGAGAAAATTCTAAGCTTCCAGGTCTAGACCTGAACCTTAGCCAGGACACTGGCAGTAACTGGTAAAGCTTCCTCTTCAGTAGACATGAACCAGTTTCCAGCTAAAGACATTAACAAATGTGTAACATAGTATTCTACTTATGTGAAGTTTAAATCATACCCTCCTGAACAAGGCTTACATATTTGGCTTTCTGAGGACTACTTATCACTGCTGAGAAAAACTGAAAATTGATAGATAACAGTCCAAGACCACCAGTTGCAATACATGATGACCACAACTCACTCAGATCAGCATTGCTGAAAGCAAAAAGCTAAAGTCTCTCAGTGTTTTCATAATGCAAACAGGTTTTATTTAGCAGAGAGAAGTCACAAAAATTGTGGCTTTTCTGTGTTCTTACAGTGTGTGGACCCACACTTTACCATAGCTAAAATAATTTTACCTTTATGCTTGATGGCACTGGGGAAAGTTGCCTGCTGACAAGGACCTCCTTAAACAACAGAAAAAACCAATGTAATCTGTGTCAGGCCTAAGGATGCTGATCATACTTTTTCCTGTTAATTAGATAAGCTGCAAATAAACAATTTCTTAGGCAGACCTCAACAGATAGGTCTATCCTATAGCTTTTATAAAGAACCACTCAACACTGTTCAGTTATAATGCCAAAACTACCTGCATTGCAATAAGTATGTACATGAGAGAAAAGAAAACACAAAAAAACCACAAAATCCCCAAACACTGTGCTGTGTTATTTCCTGTATATGCTCTGTGGTTGCAGGCATCCATACAGGATATGGCTGTTTTGTCTTTGGAGCTAGAACCTTATTTCATGCTAACTAACCATGACACCAGCAGCTCTCCAGATCCTGCACAATGGACTGGAAGAATTGTTTCCCCTGTATGTATCCCACGATGTGAGCAGGACGATGCTGGCAACTTCACTGTATGTTTCTTGGTGTGTTTTTGTGGTATTATCCATCAATAATTCTACCTTAAGCATTTTTACTTCTAAACCTTGTATAAAGCAAAAAAACCCCCAAATTCAAAGGAGTTATGCCTTCTGCTTCATGTTTTAAAATAAATCTTCACCCTCTGTTAGTTTTCCCAGCAGACCTAGTCAGTGGAAAAAAGCCTGATAATTTAGGCAGTAATTGTGGTCTCATGCATATCAAGTTGACTCTGGAGTAATTCAACTATAATCAAAAGATCCATATTCGTGGTACTGCTGAATTTGAATAAACTGTAAGGAAGACTGCTGAAAACTGCTAGCTGGAATCTTTCTGCCACACCTGCTTATTGGAAAGGAAAAGAAAACCAAACAATCAGCTTTAGTTTTACACTATGAAGGGGTAAATTTGTAAAACAGAAGCAACCTTCCTTCTCTTCTCAGGTCTTTGGTTGTGACAGCTACACATTATTAATATGAAATCAAAGCCCACAAAATATGAAATTTAAATGCTCATTTATTTTTAGAACAGAGACAAAAGCTTTTAAGACCATTATTGTAAACAAAGATGCACCTTCACCAAGAAGCAAGGTAAAATAGCTACCTCTTCAATGTGTTATGCAAAAAGCCAAAACATTTTAGAGTAATATTTTTGGCTTAGGGCAACACTATCTTCCTCATTAAATGTCTGCTCAGGTATTCCCAACACAACCTCCTTAAATATGGTGGGAACAAGTATGTAAAGATGACACTTGCAAAGATTTTAGGGCATTTTTCACTTGTAATTATCCACTGAGAGCATTATATATACCAATGAAAACACCAGAGCCAGGAGCCTCCTTTCGTTACAGTTGTAAGATGAAACAGGAGAATGAAGGGTTAACTCCCCAGGAGAACATGAACATCCCAAAGGCAGAGCTGGGAACCTGCTGTTGCCTGCCAGGATCCTGAGGTAGGCATCTGCCTCTTACTGAGCAGAGAGATACCCACGTTACGTACAAAAAGACATGCTGAGCAGAAAGGTGAATTAACTTCCCCTCTACTAGAGCTTGAAATTTCAGCAAGATTTCTGTATCAGTCTAACTGTGGTTCTTGGATTTAGGTTTGTATGTCAGGCTTTTCAAATGCAACAAAGCTCCTTCTCATGCCTCTTAGCTAAGGAGCTCTTGAGAAATCAAGGCTACATACTCTCAAAGGAAGAGGATTTAAACCAGGGATTCAGACATGTGCCATCAATCATCAGCAAGCAAACATTTGGGTAAAGAGGTGAAGCACTGTAATTTATTCCCCCAACCTGATTTCTGGCGAAGGTATCCTGAAATGGCCATGAATATAAGATGCTTAAATGACTGTAAAATAATTAATTTTTAAATATGAAGAATTATTTAAGGATTAATTATTCACAATCCACTTCCTACCTGCAACCCACTTTTTAATCTGCAATTTTTCATTATCCTCCTCCAAACCACTTATGTTCCCAGACCATGGCAGCAATTCGATGGTGCTGCCTTGTCTCTTCACAGCATTAAGTATAAAATATCTGACAGTGTAACAAATTTAACAAGTATTTACAAGCACCTCCACTAGCAACAATCAAACTGCAATTTCTTATTGCAGAGCTCTTGTACCTGAAATGCTCTGTTCTAAAAAATTATATTACCTGTTAGAGCTTAATGTAGTAAGGAAAGGCTGAGAGCACAATGGTAATTTACAGGAACGGTGCATTTTGATGATTGCTATATCAGTGTAAAGCTAACACTACAAGTGAGGTCGCTGAACTGAGTTCTCACTTAACAGAAATCCAAATATCTTGAGGGATGGAAGTGCACAGATAAGGTAACCAGGCAATCTTGCAGTCACTTACTGAGCCGTAGCAATCGATTTAGGACTAAGGCATTTTGAATGCTGCTGGTCTCAGGCTGTATGAAGTTACTCTCCTTCTGTTTGTGTCTTGTTTTCACAGTGTCACCAAAGGGCAAAGGAAAGGCCTGACGCAGAGTTAGGACAGGCAGCCCTGGAAGGACAGTGGCCTGAAGGTGGCCATGAGCCAACAGAAAACATTGACAACAGTGTTGGCATATCACATGAAATGGAATTGTTGTAGGTTATCTGGAGCAAAAGAGCCCTACGGGGTTGACCTCGGTAGACCAGTTTTTGATAAAATAATTGTTTCATTTCTCACCTTCGCAAGTCAACCTGACCCTACTGCAGCCTCTAGAATCACAGCAATTAAACATAAGACTTACCAGTAAAATGGTTCAATTACAGATAGTTTGTGGATAAGAATTTTTTCTTTCTTTTTTTTTTTTGAAAATGAGTCCATTTTCAAGACCAAAGGAAAAAAAACTAACTCAAAATTACTTTAAAAACATCAACATTTAATTGACTTCAAGGTCAAAATCGGAAAATTTGCTTGTATATTCTCAGAAAACATATGCTGGATTTCAAGAGAAGTCTAGTGAGTTTGGGGAGGAAATATCTTACTTGCTGCTTTCTGTGTGACTGTGAGTGCACTCTGTGCAACACAGAGCACAGAGAGTACCTGAAAATACACATCTACTTATATGAACTGTGTAAGCACAGAGGTCATCTGCAGGAAAAGCTAGCAACCATTCATCTCTTGTGTAGGAAAACACAGGCAGCTACATAAATATGCCAAATCTGCCAGCATTGCCAAGTACAGGGATCTCATTCCCTAAGCTCTACTTCACTTTCCTGAGATCTGGTCTTAGGCCAGTAAGCAGCCACCAAAGGGGAGGAAGTTTGATCAGCATGAATCTGAGTGAGTTAGCTACCAGTGTGGTCACTGAGATCAAAATGATTCTGTCAAACTTTGAGCCCCTTCACCTGCACACCGAGGGTAACAACACTTCTTTGCCTTGTAACTGGCTCAGAGGAATGCACATGGAAAGATTTAAATGTTGTTATAACAATGTAGCTGCTCTCTTTGCTTTCCTGTTATAAGAATGCTTCCTGAACAGCTGCTAACCTTTCAGGTAAGATGGTGGAGCACAGATGCACTGGTGGAACAAAGCATATACAGAAACAAGCCTGCAACTGGAAAAGGATTTAATAAAAAAATACCTTTTCTTTTATTATTATATATTTAGCAGCATATTCCCTCTTCTAGAAAGAAGACAATCCTTACTACCTCTATATTACATAAAACTATAACCAAGTGAAAATCAGTATTACTATGCCTTGCCAGAAAGTTTGTGCCTATATTTAAACCGCCTTATTTAACAAAGTGCAGCTTAGTGCAATAAGATATAAACCTCACATGTGCTTCTCTGGTCCACTAAAATTAGCAAGGAGCATGATCTGATGCATGGCTGTTACACCCTCTGTCCCACCTGGACTCTGCTATTCAGTCTAACAAAAGCAGTGCCACAAATCTTTAATGTAACTGCTGATAATGCCAATACATACATCTTGCTCAAACCCAATGCACACCCACCCACACCTCTCCATAGGGAACTAGTGACCCATTTATACACATGAACCCTGTAGTGTTTGACCAGTTTCTTGTTTCCTTGCCCACATGTTCAATCGAGAGACAGCCTCGATCATGTTTGATGTTGATGTAAAGCAGGAACAGATTGACTGACGTCAGCTGTACAAGCCCAGACCAAAGGACACACGTGAGCCCCAAGGGCAGCAAGGGGTGAATTTCCTTGACTCCCTCACTAGAAGATGGCTGGATCCTACATGGATGTTGGGGACATAAGGGCACCAATATGCTCCCATTGCCCTCACCAGACTTAGCAGTGGCCTCCCCACTGCCCCTGCATTTAACCACATAAAAGTATATGATTTACACGTATACTGTATGCACACTGTGCCTGATAGCAACTTGACTTCCCAGATCCATCCTGCCTCCGCCTCACCACCTTGACAAGCCCTGGCTGGCCCTTTGGCCAACTGTGGTTGATGCCAGGGCACTGCCTCTGCCCCTTGTTGGGATGTTGGAGAAGGCAGGGTCCTGCTGGCCTTGCTGCTCCCCCTTCCTGATGGGGCAGCCTCAACAGCAGAGACAGGGCTTCAGTCCCAACCACTGTGGGATTTCTCCAAGAGCTAATTTCACATCTCATGGGAGAGAAATATAATGAGAACTGGCTACGAAGCAGTCATTTCCATTTGTAAATGGGATAGCACAAAGGAAGAAATGAGAACAAATTTCCATATGTACAGTCTCTGCTAAACAATCATCTCTGCAAATCTCTCCACAGTGTGTGTGGTGCACGCTGCCTTCTTTATGGGATCAGCCGCACAATCAGAATAATTAATTAACATAGGCACCATCACAGCAGCTCGGAGGATCCAATTTAACAGAGCTGGATCTGATCTGATTTCAAAGATCACAGTTCACGTGCAATGGTGTGGCCACAGATATTAGTCACATTAAACATAATTTAGGGTTAATTAATGAATGCTGCATCTCAAGTGGGCCCAGACTGTAACCAAACATCTTTATTTACAATCACTACATGTCAAAATAACACTTTCTCACATCCTCATTTTTAAACTAAAACACTAATGAGAGAAGTTACTCACCCAATGAATAGAGCATGGTGGCTAGGCATGGGCAAAGCCAGCACTGAAGAAGGATGGAGTGCAGGGTGTCCATAATTTACACTGATTAGTTGGAGAAGATCCAACCATTGCCTATTTGTTGTTGTGGAAGGGGGTGAATGGCAGATAAAGTATATGCCTTGCCCTGCTGAAATAGGCTGTTTTTCTTCTGAAGGCAGTATTACTCCCTGTCTTGACAAAGAGATTAATGCTGATTTCTTTGGCAATAATTAGCCTATCTAACAGAGAGGACAGAAGGTTCTTCTTCCTCCCTTCCCCTTTATTTTCAGTTGGATCTTCTACTGGTTCTACACGAATTATTACTGAAAATCAATGTCTCATGCTGAAATAAATGTTCTGGATGTTATGGAAGAACTTCTCCAAATTTTACGCATGGTCACTGAATGCAGCCGATTTTTGCATGGGAAATGGCCATTTAAAGAGAAAAGTACCCATTTATTTCACTGGTTCTTTACTCTGTTTGAAAATCTTAAATGCACAATCTGGCTGTCCAGCCACCATATACCACCTTGCTTTTTCCCTTCAAAAATCCTTTTAACAAATACTGGCATAGCCAGCATAGATTTTGAAAGTTCTGGTTTTCAGATCAAATTTTCTGACACAAGTTTTAGCATCCTTCACATCTGCTCACACTGTATTCATCATATGGGTTAAAGCTGCTCAGATAACTCTGTTTCCCTTTGAAGAATTACTTTGTATCAGGATTTGCCTCAATGTTCACTTTACCGCAGAACTGCAAGATAACTATGGATAAAAGACCTTCCCCTGTCCTTCAGTGTTTCAGTGAGCTCTGGCCTCAAGTGAAGAGCTCAGCTGCAGTCAAAGTTTGTTGTTACAAAGAAGCCTGATTAAATAAGAGAAATTTACCATTTGGCAGAGTCCTTCAGCTGCTCATAAAAGTCAAAGATAATACTTAATGTTTTGATCAGAAACTGTGCTTAAGTCTTTGACTTGCATCCTTGATGACCTTTAAATTACATTTGAATACATTTCAATTACAAGGTAGAAAAATTACCCTGGCAGATGGACCAAGGTCATTACCAATTTACTAACATCTTTACCTTCCCTTTTGCTGAAGTCCCTGTATGTTCTATGGCTTTAGAATAATAAAGGATTTCTTTTTATTCTTCAGAGAGTGATGTAGCTTAATTTGTTTTAAATCCTAACTCAAACTACAACAGATGTTGTAATT
The DNA here is from genome assembly GCA_013396695.1 of Sakesphorus luctuosus. Classification (NCBI taxonomy): domain Eukaryota; kingdom Metazoa; phylum Chordata; class Aves; order Passeriformes; family Thamnophilidae; genus Sakesphorus; species Sakesphorus luctuosus. The sequence goes on from VWZD01008198.1 coordinate 224,012, forward strand.
GTTGGATGGAATACCTGAGAAGCTGTAGCACCATTTGTGTCTCTGTTTTGATCTGTTATTGGAAGCCTTAAAAACACAATAAATGGAAGTATAAAGAAGGACAAAAGCAGAAGGATGACTCAAATGCGTTGGCATCACTCTAGACAAAGACTGAAAACCTAAGGGGTTAAAGTGATCAAGTTAATCTCCAGTAAAAAGGAAGAAATGTCACAGGTGGACTGAGAACTCAACTAGGGAAACAGCAACAGAAAAGATGGGAAGCAAGAATCAAATTCACAAATTTGAAAAAAATTAACTCTTCCCTAAAAAAGAAGCTGTAAGAGGCTTCCTTGGCTCCACTATACTGATATAACAATCCACTCAGAATATGGGCAAAGAATGGGCACTATATGCTACCTTAGACAAGAAGTGGTCTTAAATATGTTTTGACTGACTAAAAAGCACTCTTGTTACATAAACACTTCTTATTTAGAAAAGTAGACTGTAAAAAAGATTCAATAACAATATTTTTTAAAAAAAATCTGAGGTTGTTAGCTTTAGTTGTAAAAGCAAACAAAGCTTATATGTCAACACGAAGTTCCCCCACTGCACAGGAGTGTGCCTCAGAAGGGACAATAGCCTAGCTCAGCTTGCCTCGTGCCTTTGGTGCCTACATGCATCCCACACATGCAGAACAGATACCAAAGGTCATGTGCCAAAAGACACCCCTAAAAATGAACACTCATAAATTGAAGTTAGTACTACCTAGGGTGGCCTTGACCAGATAAAAACAGGTCCAGTCTTTTAAGCCTTCTTTCAGAAGTAATGATGCCAGTTTTGTTTGGGACTGCAGACTTCAGTTAGCCTACACTGAAGAGTTGTAGGCTTGGTACGGGTTGACCAGCAGCTTAATTATAGCTGTAATCTCGCTAATGCAGAAAAATTTTATTGCCTTCCTCTTGGAGATATAAGTGGATGTAATCTTGTATCTCAATCAGGCTTAACAGAACATTAAATACAAGTGCTGCCAACTTCTTTAATGAAGGCAGCAGTACATAAAGTTGAATTGAATTATTAATTAAATTACTCCTGCAGAACTCACATGATGGTAGAAACATTCTGCAAAAAGTCTTGAGTATAAATGTTAAGAATTACAACAAAATAACCACTGTCTTTGATTAATGATGATCTAATCAGACCATACATTAATCTGGAATCATCTATGAACTGTCATGGAAGTAATTTTGTGTCATCTCAAAACCAGTACAAATTTGTCAAAGTACTACATGTCATACAAGGTCTGATGCAATTTACTTCAGTTATTAAAATGCTCATAAACTGTGTGTCCTTGGCCAAGCACAGCACTGCCATGGTCTCAGTTTCAAGAGAGCTGATGGGTCAGCACTTACTACTGTAACAGAAGTACAGCAAGATAACTGCAGGCAGACCTGTACAGTTGGTTTACACACTACTGTGCTTGCACTGAGATTAAATCATAGATACCCTATGTAACACCATAGACACCGGCAAGAAACAGAAAGTGCACAGTGCAAGCAAGACAAAAAAATCCTAAAATACACATTATTTTTTCGCAATGATGCTGAAAACTCAGCATTTTAAGATGTGACATTGGGGTATGTGGTAGGTTTTCTTCTTTGTTTTTCCACTTCATTATTAGCGTTGCTTATTGTAGCACCTGCATACTGTGTTACAGCAACAATACATATTGCATTTGTTGCAATAGTAACTACATTGGACCCAATTCCCAAAGGGAAACATGCTTCTGCCCAGGAAGCTTCAGCTGGAGGCTTGCACTGGAGCTACCCCTGATGCTGGGCTCATCTCTCTGCCTCCTTGGGAAGCTGCTGCGTGGTTCAGTCAGAGTCACTACACAAACACTGCAGGACTCTCTGTATCCTCACAGCTTGCACACTCCCCTGTGGCAGAATGGAAGAGAGAGGTCCTCTCCCTGCTCCACAGGTTACATTTGGTTTCTATCCAGTAACTGTTTGAAGTAAAACAGACTTTGCAGTATGGCCCACAACTGTCAGAAATTAAATGAAGTACATCCCACAGATGCTTGCAGACTGTCTTTCGGATTCCCTAGGAGGCACTGAGAGCCCAGATCGTGTGAAGAACATCTCACCACTTTACCTTACCCAAGCAGTGGGCAGTAAAGGCGAGGGCAGATTTTCAGAGGAAGAAAAAACCCATGCAAATTAAGCTGAGAGCATCATAAAGGACCCCTAACCTATGCATGACAGACACACTAAGACAGACAATCCAGGAAGAAAAAAGGAGGGATGGGAATAAAAGAGCTATTTTGGTTCACAAGATACATTTTGACATTTCTTCCAGACTGTCAAAGTAGGTAATGCTGACTCTAGTTTCACCTGTCCTCATCTCACAACCTTTTATCAGCAATAATGTTACTTAAAAAAGAAGTAAGAGATAAGCCTTGTGCCTTAGACTGTAATGCAGGAGCCAGCTCCACTGAGAGACAGATCAGCAATGCTTATTGCAAGGAAAGAGAGACACCTTCGTGTTAGTCAGTGATCATGACTTTTTAAACAAGGACTTGATCTTCCTAAACATGGCACAGGTCAAACAAATTGAGACACGCCTAATTTAAGGCAACCCCTTCTATATACAATACAGTGGGTTTTTCATGCACTGTTACCACCACTGAAGACTTTATTGTCAGTTCACGAAGGACAGAAACCAAGGAACTGAAAGGATCTTCCAACACAACTGTGTTTCTGCTTCAGGATCACTTCTCGCTCTTCTATCTGTGCTACTGAGCTCTGTTCACAAAGCCCAAAGAACCTGGTGTCACAGCAGGGCTGTGAAAAACCACATTGCATGGAGGAATGAATGTGAACTACTGACTGAAAACAGGCACAAGAGCCACGATCTACTCCCAGTTCTGCTACTGACTTGCTACTTCTCTATTATTCTGTTTCCCTTTGCTACGTGTAAAGCAAATAGCTTTGCAATCACAAAATTCTTCAAATGCTTAGCTGAAAAATACAATGAAGGATAACAAAAGCATAAGCATATCTCTTGCCATATTTTACTGCTCAGAAGCCTTGCACAAAGCTGATTCAAATGAAGTTAGAAGAAACCCTGCTCCTTCGCTCCCTTAGAAATTAGAGTGCCAATTAGAAATAATAGGTTTATAAGGATAGGTGTTTTGGGACATTTTTGAGAAATTTTTTTCTACCATGTTGCTAAGTGCAAGACAGGTTTTACTTAAATAAGACAGGTGGTTTTCTTCTTTTTTTCATAAACAGTATCATGATGTAAAATCTTAATCTTATGAAACAGGTTGGCTCACACAGTGATGTGCAGATTGCTCCATGACAGTGAAGCCGTCAGGCTCATTGGAAAGGATGCCATCAAAACAAAAGAATTATCTTGCTTCTACTAGGAAAGGCCTTTAATCCCGGTTGCTGTAATTGGGATAGCATTTGTGTTCAGTGTAAAGCAGCACGATGGTATCAAATGCCACAGCAAAGATATATGTCCCTTATAACTAAGCTGCACAGAGATAACAATATGAAGAGGTTGAATTCCTGTTCTACATCATTTTGCTGGTGAAAGTTACAAAGTGTATTTCTGCCATTATACACTGTTTCAACTCAGGGACGAGTTTTACTGAACTGGAAGAAATCATGGAGTTCTGTGAGATGTCCTGGTGGTAGAGCCTGTGGGCATTCCTGTACTTGCAAAGGTGCCCTCTGCATAGGTATGGCCCCAAGCACACGAACTGAGAAAACAGGTCCAAGCATCAACTAGACAGAAATCCCTTTATGGTTTTTTCCTCTTTGGAAAGTGGTCCTCCAGAGGATTTCCAGACCAGTTCTAGACATTCTTTAGGAAGTCATAAGGCCTTGAGAAATTTGGCCTCTTGAAGTTACTCTGCATCCCTTAGGGCTAACCCCTCCTAAATGCAGTGGACCAGAGCTTACTTATTATGGCTCTCCCTCTAACTAGGGCGCACCTCTGTCCCTCACAGCAAAGGGGGAGCCATTGGGATTTTCCCCCAGGAAGCACAGTTCATTATATGCTGCTGTCAAGTATAAAATAGCTTTTGGCTCCTTTGGATTTTTATTTTTTGTTTGTTTTGTTTTGCATCATGACCCAGAATAAAAGGCAATGTGCATTGAACTGTTATGTGATAAAAGACACAACTGCCACTACACAGGCTGAAGCAGCTCAATAGCTGAAAACAGCAGCTTCCTGCAGAGAATTGATGTGACAAAACTTGGACTCATTTTTGGAGTCAGGTGATAGATCTTTGGCCCAGCATTGAGCAGCAAGTGTATCGAACGCAGGCTGTGTACTGTTCAGCATGCAGCTTACCCAAATTAGCTTTCTGTCTTTCTGTGAAACAGCCTCACTGCTTGGAGAAGATTTCTTTAAAGCAACACCTTGATGGTGTATTCTAAGGCTATGAAAGTGCCTGTGAAAAAAACAAGGCCGCCTGCAATAAATGTAAGACTTCATGTATCTAGGATAAGCTCCTACTAAAATTTTCGTATGACATAATAAGGCTCAGATTTAAATCCTGTGGTCTTTGTAGAAAACGGGTTTACCTGAGAAAGTAAGATCCAGACATTTAAATCTGGTACTGACAAAATGGTAGGGATTTTGCCACCAATGTTAAAGGAAACAGGACCAGGTTGCCAGGACATGGTGCTCTTTGCTGTACGGTGACAATCACTTCCAGCAACTCATCCGGGAGCTGATAATAATTTGAGGGACTTGACTTGAAAGTAGCTGAAATACTGATGCCTACCCTACCTTGGAAATATACCATTTGCTTCCAACAGTTATTTCAGGATTTCACATTTAGGAATACATGACAGGACCTTCTCACAATCCTCCCTGGCCTCACCCTCTAATCTATCCCCCACACATTCCCATCCAATGAAAGGTGTACACTGGATATTTTAATAAGCAGCAACAACTGAGTATTAGAATCTGTATCTCTCTAGTAAAATAGCTGGAGTAGAGGGCAGAAAAACAAACAGAACTTTTTTGACACCTCAGTGAAAAAAAAGGCACAATTTTGCATAGACAGATCAAAATACTTCTGTAAAATGAATTTGTATAACAATTAACTACCAGACTTCTGGAAAGTGTTAGATCTCCTAACTTTCATGAAAAGCATTTAAAAAACAGAAGGTGACACTTTTGTCTGCTCTGAATCTGCAAATTTCACTTGAACCAATTTTTCTATAATTTCCCCATCTATGAACTTTCTAAATGCAAGTAGAACAGGACAGAGTTGTGTTTCCTGTACAGTCCAGGTCAGCATCTGGGGAAGCTCAGTGGTGCCTGCTCCAGGCTGCATCTCTGCCCAGACCACAGTGCACAACCTGAAAGCACTAACAGGCAAGACAGAAGGATGCAAAGTGTTGGCATACACCAACATTAAGGCTCTGTCCTGCAGTCCTGACACAGTTTCAGATCAGACTCCAAAAATAACTTAAATAACATTTACATATAAAAAGAGCACAAATATCCTCATTAACTTTAGCAGGAACTTCTGAGTAAGAAGAATGGTCAATTCTTATATGAGAAAAGGCTCAATCCTGACAGAGGCAGTTGTTCCTCACCTCTGGGGCAAAAATCTATATGTCCCCTATACTTTCCTTCTCCTTTTCCTCATCTTTGACCAAATGCCAAGTCCTGCCTCTAGCCCCTGAAGAAAACCTGCCACCCTGGTTGTATGTACTTCAGCCCCACACCTGGAAATGCCTGAAGTGTTTTGGCTCAGTGATTTCTTCTAGGAATTGGTCTGAGGGAAAATAGAAATAAAAACTAATAAAAAACCCTAAAAGCAAATTAAGAATTAATGGTCTTATATAGTAAGAAGTCTGAGGTGCTCCTAACCATATTTGTAATACATCAATTCAAATTTATTAAGGTTTATTATAATACCAAAATGTAAATGTTGTTCTTCAACTTTCTAACATTACCATTGGAAAAAACTAAGAGTATGCAGTCTTATTTTCACATGAATAAGTATTCAGGGTTCAAATGTGTAGAAATACTTATGTTCAACACACTCTTTCAAAGTTATTCTGCCTCTCAGTTCTTATTCAGTACCTGTTTTAACTAGTAGGTGGGAAAACTGCTCATAGTTATCTTCAAGATCATCCCACTGGAGTACTTTGAAAGTCCCAGGGTTTTGAAAATGTCTCTATGGCAAAAGGGAAGGCTGTCCCAGGATGCCTAAGCAGGACTCAGTGAGTCAGTAAGATGCCTTAGAAGTAAGTCTGACTCCTCAACTTTCCTGTCCATTTAGGAATTAATTCACCTGTACATGGAGTTTTGCCTTACTGAGTATGTTTAAGGCATAAGTACTTTTGATTTGGAGGTAAAAAATAACAAAAAAAATTTCTCCAAGAACCAAAACCTGAGGCTTCCTTGGAATTTTCTGTATTGCTTGTATTAGGAAATAAAAGTGGAGAAGACTGGCCAGCCTCGCAAAACAAACCCCACACAGTATTGTCAATCCAGCTTTCCCCTCACTGTGCATGCAAAACACACAATTCAGCTAAAAACAACAGAGTGCCTCAGATTTACTTCTCCAACATGCCCTTGGAATTGCCATTAAACCCTAATTTTTCTCTCTCATCTTTCCAATCTCCTTTCCACTTTAAAAGATCTCCGGAAGTGGCAGGAGCAATCACCATCAGTATCTTAGATGAGCAGCTCCAGGCTTTTGAGGTTTTGTTGAACACAGAAATACATTGACACAAACAGCCCTGGGAACACAGACACAACTAAAACGTGGCTCATAGCAAAGGAACAAGGGTTTTTCAGGAAATACCACAAAATTGTACAAAGCAATTTCTAACCAGGATTCAGGATTGTTTCCCAAGAATTTGCAAGACAATAATACTGTAACAGTCAAAATGGAAATTGTATTTTCAGTTCCTGAGAAAAAGAGGTAATTTCTCTTAGTTTTGTGAATTCAGGTGTGCATTAGTTCAGCTCCCACCTTGGGAGGAAGACTCCTCAGTCTGGCACATGGCATACCAGTGCAGAGCAAGGAAGAGAAGTTCCTCCAGTTCCATGTTAGGAGGATTTTTATCTCCATGTGATTTTACTTGGTAAGTCCAGCTTGTTCATCAGCCACCCACTGACCCTTCCAAAATTCTCTTTAATACCTAATTCTGCATTCTATAATTTTAAGCCAAGTCCGTGCAGCAGGAGACCATGTGTGAAGAAGATAAAATGGAAAGCTTAACAAAAACCAGCCTCCCCATATCCATGAGAACTCTTAACCTGGAAGATTCAAAACAATAATGCCTGGCACTTAAATACAGCTCCAACATCAAAGTGCTTTACAGACCCCACATACACTGCAATAAAAAACTCTGTCAGGATGACCGTGTCAGTAATTCCGGGAGACTTCCACCACCTTCCCTGAGGGCTTACTCCTAATCTCACAGATTTCCCTGTAAAAATCTTTCAGACTCTGTAACTAATTGAGTAACTCTGAGTAAAACTTAGCATCACACAGATTTAGATGGAGCATCCATATGGACAACGAACATGTATAATACATGTACCTGTTGGTAGAAAGCAGCCACAGAGTCTTACTGGAATTTGCTTCCTTGATAGATGTGAAAGAAGGAGGTGCAGGCACAAGGTGTAATGGAGAGGAACACTTACATAGAGCAGTGGAAGGAGACTCAAAGGAGGAGCAGTTCAGACATAGGACTGGAGATGCCAATGGGGCAAAACCAGTGGGCATCAGTGTATGCTGATGTAAATGGTGTGGCACAAGGAAGAGTTAGACTTGGGAGCTTGGGCACAGCGGGTAAGACAAAAGATACAGTCCAACATTCAAAGAATTATTAATTTTAATAGTTGCATCCATGATTGGATGGAGAGGAAGAAATTTATTTCAATTAATTTTTAGTATGTAAATTACATTTCAATGTATTTTGCCTTTTATACAAACTTTTTAAAAATTTAATAAGAACTAGTGATGACTTTCCTGAATATCTGATTTTTTTGGTAATCTATTCAAGTAATTTATATAAGATATACTGCATCACTGAATCATGCTGTAAAGTTTAGTAAGTTAAAAGGTGATGATTTTATATGAATATAGGAAGGGAATAAGTAAGAGTTGTAGCTGTGGATATCAATTCAAGTTCTTTAATAATGCAGTAAATAATGTGAAAGAAGTATCTAAGTGAACTTGTACCCTGTTTTAGGTCCTTTTCTACCACAAATGCAAGTATTTTTTATTTTGATAATGAAAATTAGGAGGTTTTGTCACGACTAGTTTTCAGTTTCTATTTTCTCAGGAGATATCCAGGAAGTTTTTCGTCAAACCAGCTAAAAGTTAGAAGCACAAACGTAGATCTAAAACCAGTGTTCATCATCTTCCTCTTATCACCTACAAAATACCTACAGAGCAGGTACTACACAGTAGTAGAATTCACAGTACCTCTCCTGTGAGGGAAGGCTGGGAGAATTTCAGCCTAGAAAAGAGAAGGCTTTGAGGTGATTTAACTGTGGCCTTGCACTACCTGAAGGGAGCCCACATGAAAGGAGGAGAGAGACTATTTACAAGAGCATGTAATGACAGCACAAGGGGGAATGTCTTTAAACTGAAAATAGATTTAGACTAGATATTAGGAACAAATTCTTTTCTATGAGGGTGGTGAGGCATGGGAACAGGTTGTCCAGGGAAGTAGCTTATACTATCTAATTCACTAATGGAAGACAAATGTCATTTTTAGCTCATTTAAAACTCATAATTAGATTTTGATTAAACAGCCCAAGAATTGAAACATAGAACTCAGACACCCATAACTCCTAAGAACACAGCTTCAAAATATTTTGAATCAAACCTAGTAAATACTATTGTCTTCAAAAATGAATGGATCTCCACAATCAATGATTACTGCCTATGTTTGGTTGACCAAATTCATATAATTTAATGCAATCTCTGCATAAAATGCATGAAAACTGTCTTGTAAGAAAAGTTTAGCTAGAAAACTGAATCTTAGCATTGAATTTCCAAAAGCCTGAGTTACCATGTCAGACAGAAGGTCTGAAGGAATTCTGTAGAATTCTGTTTATAATAAACAAAGGCAACCAATAAATATTACTGCAATCAGTCAGATGTGTGACTGGAATGTCAAACTCCATAGAACACTGGTAGTTAAATTGCCTCACTGAAGAGAAATTACGTGGATTTGAAAGGATTATAAAAGGATAAAATATCCCAGCTGTTCTCATTCTCTTAAGGCACTTTAAAATATTTGCTGGAGGCAGGATTGTCCTGATGCTTAATTTTCAGACACTTTACAGCCATGTATAAGAGTTCTCATTGAATGGATACTGTTAAGTATGGCAGCAAATACAGACAATGAGTATTATAATTTTTTTCTCTTTTCCAGTCACCAAATCAAGAGGTTACTTGTCTTAAAGTTGATTTCCTAAAAATCTATTGTGTAAATAGAATAATAGATTTTCTGTTCTGTTTGAGGAGCAAGGTAATGTACCAATCATTAGTTATCATGCACTTGCAACATTAAGCCTTTTATTACTTTATTTCATCTATTTAAACTGAGAGTTTCATTAACACCACTAAAAATGAACTACTGAAAAAAGGGTGGGAACAAAAGTGAGAGAGGTGCATTGTCTAGATAAAGCTGTGTCGTGGATTTCAATCAGATAAAGGAGAAAAGAGGAAAAGAAACAGCTGGATCAAGGATCTTTCTTTTCCTCCCCCTCCCTCCCTCCCTGTCTCTGTCTCTCTGTCCCTGTTTCTTTTCTTCTCATGAGCTTGTGCAAAAGTTCATTACCACCTACCAGCAATTTTGCAGGGAATAAGCTAGGGATGCTCTCTCTCCAGTCTACTTGATATTAATTAGTATTACCTGGAACGAGATCTCATCACAAACAACAGTTGAAAGAACAAGAGTGAGCTGCTTTTGCATTAATGCAGAAAGCCTCTGCCAGCTGAGTTTGAAACAGGTGAGGACATGCCTGCACTGTTCCACCTCTTGAGATCACAAACAGCTTCTCCATCTCCAAATGAGATGCTGCATCTAATTTGTGATAATGCCAGATTCATTCAAGTGTGTACACGTGTATGTGTACACCTGCATATGCAGATCTTCTAAACCTGAACAGCTAAATATGCTCTAAGAAAGCATTTGACCATGTTTACTGATTTTAAAATATGAGCAAACCTGAAGAGTGAAAGTTCTTGCTTTTCCTTCTTTGCTAAGGTAGAACACTGTACTTTGAAGGAAGAACTGCAATAAATATCTTGTATATTCATTACTACATTAAATAAAAATATGCTGAAGCACACAACAGCAGGGTGAAGCAGTAATGCAAGAGACTGGGTAAGAGCCCCCTCTGGATCTTTTGTTATATTAACCATGTTCATTACATATTCAAGACAATTCTAATAGATGCCAGTCCAAGAGAAATAACTTCAATTACTTTAATTACTTTTCTTTCAAAACTACATATAAAAATGACAAACAGGAATGATGAAACTGATTTCCATATATTTGCCTGTTAGCCCTCAATGAGTGTGAGCTTCTCTCTCTCTTCATTTTCTTCTTCCTTTCAGTTTTATTTAATTTTTTCATTAAATCTACAGCATGGAACATACTGTCCTGGAAAGAATTATCATTCTTCTAGGTCCCTGTCAGGAATACTGTATTCTGGTAAACCCAACAGATTAAATAGTGAACTGGTAATTCATTCTCCAACTATGCCTCTTGTTCATCTGCTGACAAGTTAAAGAATTAGCATACTTACACATTTTCTAGGGAACTCCTGCTTTTAGCTGAGACAATTCTTAAGATCAAAAAATCCAAGATCAAAACAGGAAGACAATGCTGAAGGCTTTTTTCTCCCAACACTTTCCTCTACACAGCTGTGTATTTTCAGTCTTTTCTGTGATAATTATACTAAACTTTTTCATATATAAATACACCAAGTTTTGATTATACTCATTATTAAATAAAAATACACCATGTGGGTTTTTTCTAAATGTCCTATTTCTGAATATCCTGCCTGGATGCTTGTGGGATGAACAGGTCAAGGAAGCTGTTCAACATCCTTTGCTGAGACAATTTAATGAGAAAGGCAACAGTCAGTGTAGTGCTGTCACTTTAACACACCAAAACTGCTTCTGCTGCATTAAAAAAACCCCTGAAGTTTCTAGCAACAGTTTTCAGTGTGCTGCTTCCTGGTAAAGGAAAACTGCACTTGGATGCCAGTTAGCACCATGATGCTGACAAGTGTGCTGGTTCATCAAAGGGACCTGGAGAGCAGCTGAGGGCTGCAGCAGAGGCACCAGGCTGATTTTGCTCCCTGAAATATTCACTAGTGGGGGATCACAACTCATCTGCTTTGAAACTCAAGTCTGGCCAGCTCCACAGCATGCCCAAGTTCTCTGCTTCTTTGAAAGCCTGACATCTGCATGAACATTTTGCTTTTTTGCAGGCACAGCTCAGGCTGCTGCTGTGTGACCCTGAGTCAGGCTGCAGCCACCACACTGCCAAAGGGACTGATGGACAGATACTGCACATGCTTTTCTTCTCATCTGCTGCACATGCATCACCTGCCAGCATGGACTTACTGACCAGGTCACTGCTTGGTTTTTGGCATTTTGAAGCCATTGTTAAACTGACTCTTTACATTTAGAGATAGGGACAACAGCTGCCTCTGAGAAGCATTACCACTTCCTATTTTAATTGAATATTTGTATGCAGACAGGAACAGAAGAACACATCTATCTGCCAGAAAATTAGCAAAGTGAGGATAACAAGATGTAAGAATCAGAGACAGTGCAGTGAGCTGCAGCCCTGCTGAAATCCTTCCTCATCAGACAATCACTTAATGCCTTAAGCAGGTAAGAAATCATCCAGCTACTTGAGTCAGAGTTGAAGGCACACAATGGAAACACGCACCAGCCATACACAGTGTTTCCAAATATGAGATTGCAAGAAACCAATTCTAGAAAGATATATTTATATTATACTATATACCTGTAACTGGAACAATGCCTAATTTTGTGTCTTCTACAGAGCTACTAGAAATTGGTACATTTTGCTACAGACTAAATACAATCAGCTGTAAAACATTGAATTGGCAATGGCTAGAGGCAAAAATTCCTGAAGGAGGAGGACTTCAGGTGACCTGCTGTTTTTGCAGTCTACTGTGTCCATGCAGGACTTCTAATTCTTTGCAATTCTGACTGAACTTCTCTCCCTTTGAAGAATCTGATGTTGAACTTACAGAACAAAGCATCCAAACAACATGCACAAGTATGTTGCAATAGGAGCTCACTGAAATGTCCTGGTATTCAATATAAGGCATTTAGATACTAGTAATGAGCTGAGAAATTTCCTGACCCAAAATATACTCTCACACTGAGTCTGCAACTCTAGACAGGGAGAGCCAAATTTATACAAACCTTCTGCGTGTGGTCTTTCATTTTAAAAAAAATCCCAATAAAATAGAACATTTTACCTCTTTTCTACAGGAGGGGGAAAAAGTAATGCCTGCCCAAAAACTTCTGTTTTGAAACGCAAGCTATTTTTTGATTAAAAAAATTCAAGTCTAAATGAAATTTAAACCCAGGGCAAACACACCTCCCAGGAGCCTATCTGACAGGTCAGGAAAACTAACTGGGTTTTCACTGGTTTCATCTCATATTATGACAGGAAATTTTTTGGAGACTCAATACCCCCCTGAGACAAGAAAACCACTTCCTGTCCTGATCTGGTTTCCAAAAAAGATTTGGCTGGATTAGGATGAGTGCAACACAGGACACTGGCCAAAGATTGTCCATTTGAAGTGAAAAGAGAAGGCAGAGAGAAGGCAGAAAATTCCTAACTGCTACGAATCTTGCTGTTGCATCCAGGCTGTCTGCAAAGGTGCCTCCACGAAGCTAGGCAGTTGGTACTTGCCAAAGCAGAGAGAATGAAGTGTGGCAACTGTCCTGTCTGACTGATCACGCAGCTCTTTCACAGCTGTTCCTTACTCACTTCTCTTACATTGCAGCCCTAGTACAGGAGCTTTCATAGTGCATGCTTCCATCAAGTATATAAACAAACGTGACAAGCTTTTAGAAGCAACCTGTTAGCACTGTCCTTGCATTAGCAGACTGACATGAAGAAATGGCCTCAAGCTTTTAAAGATGAACTAAAAAGTGCCTCTTCAAAGAACTAAACAGTTCAAATGCAAAAATTTCATTCCTGATTAGTGACGCTCATAATGCTGTGCATTAAGTAAGCATGAACTGAAAAAGGCCTTCAGTTTGCAGCTGTGCCCTTTCTACTCCATGCCCCAGCAAAAGCTTGGATTACTCATAAAGGACTGAAACTCTTTAAAGTTCTTTTACATGTCTCTAGCAGCAAAAAGAAGCCTTACAATATATGTAGAGTGTTATAGCTTTAACAGGTCTTTTATATTTATACACCTTTAAATGCTAGTACTGTATTTTCAGTGGGGACAACACTGAGAATTTGTTCCCACTAACTATAGTGCAGTGACAGAAACACAGGAACAAGGCAATGAACTGACTCCCAGCTTTACTTTGGTTCCAGAACATGAGGTAGCCTTGCTGCATGGAGTGATTGACTGTATAGGGAATCATCTCTGTGCACAGTGAGCTGAGCTCTGAAGAACAGGTGGGTTTACCAGCACATTAGGGACTCACTGGTACAGTCCACTGTTAAAGGGCAGGCCCAGTGTTGCAATTCACAGACATTCAGGCGTGTGCATGATCAATGTGCTCATTGCCCAAAGCTTTTCTCATTCCTGTCTTGAAGCTGCACTTTGATCACCTTAACAGAAGAGCTAACCTTAAGAGAAAACAAGAACATAAACTGCTATGAAAGACAGCCACAGGCACAGAAAAGCTTCCTGTGCAGCAGCGTTACTCATAGCCAGCTGCTTATGATGAGCATCCGCACTCTCATCAGCTTGTAAGTCAGCAGCACCTGCTCCCCATCATCTTCCTGGAGGACACGTACCACAGCAGCACCAAGCTCAGCAGCCCTTTTCAGCATCCAGCTGTTTGCAGTAGCACCCAGCCTTCAGGATATGTATTGCATGTCGGCTGCATGTCCTGCTAAACATAAGCATGCCGTGTACTACTGCCTATACTGCACACTGTGCCTATGTGCAGGAGGCACTGAACAGTTACCTGGCTGCAGCATCACGTATAACCAGAAGTAGATTTTAGCAGAATTAGTAAAGAAAACTTTAAGGATATTTCAGGAATTTTTAGCTTTTAAGGATTCAGTAGGCAATACTTCAATCTCTGTGTAGTATTGAACCAGTTTCCATTTAAGTACACGTCTATGGAGATGCACACACAGAAACCACATACAGCTCTGCTGTTCAACCCCAAAGTTTCGCTTATTTCAATTGTGAGACCATGCAATAATATTGGGCCTGGTGTTCAGCTGAAGAAAACGAGGATAACTGAGGAATCCCATGTAGGATTACCACACAGTAATAATTCACATGCATATTACAGTTTTTATGGACTGCTTTATTCCATACATCAATGGCTGCAATTCCTACAGATGTGAAAAGTCTTGACAGATAACACATTTACTGTACTACCTGACTACCTCCAGTGATAAATAATTTACGCTCCATCCTGTAAAGTTACAATAAACCTAATGTCCTGTTGCTTATTAATTATCAGCTCAACAAGATATTTTAGCAGGAAAGAAATGCACAGCAAGCTGCTTCGTGCTATCCTGGCTATTTGCTGTAACAAATGGCTGCAGAGTTTATAACACAGCATATTGAGCAAACCAGGCAGGATTCCTGAATGCAGCATGGTTTGAAACACATCCCTGCCTTTAACTTAGACTTATTTGTTCCGGCACTTTCACCACAGGAAGCAGGATGGTCTAAGGATGTAATTTTAGATGATGGAAGAAATCCTTTCCACACCTGTACAGCCCTTCATAAAGTAATTCCCTGTCTATGGCATACCAACAAAGTCAGAGCTGAACTTCCACCATCAAATAAAAGTAACTTTACCTTTTAATGGAAACTGACTCCAGTTTATGTTGCTGTATATTGTAGCAGAGATATTGACCTTGCAATTTTCTATAACTAACCTCATATTTGCCTGTCTACTTTGAAAAGCACCGTTGTAGGTGACATTATTGAAAACAGTGAAAATTTCATTCCCACCATTCAACCATGTAATTTTAGGCACAGTAGCACAAACTAGGTATCTACCTACCTGACCTGTGAACGGGAGTACCTCTGTATCTTGACCAAGACTGCATCTGCTCAACTTTAAATTGAGCTCAAATATCTACTGCCTTCTTAGCTTTGTTTCAAAGTTGTCCTGTAGAATTTGAGTGCTTCGAACAGGAAAACCAGAACAGGCTATTCACATTCTCTTTTTGGCTCTGCAGCAGTCACATCACAGAGCAGAAACCTTCCAATAACTCGTTTTGTCTTCTGTAAAATTAAAGATAAAAATTATCCATTTCACTGGATACTGTAAGAATTTCTGCAGCAGGCACAAGTTTTTTGATGTAGAGTAGATGGGGCTTTGAGCAACCTCATCTAGTAGAGAGTGTCCCTGCCCATGGCAGAGGGGTTGGAACTAGATGATCTTTAGGCCCCTTCTGACCCAAATCATTCTACGATTCTATGACACATTAGACATAACCATCACACTACACTAAGTCACAAACACTGTGGTCCATACAGATTGCTTTTCCTGGAAGCCTTCCCAAGTTGCTCTGATTCCCTCTGACAGCTCTAATCTGATTTTTCGTTTGGAGCTGTCTTTCTGGAGGAGAAAATGGCAATGATCACAAAACACTAATAATGGGCATAATGAAAAGTAGACTTCACTATCATTCTCACATATTTGGCAGCATATAGGCATTTTGATTTACCCTGTTTGCAACACCAGTCTATAGATCAGCCCTGGAAGACTCCTTTTCTATTCAAAAGGTTGAGTGTGTGATGTCAGCATGCAACAGCTCCCTCATTGTTCCAGTGTGGACTTCCTAAATTCTCATTTCTAGGAATCAGTAAACTTTTCTGCAGCACAGAGAGCTCCTTGGATACCAGTAGGAATTGAAGAAAACTAAACTTGGGCCTATTCTTTTCCTCTATCTCATAAAGTGCAGTGGGATTTATATACTGGGAAGCACACACGGAAGACCATCCAACAGAGGTTTTCTTACTTTCATAGATGTGATCTTCATTTGATGAGCTCTCTGCTGAGCATGAGACCAAGCTAAGTAAACCAGAACCAACTTTCAATTTAACTCAACAGCTTTTCTTGACTCATGTAGGACTTCACTCCAAGAATAAGACATCTGGCACAAGCTTTGTATGCTAGGATGCCATATTTACTCATTTCTATCCTTTGAATTCACATAAATGCATGCATATGGAAGTGGCATGACATAATTTTGTTACAACCCCATTTATTTATTTAGTGCATTTGCTTCCCACCATTCATTATTGCTGCTTAAAGTACTTTATCTCAAGGAGAACCTTATTGGAACCCAACGATAAAACATATGGTCACATTTCCTGCACTGTACACAGACTACTTTGGCAAAGGAGCAGAGTCGTCACAAGACATAAAAAGTACAGGTTCAGAAGGCAAGTTTTGTTATGCATGTATGAGAATCTGGGTTTGGGTTTTTTATACAGCCTATACAGAGTTCAGAATGATTATGGCTTGGACCATAACCAGATCAGGTATTTTCTTATAAGCAACAAAAGCCAAGGGATGAATAAAGAGTAGTTTCCATTTTACATGTAACAATGAGAGCTCCTGATGTTCTGCATGAGAGTATTTTCCACCACTTTTCTATATAGTTCCCTGTAGTTTAGGGAGCACAATGCAGGGACTGAGTAACCAAAGTCCCTCCCACTGTAAGAGAAGATCAGGTTCATGACCACTTGAAGAACCTGAATATACATAAGTCTATGGAACATGACGAGATATATCCTAGAGTCCTAGGGAACTGGTTGAAGTAGTTGCCAAGCCAGTATTTGTGATATCTGAAAAGTCCTGGCAATCAGGTAAAGACCTTGGTGACTGGAAGAAGGGA
This sequence comes from Sakesphorus luctuosus, assembly GCA_013396695.1. Taxonomy (NCBI): domain Eukaryota; kingdom Metazoa; phylum Chordata; class Aves; order Passeriformes; family Thamnophilidae; genus Sakesphorus; species Sakesphorus luctuosus. Next base: position 241,117 of record VWZD01008198.1, read on the forward strand.
AACATTGTACACAACTTTAAAATGGGTAGCAAGGAGGAATCTGGGAACTATCCACCTGTCAGCCTCACCTCTGTGCCTAGAAAGATCATGGAACACATCCTCCTAGAAGATATGCTAAGGCACAAGGAGGACAGTCAGCACAGCCTCACCAAGGGCAAGTCCTGCCTCTGACCAACTCAGTGGCCTTCTGTGGTAGAGTGACAGCGTCAGCGCACAAGGGAAGAGCTACAGATGTCATCTCAGATGTCATCTATCTGGACTTCTAAAAGACCTTTGACAAGGTCCACCACAATATCCTTGTATCTAAATTGGAGATATATAGCTTTGATGGGTGGACTGTTCAGCAGATGAGGAACTGGTTACTGGTTACCAGAGGGTACTAGTCATGGGTTGTATGTCCAGATGGAGATCAGCGGCAAGTTGTGTTCTGCAGGGGTCCATACAGGGACCAATACTCTCAAATGTCTTCACTATGAACAGAGACAGCAAGATTCAGTGCAACCTCAGCAGTGTGGCAGATGACACCAAGCTGAGTGGTGCTGTCAACATCTGAAGGATGGGATGCCATCCAGAGGGACCTGGATGAGCTCAAGAAGTGGGTCCATGGGATCTTCCTGAAGTTCAACAAGGCCAGGTGCAAGGTCCTGGACCTGGATGTGGCAACCCCCAGTATTAATCCAGGCTGGGGGATGAAGGGATTGAGAGGAGGCTTGGGAGTGCTGGTGGATGAGAGGCTAGACATGACCCAGCAATGTGCACTGGCAGCCCAAAAAGCCAAGTGCATTCTGGGCTGCATCAAAAGCGACTTATAAGAAAGAGGAGCACAAACTTGTTAGCAGAGCATGTAGGGATAGAACAAGGGGTAAAGGTTTTAAACTAAAGAAAGATGACTTAAGATTGACTTAATCTAAAAATTAAATTCTTCACAGTGAGGGTGGTAAAGCACTAGAACAAGTTGTCCAAAGAGGTGGTAGATGCCTCATCCCTGGAAATACTGTGCAAGTACTACTTTAACTGCAAAACTCAAACTGGGGTAAAGGATGAAGTTATTAGACCAGAATCAGACAATCTAATTTCCTTTTGTGGCTCCACTGCAGTCTTGATAGGCAACAGAAGACAAATCATTCACATCTGTGTAAAGTCTTCTGAAATTAGGACTCCTCTGAAGGAGTGAGGGGAAAAAAAGTTCATGTAAGTAATATCTGCAAACTGCAGGAAGGTAATGGGTCAAAAGCACTCAGCCTTTCAAATAAACAAAGGTGATGGCCAGAGCCCACCTTCATTAAATAATTTTTCTCATCTCATGGAACAACCAGATTAAAAAACTTGAAACATATTTGGAAAAGCGAAATTTGCAGGTGATAATTGTCATAAAAGAACCCTCAAAGCAAACCCAAAACAAAGAAACCATACTGCTCTTAAAATAACACTAAGAATCAAATTAAAAAAAGTACTCAGGAAACTGAGAACTTAACACTGGCACATAGAAAGGAATACATTTCCCCTATGGCCCCTGCAAGTCCATTTGAGTGCTCATGATATGATTACTCCTGCCTTCAACTTTATATTTTCTTTCTTAAGCTGAAAATCAGTTCATATATGGAGGCAAAAAAACCCCAGTAATACTCAACTTCTAGCTGAAGCTATAGGAATCAAAATTCCTATCTTGGGCAAACCAGATTTTAAAAAAGCCCCAGGTGCCGGAGTTGCATAAAAAATTCAGCTTTACACTGAAACTAGAGTTTGTATTGAGCCGTCGTATTCGTTGAAAGCTACCTGAAACAGAATTGGACCATAGTCAATGGACAAGAAATCAAAATTATGACAGAACATGCAAATGAAAAAAAGCTCTAAAATTATTTTCAAGGCATTAACATATCTTTTGTGATCAGACTTTTATTATTTTGATATTAACATTTGGCAATGCTGAGGAGGAGATCCAAATGACACCAGTTTGCAGTTCATCGTAAAATGAATCTATGGCCAAATTAGTTCTTTTGTAACATTTTTCCCTTTAACATTTATTATAATTTAAAATTTAGTGCTTGCTCAGGTAAGGGGGGGAAAGTAAATAGGGACAGCCTCAGACATTTGAATATTAGTCTCTTTTTTGAATCACCACTGAAAACACAAGGTAGCTACTTTGGAAAGTTAAAACAGCAGAAAAAGGAGAGGCTGCTCTTCAGGAAAACCAGGCTAATACACTTGGCAGGCAAAACACTTAACAACAACAACAACAACAACAACAGAGGAAGGGGAATTGTTTTTCTTTTACATCACATCAGGTTTCCAGGTGAATTTATAATTAGCTACAGTTTACTCAAATTTGACCAATACTGGATTTAACAAACTATAATGTTCACTACTGCCCTTTACTAAAATTGCATTGCAACAATAAGTAATGAAGGTAATGAGGGATATCATGAAAATAGTACTAGACAAGCTGATAAACTCCTCTGTACATCACGACACAGCTATTCTTTTCCCAGCCCCTGACTGAACTTTAATAGCGATCTGGGAGATGTGCTGAATGTTATTGGAAAGCCATTGTCAAATACCATAAAAAGAGATACAAAAATCAAACGCTAGGGAAGCAAGGGTTTCAGCAGGGTCAGCTGCTACACCTGAGCTGGCAGAGAAGTGCTAGGACAGCAGTCACTGCTTCCTAAGCTCCAGTTCCACTAAGTGGCATGGCCACCTGCCCATCGCTGCCTGCCAAATGTATGTCGCTACTAATTATAACTAGTTCAAACACAGAAGAGTAAAGAGAAGCATGAAGACCATCATTACAGAGAAATACTACGAAGCATGGCCTTATTTTGCCTACATGAAAGACAGATTTTTGTCACTCAATAGCAGCATGAGCAGAATCCCACTGATTTCCATGTAGCAAGGCCAGTGGCTCTCTGAAACAAAACTCCTGCGGCCCCTGCTCTTTCCCTCAAAATAGATTTATTAGTTAGGTGCTACTAAATGTGAAGTCCTCTGTTCCTTGCATTTTATCAGCTGTATAATTTGGGTTCAATATCCTGAATATCAGGTGGCCTTGTTCTGTTTTACCCAGTAACTTTCTGAATTCTGTAATAAACTAGTAAGTCTTTGAACTCTGAGTTTTATATATCTTACTCTTCCACCTGGTGCCAGCCACTAAAATAGTCATCAGTGTTTCCAAGTATTCTATTTCTCCTTATCTGTAGCTTTTGCAGTTTGAGTCTCCTTTGAGGATGACAATGTCAGTCCCATGTCTAGGAAGACACTCAATGTGCTGTGTGCACACCGTCAATACATTTTTTGTTTGCTTTTCTACAAAGAAGAAACAATTTCTATAAGGATCATTTCCTCTATCAGACACACAGGGCTGTGGAACAGCCCTTATGACCATGTTCTTGTATCTCATGGGCAAGACAGAATTGAGACAGGGACAAAGAAATGTGCCCAGGGTATAGCATGCACTGCACTCCTGCAGTACAGTGATCTCCCACTCTGTTGATTCTAAGCACAAAGAAACACAGCATTGCCCTCAGTCACTTACAACAATACAGACATACGGTATTGACACTGTGTCAGGGCTATCCCTCAGCTCCTTCCTTTATTGGACATGAAGGTCACTTCCTTGTGCTGCACCTTCCACTATGCCACCATTTCTCTCATTGTCCTCAGCATCTGACATGAACATCAGTAGTTGTCACTGCCTGTCATAACAGGACCTGCATTTAGGTCATCCCTGCCTCACAACTTCTTACAATTGCTTCAGCCCTTACATCAAGTCTGTGCAAGCCCAAGATGCAAACCCAAGGTGCATGTATTGGGTTTGCATGGCCAGGTTTTGGCAGCAGTGGGGGCTACAGGGATGACTTCTGTGAGAAGCTTTCCCTGTATCTGAGAGTTAATGCCAAACAGCTCCAAGACAGTGGTAGCACCTTTCAGATCACATAGTTAAGGAGGTGGAAAATTGCACAATTGCATCTGAGAGAGAAGAGTGAGAATATGGGAAAGCAACAGCCCTGCAGACCCCAAGGTCAGTGCAGAAGAAGGGGAAGGAGTTGCTCCAGGCACCAGAGGTTCCCTTGCAGCCCATGGGGAAGACCATGGTGAGGCAGCTGTGCCCCTGCAGCCCATGGAGGTTAATGGGGGTGCAGAAATCCACCTGCAGGGCATCTTGTACCATGGGGGACCACACACCAGAGCATATGGATGCCCAAAGGAGGCTGTGACCCCATGGGAAGTCCACATTTGAGCAGGCTACTTCTAGGACCAGCAGACCCATGGAGAGAGGAATCCATGCTGGAGCAGGTTTGCTTGCAGGATTTGTGACCCCATGGGGGACCCACACTGGAGTAGTCTGTTCCTGCAGAACTGCCCCCAATGGAAGGGACACATGCTAGAAAAGTTCCTGAACAGCTGTTGCCTGTGCAAAGGACTCATGTTGGAGAATTTTGTGGAAGACTGTCTCCCATGGGAAGGACTCCACACTGGAGCAGAGAAAGAGTGTTAGGAGTCCTCACCCTGAGAAGGAAGGAGCAGCAGAGACAACATGTGAGGAATTGACCACAACCCCCATTCCCCATCCCACTGTACTGCTGGGTGGGGAGGAGGTAGAAAAATCAGGAATGAAGACCAGGAAGAACAAACAGGTGGGGAGAAGGTGTTTTTAAAATTTATCACTCAATAGCCTACTCTGATTTGATGGGTAATAAATTAAATTAATTTTTCCGCAGCTTAGACTGTTTTGCCAGTGACAGTAATTGCTGATTGATCTCAACCCACAAATCTTTTGTTATATTTTCTACTCCCTGTCCAGTCGAGAAAGGGAGGCAATAGAGCTGTTTTGGTGGAGATCTGATGGATACCAGGGTCAACCCACCACAGCGTGCAGCCTATTTTCCTTCCCTATAACCCTTTCTGTGTAACAAGCCCCAGGAATACACACCAGTGCTGATCAATACCCATCAATGAAATGGGCCATTTCATTAGCAACAGAACTCTGGAGGCAGCCTCTCTCACTGCGAGTTGGCTGGATGCCACCACAAGCTGCTCTGAAGTTCATCCCCTGTAACTTGATGTGTCATTGGCAGACGAGGAAAAAGGCAGGTAAGATTGTGTTCATTCCATCATTGATTTTACTGTTAAAAAAGAAGGCAACTTGGGAAATAAAACATTTCTTTCAATTTCTCCTTTTAATATGTGAAATTCAAGTCAAAAGCTAGAAGGTTTTCTAGCATACAAAGCCACATAACTCACAAAGTAGATGACAAGCACTATTGACAATAGGATTCTAGCAGCTTTCAATATCACAGTATTGGCTTTGGACCTGACACTGACTCAGCCCACACTAACAGCCAGAAAACCAGGAGCTGAACACACTGTGCTTCTCTGCTTCCATATTTCTAAGCACCAGGTTCAGGAATCAAAGCCATAACTTAATGTAAGGTCTACTGCTGACCTGTCATTCAGATAACTGCTCCAAGCAAAATGTATCAGATAATGAAAAATTAGGGGTGGGGAGGGAAGCAGTGATTTAGAGAACCAAGTTAACATGCAAAAATGAAGCTGGGCAATGAAACTTTCAAGAGGGTGCCATTGACCAAAATCAATCAGTGGCAGAAAGAAGACTGAATAAACATCTTTTCATATCAGGCTAATTGGAGGTGACAAGAGAAACCTGCTTCGGAAAGGACTCCTGCAACAGGTCACCCTTGACCAAGAGAAAGCCTTCAGAGGCATCAGCACAGCTCTTTGATGTATGGCAAAGGCATGGTCAAGAAAGCCCAGCAACACAATCTTCACAGGTAATTCCCTGCTCCAAAGACCACTCCACCTCTGCAGACTCCCAGGACCTGCATCCAGTTATGTGCTTGTTCCTGTTTCATTGCTATTCTGGAGTCGGGTGGCCTGGGGTCTGTATGATCATTACTGTTGGCAAACAGCCACTTCATTGAACTGCTGGGATCTTCACTTTTCTGCAGAAACAGTCATGTCCTTCCATGCTTGAAAATGGAATAAAGAAGAGACTAGACAATTGTACAACAATAACTAAGGACAGAAGTGGAACGGGGATTGTGCATGGCTAAGGCTGAGGATGGCTAAAAAACTGGCAGAGAAGATACAAAGAAAAAGGTAGCAAAAATGAAACAAAAAAGGGAAAGAAGGAAAGACCTGCAGGATAAGCAAATAAGGACATAGCAAACCAGAAGTTCTGGGGACAGAGTATAGGAACACAGTATGTGCAAAGGAAAAAAAAAACGAGAACAGAAAAGGAGACATAAATGCAATTAAAAGCCAAAAGAGCAGATATCTGGGCCAGAATAAAGAGGAAAATTGAACTGTGTATCAACATCTTCACACTCACCTATCTCTGAGTACATCAAACAGTAAGAGTTTCAGCCTGGATGCCTTTGCATCTTGTTTGTACTGTTTTGTTGCATTTGTTAAGACAAAGCTAATCCTGTGTATTGTTCCCATTTGAAAGTAGAAGCAACTTTTAAAAATGTTGAACAATGCAGTAGAAGAGAGATAAGCCTTTTATCTGCCATGCTCAGCTGCAAGCCTCACGAAACAACCACATTTCACTGTTAGAGCAGCTCAAGTAGATCTAAAAGCTTAACTGAAATCTCAGAAACCAAAAATCTATCACAGCACCAGAGAGCATGAAAACACGTGAGCATGAGAAACGAGTTGGAGCTTTTCCAATCTGCTGCAGACTGCTGACTCTTCCAGACAGTTACATAGAGTGGTTCTGCAACAACAGTTTTTCACCTGTGACTCATTTTAAACAATAGATCTCAGCCCGTGTAAGAGTTACTTGTGTAGTTCATGCTGGATGTTCCTGAAAAGGTGTATAAGTGAGAGTTTAAAGAAACCCCAAAACAACATAAACAAAAAAAGTCAATTTAAAAAACAAAAGAAACACTTTGGAAGTGAATCCTCTGATTGCCTCTGCTTACTGCTCTTTGATTTGCATCACAGAGCAACACAATCTGCCTGAACTGGATTCCTCTCTGCTGAAATTAAAACCTGACAATGCTAACCAACAAATCCATTCCAAAGTAACCTCTTCAGAAGGACACCATGCATGGACTTGTGAATGCAGTCTAGGACTCTAGACTATAATTTAGGTCAGAAGGGACCTCTAGAGGTCATCTGCTCCAGATGCCACCATCACAATTTTAGGTTGATCAGGGCTTTGTCAGCTAAACTCCACAACCTCTCTGGCCAATCTGTTCCAGTGTTTAAATATCCTAATTCTGAAAAACTTTTTACATGAAATTTAATTGCATATTCCTGTTTAGCAACTTACAACTTGTGTCTCTTGTCTTGTTAGCATGTTACTCTAAGGTGACTCTGTTCCTTCTTCTCCATACCTTCCTCTTAGCTGAAGAAAGCAGAAAGATCACCTTCAGCCTTCCCTCCTTAAGCCTGAAATTTCAAATGTGTGCCTGCAACACAGTGTTCACTTTCAGACTGTTACAACACCATGTTAACATATTCAATTTTCTTGTCAAAAGCATTTTGTAATCAGCAGCCCCTCGGTGTCAGCTGCTGCTTGCACAGAGCTGCTCCTGCCGCACCAAGGTACTTGCTGATGCAGCCCCAGCCGTGCCCTGCCAGTCTGTGTGCACTGAGCGCAAGGACAGCGTGCCCAGGGCACTGCAGCACACTGACACAGGGATGGGGTTTGGCTCGGGTAGAAGCCCTAAGAAGCTTAATTACATTAGGCCAAATAAGTCATTCAGCAAAACCATTCCAGCAGACAGCCAACAAATACGCCCTTGAATACAAACTCATCCCTTCAGTACTGGTCCTGAATAGGAATCAAGGAGAATTAAAGTATTTCAGACCTTACAAACACCAGTCTGAAATGGCAGCTGTCTGGATGGCTGGTGGCATTTTGTCACTGTCACAATTTCATGGTCATCCTCAACCCCAACATTCATACAAAGCTAATATCATACAGTTCTGAGTCATCACTACTTTTTTATGTTCGAAATCTCAGTAGCTTCCAGCAGCAACTAATTGCTTATTAATTCCACCACAAAAGATGCTGTAAGGGATTTACAGTAATTAATAGAAGATAATATGCTTTCTGCCTGAATTATCACTCCTGCACATGAACTAATGAAGCAGTGGCCGACCCCCAAGCTCCAGAGCTGCAATACAAAGCTGAGTTTTGTGTTACCTTTTCCATAGTCCTCAGGAAAGGTATCAGCTTTGTGCAAGACAGTAGTGAAAAATAATTCTTTCCCTTTTCTAAAGAAGCTGAGAGAGAACAGTTGCATCCATCAACTCTTCATCCATCACCTTCCTGTCACCTTCTAACTTATTTCTGCCACTGGGAAGAAAGGTGTGTAAATGCAGCTCATAATCATGAACCCCCGTGACTACCACTGCAATCCACTCCACTGCTAATCCTTTACAATACCTCTCCCAGATTTATTTACCTTTGCAATAAAGCTGAGAGATTCATAGAATTAGATGCATTTGCAGGGCATTCTTTACTCTGTATATCATGAGCAGATAGATATATGAGGGGAAAAACCTGTAAGTCAGAAAGCCTGAATCAGCTCAACTTTGTGTTTTAGTTATGCATATAACACACATCCCACCATTCATCAGACCCCGCATTACTTAGGTGCATTCTTGAGTATCAAGACAGACAAGAGTAAAAAGAAGCCCTCCTTTCTCTGCTTGACCTAGTCAGTCATCCAACAGACATACCCTTGTTAACATAGTGAATGCTTCTCCACTGACACTAGCTCAGTTTCCGAAAAGTGAGATGATACTTGCACGGATGCCAAGTGAGTTGACTCCCCTTCCAAATCACAAAACAATTTTTCTTAAATGATGAAAAAGTAGCTGCAGAGCGATTAGGATCATTTTAATGGAGAGCAGCTGTAAACGCTGGCATGTAAAATTAGTAAAGGAATGCCACAAATATTTACATTACAAAAACTGAAAACAACCTCTGTGATCACAAAGGTAAGAGTGATAAGCAGCCATGATTTAAAACAAACTAATTATGTCCAATAAATCTATTCTCTTTCTGGATAAAGAACATAGGAAATTTACTAAATCTGGTCATGAGTAAAACATAGTGGGATGGAGTGCAGCTGCAGAAATGTCAAACTATCCTCACAAGGTTACATTTGACATTCTAGGGAAAATGCAAACAATAGAAACTTGGAAGAAGAATTCCTAAGTGTCCTTAAAGAACTATAATTAGTTTTTGCAGGTCAAAACTATACCAAATAGCAGGATGGTGGCAAGAGCAAAAGGAAAGCAAATTTTGCTTCTTAAACTTTGCCATTAAGTGAACGATACAAATGACAGGCATCCCAAAATTCAGATGCTATTACATTGTTCCTGAGTAATCTAACACAGTAATAATCATATTGTTACACAAAGCTGTACGGTGGATCCTTCTGTGCTGCTTCTTTTAATTTATGGAATGAAATCTTGTCCTTCAATGCAAGTTTTACTTCAGCTTTAATTCAGTTTCATCTATGCATTTTAATTTGGGTTTTCAGGAAAAGATGACAGATTTTTACAGATTTTTAACATAGTAAGTCTAGGAGGAAAAAACCAGAACCCAAATAAACTTGCTGCATTACCATGGCCATTGATCTGTAGTGTAGTGACAGGGCTTCTTCAATATTGCTCCAGAAGTCAAAATAGAACTTTGTTTTACAAGAAAAATGTACTTGCCCTCTGTCTGAAGTGACAATGATGATTATTTCTAAAGAAATACATTTTAAAATATATGGGGTTTAGTAGAACTCACTCGAAGAGTCCTTAGAAATCACAACTCACCTGCCCCTCACTCACATCTAACATTGTCAAGCTGTTTTTTCACTTGCTGAAGCATCCATGCTAAAACATAACAGTTCTGTTTGTCTTTCTGTGTCATAGGGTGTAGACTTTTGTTGAAATAAAAGGCTCTATGCCATGTCTCCAGCAAGCTGGTTTCTCCTCTTTTGTCAAGGGAAAAATGCCACACTATTAAAACTACATTAAAAAAGAAACCACAGCTCAACTGCCAGACAAGCAGTGTACATTTATGATCTGGAGGCCAAAATGTAACCATGTGAGCACTTCTACTCCAGCTCAGTAAAACTGATGTCAACAGTGGCATAAGCAAACCTGTTCAGTGTAAACCAAAATGTTCAGTCAGCCTCTCTTTACAAAAGTTCTGAGACTGTCATTACTCCCTCTTCAAAACCAAGTATCTGACTACAGTCATAAAATAAAACTGGTTTATCTTCATTACCTGAAATTAGCCCATGGTAAAATGATGTCAGGCAAGCATTTTATCCTCCTCACTTAGTCAATGGGAAGACAGTTGTATTCAAAACAATTCTGCATGGGTTTCATCAATTAAATTGAAATGGAAACTTTGAACTTCAAATTACCCCATTGCAATTGGAGCCAAATCACATCACAGAGATTTTAATGAAATATAAATAGCACATTTCTACAGCATCACTGAACATGTGGACATACTGGCTTGAAGATTTCACATTAGTACTGTTTACTTCAATAAAACAATCTGGAAATTTGGTGAGGAGTGAGATACATAATTTCAGGTGCCAAGACATTATCAGCTTTTTACAGAGCTATCAAAGGACTAATGAAGATCTGGTATTTCTTAAACAGTGGAGAAACTTACTCAGTTCCCTACAGAAACAGGGTGAATGATGAAAGTAATGCAAAGCACTAATACCACCTTCAACAGATACTGCACCAGTACAGTGCTCAACAGAGTTAAAAATCTGAGTATGCTGTTTGCAGTTCATACAAAAATCCTCCCTGTTCCTGTAATATCTATAGATATTTGGTAAGACATTTGTGAATGTAATTCATTATACTGAAATCTCCTTTTGTGCTTCTTAAATCCCATTACTGATTTATTTCCTCCTGAATAGATTATCTAAAATATTATTCTAGTAGTGCCAAATACATCCGTTTGTTAATCATTTGTATGCTAGTCAGTCTCTTCAGGCAGTTGTCTTCTCTTTGACATCCTCAAACTATTCTGATTCTGCTATATCAAGGAGATATTCAGGGTGATATTGGGATTGGGAGGGGAATGACCCAAAAAACTCATGATATCCCAAACAGTCACTGATGTGTGGCACCGACTGCAGAGCAATATTACTGTCAGTCTGCCTGTCAGCCAAGAGTGATGGGCCACCCATCACTCATCCTCTAGCCCAGAGTGAGTTCTGTTGCCTTGCAACGACCACCAGTAAAATCCAAAACTGTCAAAAGGAATGATCTCACAAAGAATTCACAGAAATAAAAGTAGCCACAATAGTCAAGCATTTAAATCCTCCTTGGAAAAGACTTAGGAAAAGGATTTGAGAGGATTAAAATATGACCAAAAGAACAAAATAAGGGCAACATGCTTGCTTTCATGCCTTGCAAGTACAGTGCCTGCTAAATACAAAGCCTCAGTTTTGTGGTTTTTCAGTAAAATGTAGGTGTTGATAAAGTCAAAGATTTTCCTGTAGCCAGCTCTGCTAACAATAATCATAATAAAGGCTCAACCCACTAGTTGCTTGGTTAGTTTATTTGTTCAGAGAAATAGGGAAAGATCATACAGAAAGGGATATTGCTAAGGACAGTATATATTGTAAAAATTTGACATTACTGAATATGGTTTGGCTTTTATTCCAGATCACAGACGACACTATTTGTAGGAAAGGATATACTCTTTTATATGGGGTTTGTATTCTTTTTAAGGTAAATGAAAAAAGAAATGCACCAAAAGGTGTTATACTTCATGATGTTTCACTGTGGAATGGTGGACTAGCAGAGAAAAAGTCACCCTGCATGTGATAAATGAGTATTTTTTGGTTTAAACAGAAAGTAAAAGAACAAATGGTCAGAGGTAGCACAGCCAGAGTAGGTGAACTTTACATCTTTGCTTAGGCCTTAGCTGGACTTCATTAAACTACAGTAGAGTAGTCTGTTGCATTTTGCAGTCTTCAGTGTGCTGCCAGCCACTGTGGGTTACAAATGTCAGCAGGAACTGAAAAAGCTTTACAGGTGCACTAACCTCTACCAGCAATCAAAAAGTTGTCTTCATTACTGGAGAGTCCAAAGAGCTGTTTCTCTCCTGACCACCCAACTTCTAAGAGAAACAACTTGGACAAGAAAAAACCCTGTCTGATTCCAGCTGTAATGGGCCTGAGAGCTTTGAGTGCTGAAGTCACTTTTGCAGGATGGGTACCTTTCTTTAGATTGCACTAACAGTGGTCAGAAAAGATTCTGTTTGCACTTAAACTCAGCATGCACACAGTTCATAAGGTGCATCAGCACACCCTGTGCTTTGGCTTCTCAGTAATACCACAAAATCAATGGTTATAGCCCAACATCAAATCAAGTATTAACTTGAACTAAAGGTTTTACCATAAAAAGTCGTCTTTCAAACAAGGTGTTCTTGGATATCTGTTGGATTTGTTAACTGGAATTCATAGTTATGTGCTTCTATATGTATTAAAAAGGATTAAACTACAAACTACCTTGATGCACTTCTTTAATCCTGGCGCCATGAACCTTCAGGCTCAGGATATGTCCTTTCCAGGTGACTGTCAACTACCAAGAGAGCCAGTCAGAACAGCCATGGTGACTGAAAGTATTGAAAAAATAAGAAGAGCTCTTCTAAAACTTGGAGGAAAAGAGATAAACAAGAATGCAGACAAAGTCAGAACAGCACTTCCTTGGATATATTAGTATCTCAAATTCCAGATGCCAATAATTGCACAGGTTCAGATCTTCACTAGTTGCTCTGAACTGCTACAGAGGCTGATTGGTACCCAAGCTTTCACAAAGCATTGTAAAAAAAAAAAAAAAATCCCCAACCCCCCCAAAACCAGAAGCCCAAGAAAAAACCCCGTAACTCTACAGTTCATAATGACTGTGCTGCAGTGTCAAGGTCAGTGACCTTGCTGGGGTGACCCCTGGCAGTTGTGCCAGTGCCAGCCACACAAGCTAAGGTACCCACGGGCAAATGTGAACCTGCACTCTGCTTTTACAATTTAAAGGCTTGGTCTGCATTACATTTTTAAGTAGGTATAACTTATTCATTCAACAAAATGTGCTCTTGCAGCAAGCTGGTAATCCCACTGGTATCTTGCAGTGCACAATACAACATCCGTGTTCCTTGTGCTACTTCACAATTCGACTTTTTGCTCCACAAACCACCCTAGTAAAAGGAACTGGATGACACCTTTTCTCCAAGCAAAGAGTGAGAGCCTACCCAAGGAAATCTGCAAAGACACAGTAGGCTTCAATGCAGCTTTCTCTTCAAGGTTTATTTTGCATAAATTTGCATTGTGAAGAAATGCTTAGGCCAGACCTTTTTCTTGGCTGGATCTGCCTTGTTTCTGCTTTTCTTTTATTTCTATCCTCCCTCATAGTCATTGTCTACTTTTAATCTTCACTGGAGGTTAAGCAGGAGCTGAGAACTGTTCCATTCCTTCAGAACAGCAGTCAAAAGAATACTAATTAGTTTTTGACTTTTGTTGTTCTCACTCTAGTTGTAGTTAAGCCAAAATATCTGACTCTTTTGTCAATAGCAGAAGAGTGCAGAGACCGAACACATGTATGGAAGACATAGAAATAATGACTGCTTCCTCATTTCCATAATGGAAATTATATCCTGCTGTTTCAGGGAGGTGTAATATTGTGTACTACCCTATGCAACTATGCAGCACTGCCCAGCAATCGTGTCCTGTCCTGTGTATGAGGTTATTCACTGCAGTCAAAGTCAGCAACACACTCACTGACCTGATTTTCAGTGAGGCCCAAGTAGCTTTTATCCCTGCGAAGAGCTTCCCCAGTCCTACTAAAAGAGAAGCAAAAGGACCATATTTGTCCAGCCTTGCCCCTCCCAGCTTGCACTGCTCAGACTGAGGTGTGTACTGGCTCTCATTGTAACAAAACTTTTGCTGCCCTGAACTCTCCAGGCTTGGACTGTTCCTTACGCATTTTTCCTGCAAGCATTGGTTCTGGATGCTGACATGATACATGGTACCACAAGAACACTGATCTTCAAGTGTTCCAATGTATCCAAACTTGGTCCACATGACAGTGACAGAATGTTGAAAAAATATTTGCACTTCAGACTTCTGAGGGTCTTCAGCCACAGTGTGCTTGTAAAACCCAAATTTGTCACATCTAACTAACAAATACTGCTTTCTCTGTTTCTCCTGTGTGCTCATCCAAGAAAATGGAAGAAAGACCCTCCATGCCAAGCATGAAACCCTTCTTCTCATGTGGCAAGGTGAGCCACTATCAGTGTATCATATATTGGTCTGCCACAAGATTAAGATTACAGAGCTCAAATTATAACCTTTAAGTACTCATGAAAGGATGATTTAATGAATGGGACTCATGACTCCTGATTTCTCCATCTACTTGTGTCCCTCATTTAATATGTAACATTGGCCAAATCACATTTTAGAGATTATATTAAACTGGTCGCAATAATGTTTACCCATCTCAGTGAGCACTGTGAGTAAAACAATGTTAAAAGGCTTTTGGGGAGATACTGATGGTTTTCCATCAGGTCTCTAGTGAGCGTTTGCCCCTGAGGGTTTTGATGATCCTTCTTTAGGCTCTATGTGCCAACCTACAGGGCACTTTCCTGTATTAGTTATGCAGATCTTCTGTTACTTGTGATAAAATGGTAACCAATCAGTGTGAGAAAATGCTGTAAAAGAAAATCTCATTCTGCTAGTATATCTTTAGTAAGGGTAGGAAAAAAAATCAACTGGAGTCAGACTGCTTTTGCTACTGTAATAAATATAGAAACCACCCTGCAAATACTCCTCCTGGCACATCTAAATGGGTGTGACAAATTGATTTTTTTCATAGCTTTTATGCAATCACTGTGTTCTCAAGTGGCCAAACGATTGACAAGAGTAGGAGTTCAGTGTCCATGCTTATTCCACTGCTAGAGTGGTCTGCAGACCCACCCTGATATTGCTGAGTTTGTTTTAAGCAACAGGAATTTTATCCAAACCCTTCTTCCCAGTTCTATACCAGAGGCAGGGAAAAAACTTACCAGGTGCTACAAACTCTTGGTTGCTCCTCATCTGGAAAAATTTGAACTTAAACTAGGGTGAAAGACTGTACATGCCATTAGCAATTCTCTAGAGTTTTTCAGCATTTCATTTTCCATATTTGTACAGGTTGACTGTTCTTAAACATTTAAACATGCCATTTGGCCAGGAATGAGGAAATTGTCACTTGTCTCAATGCTGGCGTGAAAAATAAGATATTCACAAGGAGGACTTCATCTGTGATGAATGGTGTCCCTATCGTGAAGATTATCTTGTTGCAGTTATATGTTTTAATTTACTATTTATCACATTAAAAATATAACTGAGGCAGCTTTTATACACAGCAATGAAAGTATATATAGAATATTCTTAACTGCATGCAACAGATGTGCTAGAACAAGGATCACAGGGTTAAGTGTTTTATAACCAAGGTAATAGCAACTGGGACAACATTAAGATTCTCTGATAAGCTGGTTTTCAAATATTTAGATACAAACCACTTGTTAAATAGAAGATGCCTTCACTATAAATAATAGACACAGAGGCTAGTAAAGCATTATAGTTGCAAGATTCAAGTTTAAAACATCTTCAATTATTTGCAAACTATTCCTCACTGCAGGACACATTAACCTGTGGGCAATGGAACAGTATACTTACAGTTTTCTTTCAGCATTAGGAAGTACTGAAGATGTTTCTCCTTCAAAACAACACAACTACTTTAATAACACTTCATTGCTATTTCTGAAGAGAGAGAAAGCCCTGTCCCACAACAATACTCCACACAAGTACAAAGATTTGAGGTTTTGTCCAATCTATATGCAAGATAAATTTTTATTCAGACATAAAAGTTCCACCATTGGGAGAATTTTGATGGATACTTTGTATTATAATACACAAGTCATCCTTCTCCCAGGATTGTTTCAAAGCCTAAGTTAGAATTTGCAGAAGGATTATTATATTTGATAGAAAGCTTAGCTGTGGGTCTAGTAAAAACCTCATGAGAGGGCAGAAGTAATAAAAATCAATAGTCCAATATTCTTACATGGATAGGAGCATGGGTGTTAACAGTTCAAAAAAACTATCATGTTATTTACCAGTTTTTGATGCAAGCTGCAAAAACAACAAGTAGCTTTAGAAGAAAAATCAAAGTAACTAAATCCCTTATTAACTATAGAGCCTATTTTGTGCTTAAGATGCTTAAATACAGGCATGCTATTCTATTAACTACAAATGACTCACACCATTTATTGCTCACCCACAGAACGGACAGGAATGCACAGGTTTGGCAGTTTGACAGAGATTTGTGGAAAATCTCTGTCGGGTATCTCAACAACTGTCAGAAATAAAATGGATCTTGTTAAAGCATTGGCAGCTAAGACATTTGTAACAGGCTTTTAAGTTAACCTACCAACAGTGAAAATTCAACACCTAGGAGGACAGCTCCAACCTGACAAGTTACAACCAGGTTTTGGTACACAAACTCCTTGTATTAGGAAATTTAGAAATAATAAGTGAAAACCAAGAAAGATAAAATGGAAGACAGTGTATTAGATAAAAACTATACTTTTTGAAATACTTTCTTGGAAGAAACATTCTGAAAAATCTCTCTGCTCTGAAATTTACAATTATTTCCCTAGAGAATGAATAGCAAGCATCAGATGTCATTTGTAGTAATAACTGTGAATGCTTTTGATGATCTCTGACTTCAAAATTGTATTTAAGGCATTAATATTTTTGCATTTATTTAGTTCAGTATCTCCGGTACATTCTGTTACACACACATATATATGCACTAACAGAAAATCATAGTGTTCTAGGATTATTGAAGTTAAGTCTAGGAACTGTGCCATTTAGTCCACTAATGCTATCTGGTCTCACAGAGCTTAGGCAGACCTGAACCATGCACCTCAAACCCATGTATTCAAATGGCCATCAGAAATCTCACCCAGGGCAGCACTGGAGAGCACAGTGTCCCAGGGGTGCAGCCTCTGCTGCAGACAGAACTGACACTTTAAAAGTCAGAGACAAAAGATATCTCTCCATTTTCTCTGGGAAAGACAGTGCCAAAGAGATGAAAAAGGTAGTAGAGCCACATGCTACCCTGCTTATCCATCCTCTGCAAGTACCACACTAAACAGCAAGATTACCAACAACTGGTATAACCCTGAGCAAAAAACCCCAGCAATTTAGAAAGGAGACACACCTCTGCTCTCATGGTGCTTCCCTAGGGACAGCAGAGCTGTTTGCTCCACCATATGGTGCCATTTCTCATATTGTTTGATGAAGTTCACATGACGTTTGCCATATCACAATTCAGCATGAAATGAAATCCCAATTCTGCACAGTTTCACATCTTTGTTGGCTGGTACAAAGTGCACTAAAAAAACACGCTCCAACATGTAATTCAGTTGGAAATGGAATGATGGGAACTAGAAGACATTTTACACAACTGTCAGCACTTATGAGAGTGCAAGTCTACAAATTTTATCAAATATGGGTACAATGTACGTGTCACTCTCTCCCTCTCAAAAAAAAAAAACCCAAAACCCTTGAACAAACCAGAACTCTATCCCAAAACCCAACAGTCAACACAATGAGACAAAGCTTAATCAAATCAGTTCATTTTTTTCAAAATTCCTGTACTTTTACTTTCTCTGTTCTTTAAAGCAGTGGCTATATAAAGATGGTTGAAATAAATTCATTCAGCGATTAAAAAAAAGATGCTAAAATAGTCTGAGACAACTATTTTTGCAAGTGACCCTACAACAAAACTATAGGCAAAACAGCATTAGTGTAAAAATGTGGCTACTTACGCAGCAGAGCTGTGCTATAATCTAATGAAAACTCCTCTCAGGCCTCCTTGGTGAGAAAAATAAGTTCTTAATAACTGCTTTTCATTCCTGTGCAAAGGCAACACAAGTTTTTGAAAAGGATCAGCCTCCTCTGTGGCCCATGCATCTCTATTAAAGTATTGTTAACACCTTTGACTTTGCTGGTAACAGGTGCAAGAGCCAGCATGAACACTGCTTGAATTCTTGATCTCAAACTTATAAGCAGGTCTGGCATTTTGGAAAAAAAAAAAGAAAGGGGATCTTTTTTCCTGTAAGCTGAGAAAATTTCATCTAGCAGACTCAAAGGAGCAGAAACTGTGGAATGCCACAACACTATTTTAACATCACTTTTCAGGAAATAAACAACTTGGAAAGTTGTCATGAAAGTCTCAATGATTGCAAAGCTAAATACAGCTGGTGTGCCAATTCCTGCTGTTAGACGGTTACGTTCTGTATCTGAGAACTGTTCTCTCAAAAAGCATTTGGAAAAAAGTGCAAGTCAGGATTAGTTCAAACCTGAAAACAAATGAAAGGAGCTGAAAGAAAAAAGAAACAGGATTCAAAAATGAGAAAGAAGTAGCAGCTAAAAGGCTCCTGGAAATTTCTGAAGACAGGAAGAAAAAGAAATTGCATCATTCTTCAGAGAACTTGTCTTAATGGTTGCAAGTCTTAGCTGAAATAATGGCTCTTACTACTCAGTTACATACATGCCACCACATCCATGAGTTCCTTTATGTATAAATTTTCCACATCCATGAGTTCCTTTAAGTATAAATTTCCCAAGAAGAACAAGGAACAACAAAACTGCAATTCAAGGATTTATACCAGGCTATGTTACTGTGGGTCATTGTGAGGCTTTTGCTGTCCATGTCCAAAATACAGGGGAAAAAGAAGGCAAAGCTGAATTACATGTTGACAAGTAGTCATGAGGTCATGGAAATTTTAAGCTTTTTGACACAAAATCTAGTTTTATTTTTTATATCCATGCTATGTTTAAGGCATAAAGAGTCCACATATTCAAACTGCTTCAGCTTCTTAAAGACTGTTCTGAAACAGAACATACTGATCTGCCTTAAAGACTGTGCTGAAACAGAACATACTGATCTGCCACACCAGCAGAACAAGCATGTTTGGTGGCATCATCCACTCCAGCTTCCACAATAAGCATGTTACCAGCAAGGTTACATCTGTAAAATGGATTTGACCAACCCACTACACCAACTACACGTGATACCGTGCTATACTTTGCTGTCCACATTACAATGACCAAAAGAAAGGTTTCATATACCTTGCCAAAGTAATTGAAAATCTGGGGGTATTTTGCCTGTGATCAGCAATGCCCATTAAGCACCAAACTTCTTGTCTTTTTACAAAAATGCTGCAAATCGACAAGAAGGCAGCACTATGTAGGAACAATTCCCAATTTTCTGTATGCAGTAAGTCACACACAGCCTAAGAGACAACAGCAAACTCTACATGCAGTCACAGTGTGGACTGGTTTGCACTTTTTTTTCCTCACTTGTACATGCTCTATGCAAAATAAAGGCTTTAATAAGATACATGAAATACAGGTTCTTTGTGACTGATTCTACCCTGCAATCATACTGATCCCAGCAGACACATCTGCACACGTTCTGGGACTTTCTATATAGATATGGTTGCAGGATCAGGTCCTAAGACTGTAAAGTCAAATAGTAAACTATTGAGATTCAACAGCAACAGTTGAATTTAAACATAGTAATGTTCCAACCATTTTCATATAGAACAAAGGCTCAAACCAACACAATTCAACAGAAAATGGCAGAACAAACTATTATTTCAACTCTAAAGAAAATCCCCCAACAATGGCAGAACACACTTCATTGCTTCAATTCTAAAGAAAATCCCCCAAATCATGTGAATATTTACTTTCATACAGCTGTCATCCTTTCAGAGGTGAAGGGGGTGGTGGTGGTGTGGAGAATCACTGCCTCCTTATTACTGCAGACAACAATTCATTTTTCTTGGTATTTTGCCAGTTCACATCCCAATGAACTGCCCCCACCAAGCAAGGTCACATAAATGATTGTGAAAACAAGCTTCCTTTGTCCATGAAGAGAAATGAATCATTTGGAAAATGACATCTTCAGTACTATTCCTGACACTATGCAATATTCCTCTAAATTATGCAATCCATCAATATAGTGCTCATGTATGTTTGGAAAAAATGACCCTAAGTAAGTTTCTGTATAACAGCAGCAAGTGGGATCTGTCAGTGAAAGTGAAAATCTGAAGGAACAAGAATGCAGGAAGACCATATGCCAGCTACTCTACAACAGAGTCTTCCACGCCAAAACAAGGACCATCTGAAAACTCAAATGACAGCTCTGAACTGTCAATCAGTGAAACAGCCCTCCTTTTTCTTTCAGCTACAAAGAAATTTGAATGAAGACTTTTCAAGAGATTCACAGGGATGCCTCAGCTGACAGGTTTTGTGGGCTCCTTTGAGTTCCTTTGCTACATGACTTCATTACTTCTGCACCTTTACACTCCTTCATAGTTAGATATTTACACATATCATTACAATTCATCTCAGAAGTTGTTAAGTGCAATGTGGCTCCTAATAGTGTTGTATGTTATCTGGCAACACCTCAGACTTAAAAAGTCCAACCGACTCCTGTTTAATAACAAGTTCTAACTACTTTGCTCCATCTCTTTTTGTTAGCTTCTTTTCAGCCTTTAAAATGTGTTAAATCTATTACCTAAGCAATACTTGGATAGTTTCTGAAGGATGAGATGCTATTGTATGAACTGCAAATCATCTCGAGACCTTCTTCCTACACTCACCATTGCAGCAAATGAGGCATATGGTCAATAACATATCTAATGGGAAGACATGATCTTACATCTGCCAGACTGGAACATACAACCAATACAGAAATCTCTCATCTTTTTTTCTTATTTATTGACATCTCACACAGCAGGGGAGCTACACAATAAGTAATTTACAGTTTTTAAATGATTCAGTTGTTGAACATAGAAAGGCAGCCCAACCACTAATATACAAATGATTTTTTTTGTAGAATAACCTAATTTCACTGTCTTCAAAACCAAGGGCAAAACTTCTAAAGATAACAGTAGTTCAGAAGGATGCCTTGAAAGATGTTAATACCATTTAAATTCTCAATTTATGCACTGATTTACATAAAATGAAATAAATATAATTATTAGAATAATCTTTAATCTTGTGAGATGGTGTAATTAACCATCAGCATAATTTTAATGCCATAAGACAATGGTCTACTGTTTGTCAAAGCAAGCAAAAAAAATCCACATTTTAGCATGTTACACCAAACTCTTTGCTCCACTCAAACCTCTGAATCTTGTATGTCATGATCACAGAAATTCCCACTTGCAAATCAGTGCCTAAGATGACCCAAGAAACACAATCAGAGATTGCTGAGCTGCACAGTTGTGAAGAAGTCTAAGCTTTCTGCCTCCATAAAGTAGCACAGATAGTCACTCTATGTCAATGAGAAAATCTTCTTCTATATAAATTAACGAAATATCTGAATTCTGAGTAGCATAAAACCTGATTTTTCTTCAAAGCAAGATGCAAGGGAATACTGGAGGCAAAAAAAAAATGCTTCACCATCCTGAATTAATGAACAAATATTAGACTTTGAGAAAAAAGTTTCAGTTTTGCAGTAAACAGCTCTATCTGCTGATGAATCACCTAGAGAAAACAGGCTTTGGAATGGGTCTGGAGGTCATTTCCATGTTTCTTCTACATCCCCATAAAATCAGTATTTTCTACACTGGTTGATAGATTTTTGTTTACCTGGAGACTGTCTTCCAAAGATGGCAGTCCAACATCTTACCTAAATAATGTAACAGAATCATAGAATCACAGAATATCCTGAGTTGGAAGGGATCCACTAGGATCAGTGATGTCAACTTCTTGCTACATTTTACAGGAATTTTTTCCTTCTCACGCCCCCACTGGTGACCAGAATATCTTGTTACCATTTTCTTTGCAAAAACTTCTATGTATCTATTGCTCCCCTCAATAATTTCCTCTCAAAACAAAACGTCATTTATTTTAAGGTCATGGCTCCTAGTCTTCCAATCATGTTGCTATATTTCCTTCTCTCTGCTAGCCTATTATCTTTTTTTAACTGCAACAACCAAAAGTGGACATATTTTAACCTTCAGAAAATAACATAGGAAAAGAGGTTAATTCATGTATTTCGCAATGCTGTCAATGCATCTTGGCATAAGGCCTATTTTTGTTGTAAGTGGTATGACACTGTTGATGCACAAAGTTTGCAATCTGGTCGAACAGTCAGATATCCTTCATTGCAGAACTTCTGCCCAGCCAGCTGCTCTGTGCTCCTGCAGTAAATCGTTTCTAACTGAAGGTGAAATTCACTCTCTGCTGGATGTCTACTAAAGGACACCTTCTCAAATGCTGGGTGTCCAATCTAATCTAAACTGGGCTGTACAAAATGCCCCTGAACGTAGTGAAGAGTGACAACACATCTCATCTCATGCTAAGACAGATGTACGTGGGATGAACTGCCCTCAAGAGAGGCACTTCTCACAATTTAGCAAGGCAAATTGCATAAAGTACTGGCTTACAGTTAAGTTAAATGATGGCTGTGCCATTTTCAGACAGCTATTCAAACTAAAACATCTGACATGCACTGTGTGCTTTCCTCATTGATCTGCACTCTGTTCCTCATAAACCAGAGAAAGATCCAGAAGAATTTTATACTTTTACCACCCCATATACTTTTGCCCCCTCCCAGCTTAATGCCTTTGTCCATGCTTGCTAGAAGAATTCCATCTCTTAACCAGAAGTACTGCATAGTGCCAGCTGCAGCAGTGAGCCTTTCCAGAGAGAATCCCTTTCATTGGAGCTTCTCATTTTGAAGGGAAGCATTAATTAATTTCTCTGAATACAGGATTAAAAATGGTTTGTTATGTAAAGATATTTCTGCTATTTTCTTACTAAAGAAAAGTTAGAGCAAATGCCTGCTGTAAGAACTTTTTTTCCTTGTAAATAACTTACTGGGCCAAGTTAAGTTTTAGAAACAAGCACTAAGGCTGCTCAAAACAGATTGAGAACACAATTAAGAACAAATACTCATACATGTAAGACACACAGACCTCTCCTCTTGTAATTTTGACAATAGTGATTTTAGTGATGCACAGAAATTAATTTTAAAGCCAGATAAATTCAATCTATTTTTCACAAGAAGAGAGCAAATAAATACTAAAAAAACCTGCTACCTGACACAATCAGCTATCAACTCCCCTGGTTAGCGGTTTAGGAAGTGTGGAAAGTACTGCCCAAGTACTGCAAAACAGTTCAAATATCAGTCAAGAAAGAACTCTGGGAAACCTCATCTAAATCCTGTTCCTAGAAAGCAATCCACAAAGCTTTGATAATAAAGGTAGCTCACTTGCATGGTTCTCCCTGCATTGTGTTGGCCCTGGGGTTTAACTGCTTTCATACATGTCTTCTCCTCGCTTTCAGACAACTGTAGAGATATTTGATAATCCCCAGTCTTTAGAAAAGAACACAGTAACCAAAGAGCAAAACTACAAGTGAATTTCACGCATCTTAAGCTTCAGTAAAACTTCCTTTTAGGAGTTTGTCGGTTTACATTTGCATCACTGTCACAAACATGCTAATGCGACACTGCTAATGCCATGCACAACACCTAAAGCTGTACCTAAAACTGCAGATCAAGTTCTGCTCTGAGATGCATTTTACTGCTGGCATTTAGCATGTATGTTCTTGATCAATTTTGTTAGTGATCTACAAATGTGAGTTACATTTACGAACTGTGAAACTCACATCTATTCTATTTTCTTCCTATCCATACAAATCTTTGTCGGTATAATTCTGTGGGATTTGAACAAAGGGAAGGAACTGACTATTCTTTGCAGCTGATGTGCAAGTGGTCAGCTTTGTTTCCACAGCTCTCTATTCCTTACCTGATCACTATTCCTTACCTCAGAGGATTTTATATCACACTATTGGAGCAGGGTCTTCTTCCACCTCTATCAACCCATTTCAAATCCCACTGCCCAGGTTGCTGAGAATGTGGAGATGTCCTCCAAATGCAAATGTCTGCTCTCTGGTTTTAGATTGGTGCAAAGCCCTGCTTAGCTTTCCTAAACTTTATCTTTTAGCATTCCACACTCCAATGTAGACTTTTGTTTTATCTCCTACAGATCAGCACTTAAATTTACTTGAAAATGAAGGCTTTAATTCTGAATAGTCCTTCTGGTTCTGACTGGCCCTCAATTATAGAATTATGGAATCATATAATGGCTTGAGTTGGAAGGGACCTTAAAGTTCGTCTTGTTACAATGTTCCTGCCATGAGTAGGGCCACCTTTCACTAGACTACATTGCTCAAAGCCCCATCCAATCTGTCCTTGAGCACTCCAGGGGTGAGATATCAACAACTTTTCTGGGCAACCTGCTCCACTGTCTCACCATCCTCACAGTAAAGAAGTTTTTCCTAAAATCTAATCTAAACCCACTTTCTTTAAGTTTAAAAACACTCCCCTTGTCCTATCACTAAATGCCCTTGTAAAATGTCCCACTGCACCTGTCTTGTAGGCTCCCTTCAGGGACTGGAAGGCTGCAGTTAGGTCACCCTGAAGCCTTCTTTTCTCCATGCTGAACAATTCCAATTTTCCCAGCCCTTTCTCTTAGGAGAGGTGCTCCATCCCTCTTGGGATCTTGGTGGCCTCTTCAAGACTTGCTCCAACAGGTCTATGTCCTTCCTGTGCTGGGAAGCGCAGAGCTGGATGCAGTGCAATGCTCAAAGTGGAGTCTCACCAAAGCACAGCAGATCCCCTCCCTCACCCTGCTGGCCACGCTGCTTTTGATGCAGCCCAGAACACAATTGGCTTTCTGGGCTGCCAGTGCACATTGCTGGGTCATGTCCAGCCTCTCGTCCACCAGCACCCCCAAGTCCTTCTCAGTAGAACTGCTTTCAATCTGTTCATCTCCCAGTCTGTATTGATACCAGGGGTTGTCCCATTTGTTTCAGAGTAAGAAAACCACAATGGAGCAGGAGTGGAGATGCAATAAAATCTCAGTGCATGTTTCAGTTAGTATATGTGAATTGTCAGAACAATAAAGCACCTAAAAACTATGCTCACAGTAATCTGAAAGATCTAAGAACACAGGCATATAAAGCTAAATGCTGGAAATTTCTACTAGTAGAGTATGAACGTCACTAAGCAAAAGCTTTCATATTCTAAAAATAAAACTAATTTAATTAACACATCATGGAAACAAAGATGGAAATTACTAAATTAATTTCCTATTGCTGTCTTAGACGTCTGGTACCTAATCCTGAAGTAACTATGTATTCAAGTGCAAGAGCAATAGATCAAGGAACTATTACAGAAACCCCACCCCCAAACCAAACGTACAAAACAATCAATAATTAGTCTAGTTCAATTAAATACAATTCTACTTATTAAAATAGTGTCCATCAGTTGCAAACCCCAGCATCCTGCAAACTGCTAATGCTTCTGAAGAGGAAGGCATAATTCTTCATATACAAATTCCATGATGAAAATAATTTGTATGAAGCTAAAAACCTGAGATGGACAATTTCACTAGTGCTGGTTTTTTCCTTTTAAATAGCTAAGAAGTGATGTCTAACTTTACTTTCAAACTTTTTCTCTCATCTAGTTTTTCTACTGAAACTATTAGCCCATTAACTGAAAGAAAACAATTTAAGAGAAAATGAACCCTTTTAAGAAAACAGAAAACAAATATTTTATGCTTTAAAAGCAAAAACTAATCTTGAACTAATATCTCACTCCATCCTTCCTGCCCAGTATTAACAACAAAGTTCACTATATTTTATGCTTAAAATGTACCTTTCTTTGAGCTGTTTGAACAGGTTTTTTGCTTTAGTTCAGAAGATAAATCACTCCATTCATGTACATAACTTACTCTTTTAAGAGTTTCACTATTTTGGGATGCTTAAGTAGGACCTTGGTTCTCCAGAGCTGACTTCGAAGCCATTGCAAGGACCAAGAGGAGAAAACACTGCACAAAGGAGCAACAGACAGTGGTGGTCTTTGTAGGAGAGCATTTCTAGACACAGAAGCCTATTCATTTCTTCCCTCACGAGGAAGAAATATTCCTCCATGCCCCTAAGAACCTAAAAAGAAAACCAGACCTACTTACAATGAGCTTTGGCAAAAAAATTAAAACTTGATTTGTCTCCTGTGTCAACTCACAGTACAGTGTCGCTAACTGCTTACTCAGCAACACCACAGCTGATACTGTCACCCAAGTTCCCCCGTCCTCAAACGTGTCCTCAATAGTCAGCAGGTCTCTATCCTGACATCAGACTCACTACAAAAAACCCCCAATTAATTGCTCAATTATGCTGTATTATGCAGATATCATCCACTAACCTTACACATCATCATCCATGGAGTTAGCTTTAGTAAGCCTTTTCTTACTGATGTACATGAAATGCAGGGGCAGGGACAGGAAATCCAATCTCGCTAACTTGTCACACATTTATTACTCAATCTTCTGTGATAAGAAGAAGCCTGATAACCTTTTTTGTAGACTTCATGGGAGACAGGCAATGTTTCTTTGTAGTCACACAGCCTGCATAGTTATGTAGATTTTGTCAGACAGATTTTTGATTGTTTTGAACAGGAACAGAAAAAAATTACTCTCAGCGCACTAGAAGAACCTGGCTCAGCCCACCCAAGGTAATATTTGGAAAGTTCTGTTATCTAGAAAGCATATAAAAATAAACTTGCCTTCCATAAAGATCCTGTTCCAGTAGATTTTTCCAACTTGATTTCCTCCAAGAAATATTAGATTTGATAAAATCAACATTGAAGTGCTAACAGATGCTAGGACAGCATGAAGTCGACGACGAATTCTTGGCGAGAAGAAACGTTCCTGAGGGGTAAAACAAAAGGTGCACATGAAGTTAGCAATCCCTGCAAATTTTCAACTAACATCAGAAAAAGACATTGTTGTAACTACAAATAATTTTCACACAGATGTTCAAATTTTTATGCAACAGATTTAAAAATATCTAACAGAACATCTCACCAATGTCATTCAAGTTTGAGTAAGACTTCACAAAAAAAGCTGTGTTGAACCATAGCTGTGGTTGGAAGGGACCTCTGGAGGTTACATAGAAAGCTCATCAAAGCAGGGTCAGGTAGAGCAGCTCTCTCTGCCTCTCCTCTTATGGCAGAGGCTTCAGTCTCTGGGCTGGACTCATTACAGTATGTCCATGTCTCTTTAGTGGGAAGCCCAGAACTGGACACAGTTCTATACATTCAGTGTCTCAATTCTTCTCTTATTAAACATTCTCCTTGATGCATTTTTGCTGAGGGATGTGAACAATAACAACTTGCTTCTAGCAATAATATTTTCCAATAGGTTCCAACATGGAATAAAGCACTTCAGTACACAACATTATCAAACAACTTCAGAAGTCATTAATCCTTTGGTTGATTAATAAGACATCACTGAAAGATTCTAGAGTCAGATCAGAACTGGTTATAGTAATGACTCTTAATAAATAGACACATCAAAAAGAAAATTTACATATATATGCAGTCCCAAATTTTTTTCTCAGTGCAAATATTACTGCTTATATTCAAGAAGCATAATTATCCATTGTAAAGGTCTTGGTACTGTTGATCTAATGATACTAATAAAATAAGTCTCCACCACATACTAGTTCACATTTTTCTGAATCTATATTTGGCATTATCACCTGAGGTATGAGTGCAGCATGGAGACTGAAGAAAGATGGTAAAAGGATGAGAAAGTTTTAGCTACCTCCAGTATTCAGTTACTAGAAGAAATTTTAAAGAACATTTCAGCACTTCACAAGGAAATATTGTCTCATTACTGCACAAGGGAAAATATCTTGTTCACCATGGCCCCGGGCTGAAAGCCTCTGTAACAGTGCTTGAATGTTCAAAAGACTGAATGCTCTGCGTGAGGGGATGAGCATTTGTCAGGGCATGGTAACTAAGGGAAGTCTCAGGGGCTGCTCAGCCTTCACGTCATAAATGGTGATGTTGCCAAAAACAAAGTCTTGTGACTGCAGCATCAGGGGGAAAAAAAAGAGCACTAATTAATCTTTAATAGCTACAGCCAGACCAGACTTCATGCTCAGATACCTGAAACGACATAAACACATGCTCAAAACAGACCTAAAAATACAGATCTAGAAAATTAAATTCCTAGTATTGTAAGCATCAAAACAAATGTTTCAACAGCTAGTGACAAATCTTCAAGTAAATGACAGTTACAGGGATAAAAATACAATTTCAGTACATTACAGCAAAGTAAATCTCTGCTAAATTGAATGTTAGCCCCAGTCAGAGCTGTATCTAGTAAATGAGTCAGTTTGAGTCAGCACAAAACTGGGATAGATAAGGTTTAAGGAAAAGCTCTTTCTCAGGCTGTATGTACAATACATCAACAGTCAATCTTCCATATAATGCTATGAAAAAGTCATGTATGAAAACAGAAACTGAGATTTTTCTCTGAAAATATTGCATGAAAACTAGAGCATGATAGGAGAAAAGTAGAGAATATAACATACTTATATAAATATTCACAGACACAGACAGTTACTGAAACAACTTTTTCCCTTTCTAGTAGTTTGCACCCCTAAAGCTACCCAAGGACTTCCAATACATTCTCCTTCTGTTCACACACACATAAAGGACATCTTAAGTTTGTCTCTTCCTAAATGTATAGTTTGACTGTATGGTCCCACATACAAAAAACATACGCCTTTTCATAATGCATAAGTGTATGCACACAGAGAAAGTGTTTGAAATCTTGCTATTAAATCCATGTTAACAACCAAGTTTGAATAAGAAGTTATGATTATGCTAGCTTGAACTTTTTTGTTGAGTCACCAAACTTACCTGCTTCCTACATTATGCTAACTAATTCTGATTAACCTGTAGCTCAAATAGAGCATTGTCTGTCATCAGATCTACCTTTCACTCTTCCTTTGTCTATCAAACTTATTTGTTAACTGTAAGGAAAAACAGTTTTAAATAAGAAAGGGTACAAAATCTACTGTTTACGCTGTACAAAGAGTTAGAGATGGACAAGCCATCAGACAGGTGGTGCTGAACTGCATTTTCCATCAAGACACTGATGAGATTCAGTAAGTTTGTCAAGTCTGACTGTTTTCCAACCCAAAGCAGTACGAATAAAACAATATGAATAGCTAAAAAGCTCTGGGCTTTTTTTTCTAATGAATACAGTTACTAAAAAAATAAATTAAACTGTGACATATAGCACATCACCTTCTACAAAAGTGCTGCATGTTAAACAATGTAAGCTAACTGCAGTATAGACTGTAAAAGCCTTTAGCCATTTATAAGGTATAAAGGAACAGTTTAAGACAGAAACAGTTTAGACAAACACTGAACCTTTTCTGGGTTTTGCTGTAGCTAATTTCCATTAACTTTGCTAGGCATTGAGCCAAAAAAGCAGTACACATTTTCCTGACAGTCTTTGATGTCAAAGCTGCTTTCACTCAGCTGCAATGAAGGCAAAAAAAGAAAACATTCTTTAAACATCTGAAGTCATCTAGAAAAAGCTCACTATGAAAGTACCCAAGCAGCTATTGTGTGCAAATGAATACACTGAAAGCATTATTTAGCCATAAAAAAGGAATGAGTCTGGTCTAGAAAACCATAATAGCATTTTTTGATTTAAATTCTATAAGCATGTAGATTTTTCTGAATGTACAGCAAGTTGTTTACATCAAAGCAAAGTTTATAAAGCTCTCCACACCCACAACGCATCATTATGCTATTTAACACTTTTAACAATATCCTCCATTAAAGCAATAAAACCAACTTCTATGCATTTGTGGTGTTTCTCTGGATTTTACTGCTCTCTTTCCTCTTTTCCTGTTAGAAATAAGGCCAGAAGACAGAGTGGCATAGGAGCACCTAGCACAAAGAAGCTGTGGCTGCCTGGCTGAAATCCTTACATCTGCATCCCTCCTCGATGCTCCGTCTTGCTTGTAATTTTGCATCAGTAGCCCACCAAACTTTGCTTTTAGTAATCACCACCATCCCCACCTCCACATACATCATGAAATAAATGGACTGTAGCATTTAAACTACACAAAAAACCTGACATATTGTCAAGATACTTATCCCAAAGGCATGCAGCATGACATAGAAGGTGGCTAATAAAAGATTGGCTCAGGCTACCTTTCCTGGAACTGAATGTAGCTTGGGTTATTATTCCAAACCCATTTCTGCTGTAAATGAAGATCAGCCTCAGACGTTTTTGCCAGATGTTGGGAAAAACTTCCCTCTGCACATTGTTGGGCAGAGCAAAATTGCTGCCATCAGATCTCTCAACTGAGTCTTCTAAGTCACCTTACAGAAATTAATGACACTATCATGCAATGGGGAACCTTGACAAGTAAATACATGTATGTGTTTGAGAGTGGTGGAGGAAGACAGGTGTGAAAAGAAATTGTGAGGTCCAAACATTTCCATTCCTAAATCCTTTTCCAGTTACACATGCATGTCACATTCAGCCTCTAAAACCAAGCCAGAAATGGGAAGCTTGTATAATGGTTGTTTCTTAAGAAAGACAGCTTATGAAGGACAACGCACACCAGAACAGATCATTTAGGTTAGAATTAAAAGTCTAAGCAAGGAAAAAAGAATTTTGAGTTAGACAGAAAACATTTATTTCTTTTTTGCAATATAATTAAACTACTGTGAGTGCAAAATACACAAACATGGCTTCAGAGAGCAGAGCACAATTTAAAGGAACTTGTCTCTAAGGTGAGTTAGAGCTAATCAACAATAAATCTGGATTTTTACAGGACTGTGTACAATAATATTACTGAATGACATGGAAAGATGAAATTGAGGGTCCAGATAAATGCATTTACATCTCCTAGCTAGCCAACAACAGAGAAAACACTTTGAGGAATAGTGACCAGAATAAGTTATCCACCCTTCCATGTGGAAGTTGGCAGGGACAGGACAAGAGAGAACAGCTTCAAACTGAAAGAGCATAGCTTTAGATTGGATATTAGAAAACCATTCTTTACTGTGAGCATGGTGAGGCACTGGAAAAGATTGCCCAGAGCAGTCAGGGATGTGTCACCCCTGGTGGTGTTCAAGGCCAGGTTGGGTGGTGCCCTAAGCACCCCGGTCTCGTGAAAGCTGTCCCTGCCTACAGCAGGGGCATTAGAAGCAGATGATCTACAAGGTCCCTTCCAACCCAAACCATTCTTTGTTTCTATGATGTAGAGGAGACATCTAAGACTGAATTATCGACAGCAGTGAAAACTAGGCAGTCCTATACAAAATACCACACTGAAGTCTCTTACAGGAATAAATCCACCGGTATTTCACCAGGGAAGCAATTCTACATTTTCCTACAGCAACCATTCTTAAATGTTTTCTAGCAATAGTGGTGGCACCGTGGGGATTTGGCATGTCCCAAAGGCTCATTATTCACAGGGCTGCTGAATCCAACTGCAGTAGCTTGTTCTGGGAGCAGGTCACAAGCACAAAGCTGGTTTAGGGGGCACTCAAGAACTGGGGTGCATATTTTCTACCACACTCCAAACCCAGCCTGATGACAGAGTGTCAAGTGGTAAAAAGCCTCCCCTGAGAGACATTAGCTGATACTTTCTTAGCAAATGCTCAGAAGATGGAAAACATTGACGTGTGCTGCATTTGCAACACATCTCATTTATGTAACTGTTCTGAGACAGATTAAAGAAAACTTGTACTTCAAGTCAGTGATGTTATCAAGCTTGCCTATAATAAAAATACTTAAACAAGTCCCATGCAAATGAATTTAAATTTCCTGCAATTTAAACAAGTGTCCATCTTCATGTAGTAAAACAGAGATTTACAACATTTATAGCTTTTTAAGCTACCCACTCAGAGAATTGATAATCCAAGCACATGGCAAAACAAGACAATATGATAAAATCGGAGAAGCAGTTGAATTATATCTGATGTGAACATGCACTGTGGAATAAGACTGTCAAGATACTATGGCCAGTGACATGAAACACACTTGACAGTATGAACTGCAAAACTAGAGATTATATTATTATGTTTGCATCTGCCTCTAGTTTTTAGGAGTCAAAATAATCTTGGACAATGTTCAGAAGAGTTTTCTTTTTTAAAACATACAGTATTTTATTACTATCTCTTCTACAGATTTCATTCTCTCCCACTGAAAACCATCAGCCATAATAATTTTACCATTTGTTGGGTTGAAGAAATCAATCAAATTACCTATGAATACAACATCTAGTTCTGCATTATCCTTCACTGCTTCTCCTAGTGTATGAGAGGGGATAAGTGTGCTTCCTACACTTATTGAAGTTTCATCCTTTCTATCTCCTGAAGGCTTTATTAGATAAAAAATGCTTAAAAGCTAATGCAATGTTGACTCACCTTTATGTCACAAAAACTAAATTAAACATTCTTTGCAATAGTCTGGTATTTAGGGTTTACAAGGATTTTTGTGATGAGGGGACAGATGGGTAAAATGTTTGTGGGTAAAGCTGCCCTGTACAGGAGGGGCACAGGTAGCACTTTTATGCATATCAGCAAAATTCTGGGAAAAGCACTCAAATCACTTGTGGAGTTCCTTTGACCAGTGCAATTTTCTGAGCTTCAGTTTTAACCCTCCATTGCATCACAACTGAAGAATAAGCCCATCCCCCCCACCCCACCCCCCCCGCTTTCAATACTTTTCTACAGAAGCAAGAGAGGCCAGCCAGGCAATCTTAAAAGTGCTTCTATGTGATTTCTTTCAGAAAATGTGCTCAGGTAAAGGACAAGCCAACTCTTCAGTGTCTAACCCTAAACCACAGGAATCACCACATTGCCACAAGAATGAACACCTCAACGCATACCTTGAATCTGGGTCATCCGCAATGCAGCCATTTGCCAAAAATAACGGGCCAGCACAAAAACAAGAGCATGGGTGAAGAGCTGAAAGAGAGCGAGGAGCAGATGGGGCGGTGGGAAGGGAAGCGACACATCCTGACTAACAGTTACCGGCTATTTTATCTATCTGCAGTTCAGAGAACTGAAAATGGAGGGCAGGGTGTGACGGAGCAGCTGGGGAAGCAGATGGGATGGAGGAAAGGCTGAAAATTGTGACAAAGCTCTGCCAAAGAGAATGTCAATTTATTTAATTTTTAAAGTGAGCAGCAGAAATGAAGATGGGTTGGGTCCAAGCAACAGGGCATCTTATGTTTGTTAATACACATTGTCAATGGGTAATAGTGACAAAAGTGTGTTTGGGAGACTGTAGAAACAAAGGGAGGGACTACATATGCTCATTAATGATAGTAGAAGTTAGGCTCAAAGATCAGCAGGAGCAGGGGAAAGGCAGCTGATGAGAGGCTGACATCTCAATAGGATACACACTCCTGCACTCTGAAGCTAAGGGACAGATGCTCAACACAGTAAGAGTTGAGATTGTACCACAGAACAGAAACACAACAAAATAAAGAATTCTGATTGAGTACATGTACAAAATATTCAATTATTGAATAACCCAAAAGAAACTGGAATCCCCAGGGCTGTAACAGTAACAAGATAAAGAACAGGCCTGCAAGCAGAAAGTGAACAAGATGTGCTACCAGATCTTATCCATCAATAACTGCCACACCAAACAGAAGAATAAATTTACTTCCCCAACAACACACACTTTTCCCTTCAGTAATCATGGCAATCATTCCTGTTCCCTCTGTTCTTCAGCTAACTCTTACCCAGAACTAGCCCTCCTTACTTTATTTTTCTGGCGTTTTATTTTGCTTGCAGTTGTTCCCTTCCTTCTGCCAAAGCTGAACTGTGGTCTGAGGTCATATCCTGTTTCTTTTCAAGGTACATACTTTCCTTCCAAAGCAAAGGTAAAAATTAGCTCCTGGAAGGTTCACACGAGAAGGCAGGAACTGACAGCATTTTTCCAAGAGACAGGATAATGCAAAGAACCTGTAGTTCCCTACATGACTCCTATAAAAAGAGGACCACACAATTAAAATCAAGCAGCTGTCAGTTAAGATCTATTTTCACAAATAGAACTTGATTCTGAATTTAGGAATAAATGCTAAATATAGCATTTGAGAAGATACTCATCTTCTCTATTGATGTCTTACTAAACATTCACTCAACAAAATGCTGTCTTGCACTAGCACCATTTCATTTTTAGATTTTCCAAAAGATCTACATTTATAGCATCTCTCAGCAAACAGCCAACTCCCCCTTCTGTTTGAAGAAAGCCTCCTACCAGTTCATATGTATCCACTACACTTACAGATGCATGTGTGAAAGTTTGACGTACACACAAGTAAATTTCTATACTTGCTCCTGCATTTAACTCTTCACCCTCAAAGAACCTGCCCAAACATTCATTTTTTTTAAAGTGGCAGCTTGTGAACAGTGTGACATGAACAGCATAGAAATACACCATCCTCTTTTCTGTTTTATGTTTAAAGCAGAGAATTTAACCAAGTAATGTACATGCTCCTCTAAATGTGTCTCAGCTACCACCAAGGAGGATTGAGCATTCTCCTCTGCATCCAGGTCCTTGACATCCTTATTTTTGTTCTTCTGGTTCCCATTCTGCCCATTCTGATTCCCTCAGCCCCCTCATCCACATTTTAACATTTTTACCTTTTAAACTGTAATCCAGTAGGGAAAGGATTTAACTTCACCAAACATTAATGCTGCATTTCCATCCTGCCCTTTTGCCCCCCCATCCAACACTGCCACTGTGAAACTGTTATCAAATATATCATACACAGTAGTAATTCCTATGGAAACATCTGATAAACACTCCCAGCAAATACAGACCTCACCTGCCCTGTGGCAAGTTTCTGTAGCTCCAAGCTCAGCAGAAGACCAGAGTGCAACCACTCCACAGTACTTTAACTTTTACTTCTGTAACTGCTGACATCTACTGCCTGAACTAATTTTTGAGGCAAACCACAGAGGGAGGCTGTACTCATGTAACTGTGACAAAGCAGTACATAACCACCATCAGTTTGCCTTGTTTTCACACCACAGCATGATTTAATTCCTTTTGAAACTGTATTATGAATTGGCCACCAGAAAATTGCCTGATGTCTCCAAAAGGGAAAAGGAAGTAAATAATGCTGGTAGGTGGGAGAAATGTTTTTTTCATTATAACAACTGAACAGCTTCGCAAGGGGCTTCCCAGCTGACACCGTGGTCTGAAACAGAGCAGTAATCACCTGGTTAATGACAGGGAGAAAAATCACAACAGTTTCTCTACTGCTGGCATCAAAAATAATAATTTTTGCACAGATTTGACAAAAGAAAAGATGTCTCTACTCAGAAGGCAGAAGGTAGGAAACAATAGAATGTTAACTCTGAAATCTTTCTGCAGTCATTTTTGTCATTCACCATATAAAAGACTGTATCATATTGCATATGCTTGTCCCTCACACAAAACAACTCCTACTACATTTTCAATCCTTGTTACTGAGTCAAGAAGTTCCCTCAGTAAAGAAAACCAGTGTCACAATGCAGGCCTGTGTCTGTGTACATGCACTGTTAGCAGGGCACTCAAGACGTTATGGGGTTTACTTCCATGAAAACAAATGAACCCCTGGAAGAGGGTGGAGAAGAGAGAAAAGAATAAAATCAAGAAAAAGCAGAAATGTGGCAAGAACTGCTTGACTCAGAATTACTGTTGGCAAAACCAGAAGTCACTGGAATGACGAGGATGCATCAGCCAGCCCCTATTTATCTCTGATGGTCATTCAGCAGCTCAGTACAAAACACCATCTCAACAACTCAGCTTGCTGCTTCTAGGTACTGTACAAAGACCAGTTGTCACAGGTCTGCCCTCACATCTAAGAAAAGAGGTTTATGCTGCTTTTCAGTTAGAGTACATCTACTTTGGATTGCAAAGATTTCTTAGAGCAGTGATATGGCTGAACTCAAGGTTGGGGTGGG
This sequence comes from Sakesphorus luctuosus, assembly GCA_013396695.1. Classification (NCBI taxonomy): domain Eukaryota; kingdom Metazoa; phylum Chordata; class Aves; order Passeriformes; family Thamnophilidae; genus Sakesphorus; species Sakesphorus luctuosus. The sequence continues at coordinate 277,045 of VWZD01008198.1, forward strand.
AAGTAGGGAGTTGGTGGCAAGCCCCTTACACTGATCTGGGTTTTGACATTATGGGTGGTACCTAATCTCAAAAAACAATTCTGCATTCAAGAATAAAACAAAGGGAATTTGTTCATTCTCAGAAAGTGAAGCAACAAACAACAGAAGTCCAGAGCAAGTACATAAAAATGTTATGAAGAAAGTATCATTAGCAATGCTTGTCATTTAATCAAATCACCATGTTGTAATAAAAATATGTATGAATTAAACAGAACTATTAGTAAATAAGAAAAGGCCAGACAGGCTTGATATTAGTAAACAAGTGATATAAATACTTTTTCCACCAAATGAAGCAAAAGAAAGATCAAAGCCTAGTGTGTGCTGAAGAACAGCTGGGAAGGGTCTTTATTTATTGCAGAGATCTTATTAAAGATTTAATCTCATAAAGGGGTGAACAAACATTACCTTCCTGCAATGACTTCCTAATGTTTCGTCAGATCTTGCCTCAGCTGCAGAAGGAAACTTATCTCACAGCACTTTAAAGTGAGATTATATATGCAAAAAGAAATTCTGTCCTTAAAGGAAATAGCTATACATTTGCTCAATAGCTGTGAAATTCACAGCAATCTTGATCTTGGTCATTTGGGCCCTACCATAGGGCTGAGTAATTACTGCAGCAGAACCCAACTGGTTTCTTTGTCTCAGTGCCTTTAAAAACAGAGGCTCCACCTACTACCCTGTACTGTGTATGTACATTATGAGGAAAAGATTTCAAGGTGTGGAGCTCCTCCTCTTCCAGTTTCTTTCTTTGGCTTTTGTCTCTTACACTGTACTGCTTTGGGTGCTTTTCAGATTCGTTTTCATTAGTCAAATCATTTAGCAATAAAACAACCAGAGGAAGTAAAGCTTCTGCTGGGGGAAAGATCTGTGTCAGCTCAGCAAAGACTCCAGCAGGAAGGCGTGCAGAGGAAGAAATGGTGAGATTGCAAGGAAGGGAGGAAAGAGAAATTAAACCTTTCCCCCTTCAACAGCAATGAGCATTTAGACCAGCTAATTCCCTGCCAAAGCACAGCCCAGAGGTCAGGCTCACCAGTCAGAACCTTGCCACGCTCCACGCCAGCTGTCTGCAGGATTGCTGCATAATGCATAACTTACTATGAACAACTGCAGAAATTTTAATGCACCTAGCAGGACAAACAGAGTAGACAAGTAGAAGAAACAAACAGACAAAAACCCCTCACCACACCCAAACTCTGGAAGGCTTCTAAAATTCTGGTCTCTGCAAAGCTGAAAATACTAGTTGCCAGAAGTACCAAACCTCTGTCATCCAAAACAATGGAGATATTTTAACTGTAGAGACAAATGTATGGCCTTCATTCCTCTGAGGAAAACAAAATAGTCTAACACACTAACCACACTAAGCAATAACATGGACATGACAGAAAATATTTCCCCTTCTGCAAAGGGGGCTGGGTAGGCAATTACAGAGTACTGAGATGGAATTAACTAGAGACCTCATTACAGCCATAAATGACAAAGTAGAAATTAAAGTATTTTATACTTTAAAAAATTAAAACACAAGGATAGTACACCTACTTCAAAATATCCCACGCTTTAAATTAGATGGTTTCTCAAAATGCATTGTTTATGGTGTATGTAGCTTCTCACTATTAAAAATCTAGAAATAAGATCTTAAACTAGAAAGTCATCATAGCATGATTGTTAAAAGAGAAACCTTTATGTCTCAATTAAAAAAATTCTTACTAGACTGAATGATATAATTTCACTTTACAAAAGAACTCTTTTTCTAAAAAAGATAAATGTTGCTGTTTCAATTTAGATTAAAACATTAATTTTATCCATCTGCCAACTTCACTCCCTTGCTACATCTTCCTATTGGATTATTTCGAAATACTTCTTTTCAAACATCCATTGATTTAAAGGTGTTGCCAGCTATTCTAAGGTTTAAATCATTCTAAATCTATTTTTATACCAAGATCTAATTTTTTTTTCCAGATCTAAATCTCATTTTCCACAAGGAAAAAAATTTAAATCATTCAGAGAATGATAGTCATTAGCATTTTCTTTCAGAAATCTGACACATTATTTATTAAAAATCAATACAAATTCTATCACTGATTTCAAATGAGTTACCACTGGAGTCTCTGTTCATCTGTAAGAAATTAATAAAGAATCAGTGAAGCAAAGCACTACTTTGCTCAGTATCGGTCTAAATATCACCTGAAAAAGTAAAGAAACACTAAAAAAGTGATAGAAACACAATTAAACTTCTCCCATTTAATATAAAGTTCCCAGATAAGCCCTAACTTATGATGCATAGCATTTATTGTTGTTTTACACATAATGTTTTGCTCAAAGGACAACATTAATTCACTCATCTCTAATTTACTGATAACTAATAAATAACCTCTAACGGGAAAAAAGATACATGGATAGCTTCTCATAACACAACTTATTGAAACATTGAAGTTCAGAACGTTACAAGTTGAAAAGTACCTAAGAAGGATAACCAGCTCTTTTAAAGCTGAAATCAGGAAGCCACACACTAGTTTGCAACCAATACAAATTAAAGGTTTCAGAGCCAATTTGTTGGGTCAGAAAATTTACTGGGTTTGGTAAATATTTGTTTATATGCTGATTTTACTTCTCGTGAGTAATGCCCAGGCTTCTTTGTTCATTCCAGCTCAATATGCCTGAGATGACATTTAAAACCTGCCAGACTGCTACAAAAGTGTTATTTCCCCACATTGCACTAGGTTTGAAGTGCTGAGACTGAAACTACCATAAAATCTGCATAAATATAGGTCTTTTTATATATGTATTTAGTCAGCACAAGGATTCAGTGAAGGATGAGACTCCCTGTGCTTTATTTAGATTTCTAAATCTTCCCTTTGCAAGAGAATTGAGACAATATAGTGGGGTCCCAAAAAGGAGGCAGTTTTTATACCATTCTTTTTATCCTTGGTCATCATTTCAATCTTCAAAACAGAGCAGAATTAAAAATTCAACTTACGCCTCCAGACTTTTTTTATATTTTACTAATTAAACACCTCCTGTTCAATTGAAACTCAATTTAACAATAACATATGAGGAGGATTGGTAAACAGAATGGATTAAAAAAACCATAAACCTGTGCATTGTAATTTTTCAGAAACTCATCTGCTATTCTGGGGACAAATATAAACCTTCCCTCTCAAAAATAGCCCTCAAGAGCCAACACAGACACTGAGTGAAGGAGAAGAATGCAAAGGATTCCAGCTTGTCAACAGATGAAATTTAAGTGAAAAACCAGCCCCCAGAACCACAGCAACTAGGCTTGCAGTACACCTCTCACTGAGACAGATCACAGGAATGCTTCCAAAAGCCAGATTAAATGGGGCAAATTTATACAGGGCATTAGGAACTTTCCAGTTTCTTTCAAATGTGATACATCTCAGAGAATGTCATACCACTCCACCCTTGATAAGGAAATGTCAAAATTTAACTACTCATCTGCTCCCCAGTCTCAGCACTCAAGAAGAAAATGGGACTTAGTTAGAGGAGTGAGGAGAGAGCAATAAGGAGTGGTTTGCAAAGACTGTAGCACACATCATTGTAGAGACACCTTGAAGGCCCAAGGCAAATCATGACTCAGCCATAACTGAATGCAGCAAAATCTGCATAATGCACTAATTTAGATGCCAAAACTATTCATATTAAAAATACTGGCTTGAAAGTGTCTTCTAAGGAAGGTCTATAGCTATGTTTCCGAACAGAAAGGAACAATAAAGGAGACACAGAAGACACTGGATAGGCCTTTAAAAACACTGGAGAAAAACAAAGGGGAGGTTTCATTGTTAGGGAGCTGATCTATGCAAAAAAGAACGCTGCTGCCAGCAGCAGTTAACCATAATTAGAACTACATACTAAAAATTAATACAACGTCGAAAACCCCACCTTCTTCATGGCATGTCCTTGTAATTTCTTTGATATTTAAGCACTTAATTCCTTGAGTTCTTTCAAAATTTCTAAAACAATAACATCAGATAAAAGCCCCTACACTTCTATTTCCACATACAGCTGGATGCCTAAAAAACTGTATTCTCTTCCAGTCCAGAGACAAACATATGCAGGTGGTCAGATGGTGAAGCTCAGTTACACCCTGGAGGGAGGATTAATGGATCTGATAAACTCCTTCTCTAGGAAGGTAAAAAGCTGCTTCCAGACTATCACTGAAATTGCAGAGATGGACAATTGGGTGATATAAGGTAACATTGGCCATTATTGGCTACTAAATTACTGAGTTGTATCAGCTGCTGCACATGGGATGCTACAACAATGAAAACTGAAATGGCTGGGATGGAGAACAAGCATCATTCCTTGAGCACCAGGATTTCACCAGGCTGCAGAGTCAGTCTCTACCACAACAACATTATAGAAGAGTGCAAATTCTGTGCACTTATCACAGTAGGGAAGCAAGACATAAGAATTACTTACTCTTACAGTAATTAGAAGATTTGGGATCAGCCAGAGAGCAAACCCGCAGATTAAAATTACCATCAAAATTAAAATAGTGCTTTTTGCATATGATTGCACGTCAAAGTCAATTTTGCCCATTGGAAATGATAGCATGAAAGTCAAAAGCATAACTAAAGTGAAAGTATCAGAGGAGTTCAAGGGAAAATAATACTTTCTTTACTTGGATCTGTAGTGGCATAACATTTCCCAGTGTAAGCTTGTTCCCAGATGCAAGCAGCTGCTACACACTCATTTGTCCAGGAAACACATGGTTAGAAATATACACTCCTAATTTTAGTGAAGATGAATATTTTAAGGCCATCCTGAGTGAAATCAGAATACAAATGTTAAAACTGGCTTCTGTTCAGCCGTATACAACGTGACAAGCATTTGCTTACTCTAGGACTGCAGAGGAAGCTTTTAAGACCATGCAAATTTCCACTGTTTGCTTTGCTGATACTTTGCGAGATTCCAGTTACATGAACTAGTTATTACCCCAGATACGGGAAGGTGGGCAAGGGAATGCTAACTCTTTTACCTGTTATCCATGACTTTTAATCTTGGTTAAACCAAACTAGTAACCAGGAACTTCAGATGAGTACAGAGCTAGGAAACAAGAACGTGAAATAAAGAGAGATTCAACTTACAATTAAATCTTGAATAAATGAAATAGAAAGTATCCTCTTGACACCATTTTCCACAACTACTCCAAACCAATTAAGTGCGCCCCAGTACCACAAATAACTCTGTCCTCCATGCCAGTAGCTTATAAAGGCAAAAGTGAGGGCTGTAGAAAATAGCATTCCAAGCAAACTGGACTGAGATCCTCCCATTGGAACATAAATGTACCTGTAGGTGAAACAACAGATAAGCAACGCTGTTAGAGATTTCACAGAAATCTCAGAAAAATATCCACCGCAGAACAAATGCATTAATTTCTAGCATAAAAAACAATTTGAATAATTACCTGTTGTGCTCTATTTACAGAGCTTGCCTGAGTTTCTGCTAAGTTGTAGACCACTTTGTGAAATACATGCATGTACCATTTGGCAAAAAGACAATTTTGTGGTCCTGGGAACTCTGCATTAGGCAAATGTACAGCATAACCTATATTTTCAAAAATATTGCACATAGCAAATATTCAGTTTTTTTAAAATGGAATTGTTCTAAGTCAACTACAGAAATTACCTGTAATCATCATGTGAATTTAAATTTAAAAACTCTTAACAAACAAATTTTAAGCATTTTATAAAGTCATACATAGTCATAACCCATAGACCATTTTCCACCTGTCAGAAATACAGATACATGCAAACATGTTTTATTTTTAAAAGTTTGTAATTTCTTTCTTTTTAAATCTTTCATTAAAAATTACATGAAGTGAAAATATTTCCTATCTTCTTCTTACATTATACTCTCAGGATCATGTCTTCATAATGACCTTCAGAGCACATGTACCAAAAAAATCCCAAAACCTACATGAAGCACTCCGCATGCATTCTGTATTTAAATTGAATACAAGAGTCAGAAGCTTAGTCACTAATTGATGCTTATAAGTGTCCAGAAAGCAGTGTGTAGCAATGCACTCTCAATACATGGCTTGGAGAAAGTCATGCCAGAAATGGACTGATGAGGAAAAGCAGCCATGCACTGAGAATGCTTTAACAACTGATGGTTTTGGTGTAGTTTGAATGTACTTAATGTAAAACTGCAAAGTCACTGTCTTCTTCCCAGAAGTCCCCTGCCAGGCCAGAGGGCTGGGAGACAGATAGTAGCCTCATGTTATCTGATACCCTCTCCCATTGAATGTAAATCCCCTTACTCTTATTGGCCAGAAGCCAGACTTCCCCTTGTCCCTTATTGGCCCCCAAGTCCTTTATAAACCTGTTCCCCTGAGTAAACCACCTCTTTGTTCCTGCCCTGACCTGTGCCTCCTGTGTGTCCTTTCAGGGGGGCTCTCAGGGAGCACATGGTTGGGCTTAGACATTGAGCACACACTTCTCCTGGGTTAATGGATTGAGAATCCTAAACCAGGCAGAAGCACCATATCGTTGCAGATTCCTTCAGCACACAACATCAACGAGGCTACAAGAAACACACCACCATAGCAGTGCTCCCTCAGTAAAAGTACCCAAAGCAATGAGATTCTGAAAGCCGACACCGTTTTGTCGGTCATTTCACTTCCATCTTTCCTAAAGAGCTACATCCACTCCTGGCATTTTCTGAGTAAGGCATGGCCACTGGCCAGACTTTATCTGAAGAAGTTGCATATTTCTGTCAACACTCTGAAGAAGCCCATCAGGCAATGGAGTCACCATCCAGCTCATGGGTACCAGGGAGGAGATGTGCTATATGAGAACCATCAGTGACAGCTTTCCTCAGCTGTCATTCCTTCTGCATGACACACTGTACTCATATTTGAGACTATTTCTAGTTGCTAAGATAATGAAAGGAAATTTTTTGCAGTGAAATTTTTGTCTCTGGTTATCAGTTTTCATATTCAGAGATAAATAGCTTAAAAATTTAAAAGGAAAATTAACATAACTGCTTTATTCCTAATCTTAGGAAGTAAGAAAGTAAGTAATAGGGTAAAAGAAAGTGATGAGCGTAATTAAAGGGTAAACAGAAAAGTCATTAAAAAAAACAACTGGCAAATGCTCCAAATTCTCTTTAAGCATAACATCAATATGTGTTTTAACTTCAACATGCTGTAGGGAACATGCAATTACATTTATCATGTTTTTCAGTATAGGTGTGTTTTTTCACCAAGTATATGAAAATAAATAGAAATTAAGATCAATAGTTTCTATTTAAGTTGTGGTTTTCTTCTCTCTTCCCTTCCTATGTTTAAACAGTGTGACAATAACAGACACTTGCAATTGCAATCAATTAATTTCATAACAGAGAGGTTCATCTTAGCAGTCTGTAACCAAGTGAGTTCCCTGCAGGGCTGTGGCATGGAAGGTGGAAAGAGCAGAGACACAGATCCCTCTGCTTCAGCAAATTCCTTCTACGAAATGGATTACAGAAATGAAAACCTAAGCAGCTCAGTATCCTAAGGACAGACTTTTCCCAACACCTTTCCTCTCCCTTTTTAAAAGCTGATTAGTTTATTTTTCAGGCAGGGCCATTTCTCCAGGCTGGCTGGAGGATGGCTGGCAGCCCCTGAGAGCAGCCCCTCTGTGCCCCTGCAAGCACAGCAGTGCCCTGTTTCACAGAGCTTCACCCAGAGCACCCCGAAACAGGGCACTGCCACCCCTGCCATGCTCAGTGAAGCTCATTGTCTGCTGTACATTTACTGAAACACAGCACATAAAAGTAACCCAGACACTATTGAAAAGACACATCTCTGCAACAGACACCTGGCTCTAATCCCCAAAGAAACCCTCCTGCTGACATCATAGGGCCCTGGGTTAAACCCATGGCACAAAAGGGAACTTCCACTGCAGAAGTAGCTCTGGGTTTCTATACAGTCTCCTTCCCTGTGCTGACACTGGTGTGTAGGGTCCAGCCATCTTGTCAGCACAGGCAGCCTCCACTGGCACTGGCATTGCCAGGAAGAGCTCAGCAGCACAAACTCATTCACTCCCAATTGCAGCTCAGTTTAGGTTGGCCTAAAGGGCTTTCAGCTTAATGTGCAGAGAAAAATAGGTTATTTTCTGATTTTTAGTGTTTAACAGCAGCACCTCAATGATTGAACAGCAATAACTCAATTCTGATGAATGTTCAAGGTTAGTGAAGTTCTGCCTCCCAGTGAGACCCATGGCAAATGTGCAACTGAAAATTCACTTGCGCTGTCTAGGTGAAGACCTGGATGAAGAAGAACAGAAGCTAAAAGGAGTAACAAAATCTTTACTAACACTTTGACCTTCCCCTCCAGTACTGTGGAGATTCTACCTCCCTGCCCAGAGAAGAAATGCAAAGCAGAAAGCAACACCCCTCTCCTTCCCTGCTAATGCCAGAAGACAACACAAAGGCAGCTGGCTGCTATTCCTTGTCACAAGAGCACCAACCACTCTTAGACAGTGTGGCCTTGCCTTGCCCTGTCAGGGCATTCCCACTGGCAATTTTAAAGTGGGTATAAAGGAGTGATTGATGTTGAGTCATTTCTAATAAACAGTGTGAAGAGCAATTCTGTAAGTTCCTGTGTCTTTGAACACTGAAAAATATTGTGAAAAATTCATAATTATATTACAGAACACATGAGTTAAAAAAAGCTTTGCTACCTCATCATCCATGTACATCCTATCCATGAGGTGTGCTTACCCACAGACCCTTATGCTGGCAGGCCAGCATACAAGCAATAGGTAATTCAGTGTGCAGCCAGGGAGAGAGCCTGCCTCAATGCCAGGCACTTTGTGCTCTCTGATATAACCGAAACTGTCTTGCAAAAGAACCACTGCGAAAGCCCTTGTTGTTACAAAAATGCATTTTGCTCATTTTTAAGCCTCTTGGTAGTTTAGAATCTAATTTCTCAATACTTTTCCTATGTGTTCACACAAAAGAGAACTCATCTGATTACAGAAAGCTACCTTTACGCTTGAGTGTGACGAAGAATAAACCAGTAAAACATGTTATTAAGCCAGATGTGGAAGAAACGTATTACTTCCGTATTATCAACACAATACACACTTTGTTGTAGTTTAACCCTGGTCAGGAGCTAAGCCCCACACAGCCCCTCGCTCACCTTCTGTTAGTGGGATGGGGAAGAAAAGGAGCTTCTTACAGTATATTCAGAAAGTTGCTCTGCCCTGCAGTTTGCTAACAAAATCTGTGAGGAGGGAAGGAAGGAGGCAGGGAGAGAGTGAGCTTAAGGGGCAATGGATACTGCAAATTGATGTCTTTTTTTATCTGCATGCTTCCTAACTTTTCTCCTTCTTACCAGTATTACCATCTACCTCCAACCTATCCCTACAGGTCCTCTGTACTGTGAAGAGTGTACTATACTCAGGGTTTACACAAACAGAGAAGTTGCTGTAGACCATGCTGACCTGATGCACCATATGTAGAACAGCATTACATAAATACATCATTTTAAGCTTTCATGCAGCTTTTAGACTATTCTCATTTCTAATCACAGAAAATCCACAGAGAAGCTCAAAATCCCCACTTCAGGGACTGTTAGCACATACAAGTTAACCATGGGTCCTCATGGCAGCCTAACACAAATCAAAGGAACACCCTTGTAGCAAAGTTTCTTAACAGCTCATAAACAGATTACACATTTATTCCAGATGTGCAAGAAAGGCAGAAAAAATGTGGTGCCATCATACAAAAAATTTATCTTAATTCACATACTCACAGAAAAAGAAAACTCAATGCTTATTTGGTGGTCAATGAACCAAAGGCAGACAAATGAAGAGAAGCAATAAAATATTTTGCAAAGAGAAAAGAATGCCAAGTTAGATTTGAGGGTAGTAATTGGTAATGTCCCTTCAGGTTGTGTTACAGGGATGGGCAACAATCGTCCCCCTTAAGATCCATGAAAATTACAAATGGGAGGATTAGGCCTGTGGAAGATGCTTAGCATCAAAAAATGCAGGTGAGGTGAGTATTTAAAAATAAAACATCAGCTTAGGGGATCAAAAGTGAATCACTTCCAAAACTTCAAAGGAGAAATCTGAAGGTGAAAGAATAGATTCCCAGGCAGACTATCAGAGAGGAACTTCTGAATGACACAGGCCAAACTTTGCTAACCATTCCTGGGCTGGCTAGACCTCCTTTAAGGACAACAGAGAAAGGCACTTCATGCTGTTAGAAGAAAAAGGTGCATACTAGACAGAGAGAAGGGTAAAAAGAACACAATGTAATTAAATACCTCAAAGCCTCTGGGGAACATTTGAAGCACAAATACAAATATTGAGAGAATGTTGTACAGCAAAATTATTTGTACGCACACCCCCACACCTGACACCACTAAACACACATTCTTAGACTTCCCCTCCCAAGGCAAAGATGTCAGTCTTAACCATATTTCTATAGACTCTGTTTTGATTTCAAACTAAAACTTCCATGCTATTAAACATGTTACTTTCACAAACAAAGCATACATAGTATGTATGTGTCTTCTGAATAACAAAGCACCTTACTTTTCGTCCCACAATCAGCTTATCCACAGCCAGCAAGCTGTTCCATTTACTCACCTTCTCTTGATTTTAACTCACTAAGTGAACATTAGAGAATTGGATAAAATATGCAAATGGTAGCATCTAAATCCCTAAAGTAATGCAAACACACACATAAGAGCTGAGGTATTTAAAAGTGACATTTACTTACAGAGAATACCTTTTAAATCCAATAACCATCCTGCTAGTTTTCTTGAAGTGCTAATCTACAGAACAATCATAAGAAATCTGACAACCATTCTCTTGGAAAACACACAGTTTCTTTTCTTTTAATGACTCTACATTAAAAAGTTTTTATTCTGGTAACTTTATAAAACCTCTAAGAGGAGCATTTATAACCAGTTAAGAATCATTCAGAAGGGCTGTTATTCTGTGAGGCCTCCATACACTGCTCTTAGTTCCACATGCATATCATTTTAAACATACTCAAATCTTGAAGTAGGTGCAAGTAAAGCACCTGTTTATCTGCTGTTCTGTTCAGCAGCTTTCTTCAACATGTGCCTCAATTTCTTCCCGTAGTAAGGTCATACAGCAAGATGCATGCCATTCACAATTTTCTTTTCCCTTTCCTTAGTCATATCAGCCTTGGAACATCTTATCCAGAACAAGGTGAAATATTAAAAAAAAATGTTAATTTGCTTGTAATGGCAAACTCCTTGTACATATAATTAATATATGAGGACCTTGTGCTTTATTTCAGGGAACAGTAGATGCTCAAAATTCTGATGCCTCTCTAAATTTCAAAGCATTCAAGGGTTAATTGTTTTACTGTCATACTCTTTTGAGTTGGGCAGTTACACAGACAACACAGCAAAAGTAAAAAAGCAATAATAGTCTTCCATCTTACATCCTGACAACGGAAATTGCTTGAAGTTCTGTACAGTGAGGTGGACATGTATGAAAAATTTTGTCCAGGCAGCATTATGCCTGGAGACTTGGACCCAATAAGTAAATAAAATATTCTTTGTTATTAGTTGCAAAATCAATGCTTAATGTGAGCCTGAACAATTTTGAGGATAAATCTGAACAACCAAAGTACTACTCATTTTGCTTCTAAATTATCCTAACAACTGTCACCACAAAAGAGAGCTGAATGAAATCAAGTGTAGCATGACACAGGGTTAGAACTATAGGGGAATTCCCTCTAGAACTGGAGTTGGGTTTCCTTAGTGCCTTTATTTTTAATCCTCTCTTCGTGGCCTTGGACTATTGATTTCAAACTATTTCTCTATTGCATAATAAAAATATTTCAGGCCCAGTTCTCCAAATTCTTACTTTGGGGCAAACTCGTTAAATTCCTGTTTTGCCAGTTCAAGCTGCCATTGACTTGGAAGGAGCCATGCAGAGTGCATAAATAAAGCACACCTCTACGTCTTTGCAAGACTGGGTCCCACATGAACAAAGCTGTTTTAAATCAAAGAAGCATCTCCTGTAAACATGACTTTGAAGGCTGAGCCAAAGACATTTGCACCTGAAATAAAGAAATAACCAGAGGTATTGGTCCTTTCCATTAGGAGACTAAACCTGGTTCTTACTGTGAAACTCAATTTTTTATATCATCCAACAATTCTGCTGGGCTGTTGGCAAAGCTTTTTAAGCTTTGTAAGATTCTCTCACCTCACCAGCTTAATGCAATGTTTAGAGAGACTTTGACAAATTCAGACCATTTAAAATATTTAAGCTAATGCTGTCTGTAGGCAAGCCTTTTTACATTACCACAAAAATGTTTAATGATAAATTAAGTCCATTTGGGTTACAAAGCATTAATGAGAATATTCATATGCAAAACCACAAGTTTTACAAATATGGCCTGAGTTTTTATTCACTTTCCAATTGCTAGCATGTTTCCCATCAAAGATTGAGCGTGAGGTTTCGTACTAAAAAACTGAGAAGCATTTAAAGTACTTTTCTTCCCTTGCATTAGACACAAAAAATGTATAAGTTGAGTCCTCATGTCAAAAGGCAGATAACTGGGGAATATCAAAAAAAAACCATTTTGAATTCACTCTTCCAAGGAAGCTCATGTTTTCAGAGAGACTCATTTATTTCAAATGAAATTTTAATCTAAATCATAATACTGCTTTTTAATAGAAAAAGTTTCATTGCTGATGGACTGCTGTATTTAGTTTTCTCCCAGCTGCATCTAGGAAAGAAAGAAACCCTGTTAATACCACCTGTTTGCAGTCAAATGCAAAACTCCCAGTCAGCTACCTTTGATCGCAATGGAAACGGGAGAGCTTCCAGATGGCCAAAGCACCAAAAGCCTGGTTAAACCATCAAGTTCAAACCAGTGCCCCAGACGTTTTGCCAACAATAGAAGCCTAGATGTTATTGCCAAAACAGCCTAGAGTTAAGGGCCTGCAGCTCAGCTACCAGGTGGTAGGGACTTGTGTCCCCAGCTGGCAGGTGAAGTTGGGAAGCAGGCACTCCTCCCTCCTCCCATGCAGAGCCCCCTGAAGCGGTTCTGAACTTAACTCCTCTCAGGGGCCCAATTCACTCCTGATACAATACGCCTCCTACGTGCTGATGGCATTGAGGCTCAGCAGCACAACAGTCAGGCTATATACTCCTTTGAAAACACAGCTAGAGGAGGGATCTATTAATAGCACTGTCGCTCTTTGCTTATAAAATGGTAGAGGTCAGGCTCTTTGCCAGGGAGACCAACATATCTTGCCTCTCAGAGGATTGCTCCAGCTGTCTGTTACCAGGCTGCCACCAGACAGAAAGGAAAATTAGATTCAAAGAGTGAATATGCAAGAAAAAACAAGTCTGTGGCTAGGGCATCACTCTGAGAGATGCAGACCAGGAATTGCTCACTGTGCCCTAAGTAATCATTAGACAGAATGCATAAGCAACACCATGAACAAAAGAATCAAATTTTTTCCCCTCTCGTTTTCTTTATTTCTCCTGACTTACACCAGAGGGCCCAGCTCAAAATTCAGAGCTCAGCATACCTGAACTGGAAGCTGCATAGGTATAATTTTCCCACACAAATAAATCCCTTGCAGCAAATCTCTTCCCTTGCCATCCATCCTCTCACCGTAAGTTTGCACTCACAACAGCACATTTTACAGTAGTTTTCAACTACAGCTAAAGTAACAGAAACCAATTTTTCGTCTCCGTGTGACTGCACATATTGAACTGTTTGTGGCTCAGTTAGTGAAAAACTGTTAAGTGTCATTCGTTGCGTTGACCATGCCAAGAACAAAGTACTATGTTTTCTCCCCCCTCTTAGAGAGCTGTTTTAAATTCCATAGGTGTAAGCACAAGCTATTTAGCCATCCTGCAAATCTTAGTATGCCAGGTACATGAGAAAAAATGCAGATTAATCTGCATGTGTGAATTCAGATGTTTAAAATAGAATCACCGTGCACTTAACAGCTACCTTTTCCAGCACACCTCTGCCAAAGGAGTGCATGAAATGCAGTCACTACAACAGAACCTATTTATTTTCCTTATTAAACCATTTTTGCTTAGAAACAAGATGATAAAGTTAAACAGCCCTCTGCAATTTGCTAGGTAACAGAAAGCCTGTTTAATCTTTGCAGATTCCTTTATGGAGAGCTGGATGATTCTCTTGCATTTTTATATCCCTTTGTGCACCTGCATGTCAAAGGGCATTGTTAGTATCCGCAGACCACACAGCAAGTTCACCAAACCATGCAATACCTTTGCCTCACTGGGCTGTATAGTTCTATAGATAAGCAGAAACCAAGATGTCTGGAGATTTTCACCTGGGTACATCAGAAATTCAAATTTTTGTGAGACCAGAATAATGTTCAAGATCTTAAATTCCAAAGTCAGTGAAGACTCTAAGCATTACAATCTTCAGATTATAAAGCAACATCAACAAAATGTACTTCAAATGCATGTCTGAAATAAAGTGAAGGCATGTAACTAATGAAAAGCAGAAATATAGAGAGACATTGCTTAAATACAGCAGGAAACTTGATGAATGTCAGTGTATCTGCTGAAGGAATGCACATTCCTCCAACCTGCATGTGCACAAAGTTTGGAGAGTTAGGCTTCTGACATTATTCCAAAATGAGTAATTCAGTCATTTCTCCTGAGCTCACATTTCTTAGAAAATACTGTCTGTAGTTCTGGGAAAAGACTATTTATAAAGTACAGCCAAGGCACTGAGATGTCTAGGCAAAGCTGGGATGACTTAAGATTATACAGCACCTTCTACAATAAAGAACTTCTATACACTCTCCAGCCTGTGTCAAAAACCCTTCAAACACCAGCAGACTTAAATCTCCTCTTATGCAGAGTACAATTCATATTTATCAGCCCAAATCAACGTTGCCTATGTGTTATAAAAGTGAGAATGGATATAAATTTAATTATGCAGAGTGAAGGAAAATATTTACTTCTGTAGAAGCAACACCCTTAAATAATGATGACCTCCTTTTTTCACATTTTTAAAGAAAGAAGATACGTTCTCCTAACACCAGTTGGAAACATGGTTCAATACAGATAAAAACTTAAGTGGAAAATGCCAATTCCTATGAAGTCAGCAGCAACAAGGGACCAGAGCTAAAAAAACCCAGTAAGTTTTAAACATACAGCCACAAAATATATTCCAATGCAAAGGTAAAAATTGGGAAAGAAATGCTGTAGCTACAGCCAGAAATTCAAGTATGTATGTCAGGAGGAGGAAAAAAAACAGTGCACGCTCAAGGGAAAAGAAATGGTGAAAGTCTACCAGGGAAAAACCATCTGTTAGGGTATCATGGAAGGTTAAGTAGGAAATGTACGATAAATTTTCTTAACCTGTTACAACACTGAGCTGTGTGTCTATCTAGTTGTCTAAGGGTAATCTTTTTGTCAGAAAGAGAGAACAAATATTGATTGATAAAATAATGACTTTGCAAAGACCTTCATGAAAACCCCCAGGAGGATGAATCAACAAAACTAGTTTTAATTGCGAAGTACAAATATAGGCCAGGAAAAACAGAAAACAGGTTAAAGACCAATAAGGCTGTCATCAGTATTCTAGTCAGTGTGACTTCATGAAATTCTTTGAAAGACATTCAAGGAAGCATCTGGCTTACACATTGGGTCACTAGTGATTGTTTCCTGTTTTCTGCTTATTGAGATTTCAACTGACTATAAAGAGCAAACAAACTCCTTTTCTTTCTTCAAAAGGAGGGGGTAACCAAGCAGAAATAAAAAAACTTCATCCAGCTTGGAAACTGCCTAACAAATTCCTGGTGGTACCTGGGAACACACTATGAAACAGCAGTTTGCACTCACATCATCCTTAAGGACTCAAGATTAACCCACTGAGAAATATCAGGTAGCTTCAAAGAATTAAATAGAATCAGTAACACCAACCTGGCACATTTTTTCTGAAAAACCTCAAGAAGCAACAAATCTGTCAGTCAGACAGCAATCTAAAGAACATTATGGTAAGATAGCTACGGTTTAGCCTTAAAACTGCTTGAATTATTCACCAGATATTGAACAAAGCATTTAAATGGCTTCAATATTCAATAACTCATACCCCTCAGCAACAGGATGTGAGTATCCTCCAGGGCTGCAAGCTCCACACTTGGAAGAGTATTAGACAGTATAAAATCCCTCTATCCTACTGCAGTTTTGCCACGATGGAACTGAAAGTGTCAAAAAAGAAGCTCATGCACAGCCAACATCCAATCACACTAAATGCAACCATGAGGCTACTCACCCACAAACCACGGGTGACACTGGATGGAGATGAAACACTTGCCCTTGACTCCAGCCTCAACTGTGTGGCAGCAGGTAACCACTGCTCTCAGCTGTCCTTTTTCCACCATCTTTCAGAGACCAGTCCTTCACTGGAAAATGGCTTCTCCCTGTCACGAGTCACCACTCACACAGGTACCACTCAACTTGGAGAGCTGCAAACAGAGCAACATTATCCAATGCTTTCTGCCTCCATGCTGAGGCAGACCCTGCCTCCAGGAGCATCTTTCCTTTCCACAGACAGGGAAGTTACTTCAGAAGGAAGGATGCACAGGTACAGCAACCATTAGCTCCCGGCTGAGACTAAAAGCTAAGAGGCAATGAAAAAGTACCTGAATTACAGATGCATCCTCATCAGTGATTGGACTCATGGCCCTGAAGTAGATTAGAAATGCTCAGCCAGTTAAGGCATAGTTCTCCTCCAGCTTTTAACTAAACCTCATGATTCTCAATTATGAGGTCACACAGTGGCAGAGCAGAGCCATATGCACAGAATTCATGCATACCAAAAAGTCAAATATAATTGTCTGGGGTCAAGTGCATTAACATTGTCGCAAAATATCTTCTGTTTACATTGCAAATGTTTTGTTTAACAGCACCACTGCAGAGATTGATAACCATGATCCATCTCAACAGTACTGTTAATAAACAGGATAATGTTCAGTGAGATTTAATGTGAAGTTGAGTGGCCATAAAATGATACTTCCTCATTTGCACTTGCTTTCCATTTGACTATTAGTGATGCTAGCCACCTTCATTTGTTTCTCACCTTTTTCTACAAACTAAATACCTGCTAAACCCTCCAAAGGAACCCACTCCACTCCTGTAACCATCTAGCAATGCTGTGATTGGCTCAGTCTCCATTCTATCCTGTACAGCAATAGCCAATACTTGTTCATTTGCTCTTAAAAGGCCAGACCGTATTTTATTTTATTGTCAGCAAGATTTTTTCATCAGTTTCAGATGGATAGGGATATGGATTCTGTACTCATTTTCATTTCCAAGTGCCTTTTGCACCAAGCATCCTCTGCTCTACCCCTAAAAATCACTCAAACAAAACATTTTCAAATTTGAGGAATGAAGAATCAGAAACATTTCTTGACCCTTATTAGTTACAGGGATGATGCTACTACTCATTGCTATTGCAAGAGAAAAAAGCATTTGGTAATTGTGTATTTATATTTCTTTTGATTTTCATGCTTTAGCTGGACTCCTGCATGTTTTGTGAGGTTTGTGGATGCAAGGACAAGGTTCATTAAGCAGAACACACATTTAGCAGAGCAGCATGACAAAAATTAATTCTTTCACCACTAACTTAGTTTGGAGACTGGATTTAGCAGTATGAGCTTGGCAGTTATTTTTTTCCTATTTGAATGTTATTTCAATTTGTTCCATTTCCAGAGCACATGCACTACAGGATTTCCACTTTATTGTGAAAAACAATGTTTCCTACATTAAAAATTCTTTACAATATAAACTTGATACCATACACAAGATACAACGATTTTCTCATCTTATACACTGGGAAGAGTAACTGTATACAATTATGACTTGGCTGTCCTGCATGTGAATTCTTACTATGCTTCCAAATCTATTGATATTTTTACTTGCATTTTCATTGAGAATTATCTCCATAGGGTGATAATTCAAGAAAGAAAATACAGTGCAAACCAAACTACAGTCCTTAACATTAAGGCTGCTAGTTAAATCCTCTTCTGAGCACACGCACAGCACTAACATTGTAGCCAAGCTGTGAAGTATCAGTCTTAAACTCCAATTTTATTTAAAGAACAAACACACAACCACTGTCCTCTTACTCTCCTTTGTTCCTTTAAGCTGAGCATATGACACAGCTCCTGGGGTAATATCCCTCTTGGACAGCCATTGTTCCCTCACTCCTCTATCACCTTTCCTCTGAGCTGGAACACAGAAGCTGCTGGGGCTACTCCTGAGATCCCAATAGGTAATGGCTTTTCTGCTCCTGCACAAGAAAGGTTGGAAATCAAAGGATCCTATCACAGACTCATTTAAGCAAGCTCCAACATCCCTTTAAAGCAATAGGAGACAGCATAAAACCAGCTGCAACAGTCAGTATTAAATCCTCTAAAGCATCCACTGATGGCAGAAGGTTGAGGATTTCAGGCAGGGCTGCTGCCATTCAGAACAGGAGGTGATTTTTAGCTCCTAGTGTAACAAGCACAAAGAATGAACAAACGTAAATGCAGGCAAAATTTAGACTGTAAATTGAGTTTTAGACCTAGCTCTAGTTGTACAATACACACTTCTTCACAATGGTAACCCCTGTGACCAACAGGATCTTTGCACAGGGCAGGTATTTTTCTTTGCAGCTGCACCTGAGAAAGAAAACCTGTTCATAATCACCATACAGCATTTTTTAACCTTGTTAATAGAGTTCAATATTAAATCTGAATACAGGGTGTGAAGGAAGCCTAGCTGTGATTCTTATGATGCTTGTTTTGCTGAGTAGGTAGAGTTTAAATCAATTGCAAGGGCATTCTTCTCCTTTTTCTACCTTCAGCCACCTTTGCTGTACTTTTTCACTTTCTAAGGGAAAAAAGCAATACAAAAAACCACCATGCTGTTCCATTTTAACTCAGTTTTTGAAAGGTAAGATGACTGAGAAAACGTGCTCATTATCAATCCTTGGTTTTGTGAACAAAATATGTGGCAAATATTTTTGTGTGCTGTAAAGTCGAAGTACAGACTATTGAAGAAAGAGAGAGAGAAAGAAAACAAAAGTATCAACCACTGGTGCTTGACAAACTCTAATACCATTCAGACCATGGCAGGAAAGAGTCTGGTTGGCAGTATGACACAAATATATTGCTTATTTTATGTCAGTCTTCTGGAAAAAAGAGGCAGAGAAGTCTTATACCATACAGGCTTCATTCCTGCCTCCTGGGGGTTTTTGCACTGGATGAAAATAAGATTAAGAAATAGACTGGATCCTCTGTTTACTGTGTAATCTATTAACAGCAACAGATTCAATTCAGTCTTGTTTCAGTTAAAATTGAAGTGTAATACTAAAAATCAACAGTCCAGCATTATTTCAGTATCACTTCTAGTCATTGAGATTCAGTAATGAAGAAAGCATTCTCTTTCCCACATTCCTTATAGCAAGAAATCAGCCAGCAAAGAACCTTTTGCTGAATCCAAGTATTTCATCTTCTCTATACATAATCCTGCAAGGATCAACAATACCACACATCCATGTCAGACTGCAGAAGACAGGCTGCAGCTATTATCCAAAATCAGGCAGCAGCCTTTACAGAGTGCTTGACATGTGAGACAAGCCTGTCCTCTCCATGTTTCAAAATTTTCTAGCTGATAATGCTACTGAGATCTAACATTTTGCCAGAATTATAGTATAAACACTGTTCTGCTGTTACTGGCTCTGAAAGCCATTATGTGAATGAGTAAGACAAGTGATGTGATGACATACCAATGGCAAAATCTAAGATCTGCTGATCTCATGTTAGTCACAAACATGTCTTGCTTAATTGGAGAGAATGTACATGCTTAACATCAGACATGTACTTACATAACATGCAGAACCTAAGCCCTTTTAAAGTGACCCAAGGAGCTTTCTATGTATATATTCACCTTCTTTTCAAACAAGTAGTAACTGACACCACTTTTTTCTGTTTCTTACAGGCTCCTAAACCGCACAAAGTATTTTTTTCCAACACGTTACCTGCTGCAAATTTTTCTCTTATTTACCATGACTGGAGGACTCTTTCAAAAAACAAATCCCCTTAGGACTACCAATCACCAAATCTGAAGCACAAAAACTGATCCAGCACTCTGTGCAAAGTATTCAACTATCTGCAAAAGTATAAACTAGGACAGCATCATGACTTGCACAAAGCAGTTCTACCACTCACAAGACAATATCCAGGGTCCCTGACTCAACATTCACCATATCTCATGCTTTGGTAGGAAACCAGTAAGCCCTGGGCAGATTTTACAATACTTACCTTTGTTTCAGTTCTGAGAACAACTTAGTAGCTTGCTGCCAGGTAACGCTGTAGTGGGCTCATCAGAGCTCTAAGGAGCACAGCAAGGCCTGCACCCCTCATCGATCATTCTGCCAACTCATTGTGGATTTTTGCATGTACATGTGAGAGAGAAAATGAAAGACAAGAATGTTTTACTGACAGCAATTGCCTAGTTCAGAGGTAGGCATGAAGCAGTATCTCTCATTTGTGTTTGCTGCTGGCAAGGAATGATCAAAGATGCAAAATATTCACTTTGTCAAACATGACCAAGACCTCTATTACAATAAGAAAATAATTGCCTGGTATGTTCACCTTCAACCTCTAGGCTTTCTTAAATTATCATGATGTTAACAATAACAATAGATATAATACGACTAAAGAAGTCCCCAAACCATTTTATATAGACCCAGAGTTTCAACTCCTACTACACTGCATCAGCTTCATCTGATAGCTAGTTGATTGAATGCTTATACTTCAAAGCAAACACAGACAAAGATCTATCTAACTGTGCTGGTGCCATTTGCAAGCACCCTACTTCTTGTGCTCGTCAGCAGGTTTGCAGAAGTGGAGAAAACGTCATGAACAGAAGCTACCGTGGAAATGAACCACAGAAGAAAAAACCCACTATGCTTTTTTGTTCCTTTTCAGCATCACTTTCTTATTATGCAACTAAAATACAAGACTCAATTTATGAAAATTAAAGCAGAGCGAAGAAGGAATGAGAGACAGAAATTAAGTGTATCTTAGAAATTCGCCATTTGACCGATCATGATGGAAATGGTTTTACTGCCCAGACGGTAATTATGTTTTCAAATTATATCATAATTATTCAGATGCAACTGACCTTGCCATGTATAACTTAAGAATTGCTTGTACAGTAGAAAGAACAGATTTTAGATGGTTTGCAAGCTGAAAGTTGATTATGTTGAAACATTGCATATCAGGGAATAATGTGTTCTGACTCAGTGAGAATGAGCTGACTGGAAGCAAGGTAAGACACTAATTAAAGTCTGTGCAACACCTGGAAATTAGAAAATGATTTAAGTCCAAAGTGTCATTACTATCAATGTATGAATATGTATCTCTTCATGGATGAAAGAATATATAGGAAGAACACAGCAGTTCTTTATTCTCTAGACCCTTCAGCTTATGTATGAATTCTGCACTGATGTGTCTGATGCTAAAGATTATTTTTAATATGTTTCTTGACTTTTCAGAAAGGTATTATTTTCTTCTCTGTACTTGAGAAAACTACTTTAAGGGCAGATAAATTACCATGTTGCAACAGACTTAAAATGCATAGGAGAATACCTTTAAAATATGCAATCTGATCCAATAGGGTTCAGCTGGTCCACATTGTCTCACCAGAGTTAAGCTTCCCATACGCTGATCACAAAATAGATACATGGAAAGCCATATTAAGTCACATACCAAGGTAAACAAGATTTGTTGTAACTGTCATTGTTAAAACACAGATTCTATTCTGTCAGTCTGAGAGAGTTACACTGAATGTCCTCTTAACATAGTTTATTCTCTGCATGTCAAGTGTGATCCAGGATACCATTCAAAACAATACTCAAAAGATTTCTGTTTGTTCCAACATAAGTTTCAGGCATTGGTGAGTGCTCTCTATTTTATTTGAAACAGCCTGTGTTTGTCAAACATTCTTGCTTGTCCTACAAAAACACTTATCCTAGATCCATCACTACAGTATCTGAATGCCTTCCGGTACTATATTTATACACACACACACACACACACACACACAAACAAACCCCACAAAAAATAAAAAATAAAAAAGAAAACCAAACCAACCATACTCTGGTTTATTCACTCATCAGAGGGGAAAATGTGTGCACAATACAGCATAGCAGTATTGCACAGAGGGAGACTATGCACATATTTTTCGAAGTGCATTTGGAAATGAACCAAACAAAGTTTGAGAACCCTGCTCTGCCTATGGACTAAAAGGTGATACCATGGCCCTTAGTTTGGGTAGCTGCTCACTACAAAACCATGGCCTATACTACCAGATGAAATAAACCCCTGAGAAGATCATTTTCAAATTGCATGTAGAAAAGTTCATTATCCTTGAGGATCAGGGTTACTGACCCTGGTTGGCCTTCTACATCTTCACAATGAAATTTTTTGTGTCTCTGGGCCCCCCACAGGGCCCCAGAGTTGAACTTGGTTAGCACTTAGTAGGGCAGAAGTATATAGAATGCTAGCAGCCCCCAGCATTGAAAAGAATTCAGTAGAGTATTCAGTAGACTATTCAGTGCCAACTGGACAACTCCAAGTATATCATCACACTGTGGCACTCTAGGAACACAAGATTCTCAGACACAAAAGTTATAAAAGACAGAGCCCTCTCTGAATGTAACAATAAGGTTTCAAGGACACACTACATTGTGCTCCTGGAGATATCTAAGCTAGAGACTATTCAGACTAGCTGCAGGGCATAAAAAGCCATCAGTGACAAAATCCAAACCACAACACAAAATCAAGAAATGTTGCCTTAGAATCCAGTTCCAAATCCTGTCCTGTCCTTCCCTGACACTTGAGTTGTATGAGCTAGTATTTGACTGTACCAAGGGAGGAAATTGCTTATTATATTTCCCATTATACTTCTGTAACTATGTATGAAAATAGGGATGCCATCTATAGATATGAAACATTGCATAATGACAGCCTACAAACATAACGTGTCACCAGAGGGAAAAAACAAAGATGACAAGGAGGTTGTAAACAACCTAAATCAATCCATTGCAGGGATAATAAGAGCCACCCTCAAAGTCACCCTTCCAGGGGTAAAGCCAATTGTTCATAATTTGTAACTGCATCTAAACACTTATCCTGGAGGCAAGGAACCATGCATCACCTCCTGTTGCCAAAATGAGCAGAGCTTGCCCCCATTATCCCCCCACAACAAGCCACTGCACCAAGTAAGTGAATAACCTGCACAAACTTAATAATTTACATTTTCAGTGTTTCCCTATGCACTGCATGTGTATACATTGCTCAACACAGATTATTTTAGAGAAACCTGAACAGTTCATGAGGATACAGAACACTTCCTGTAGGATGCCATGGAAACACAGGGATATAAGAAAGGCTTTCAGGTGAGCCACAATGCCATGTACAGGTCCATTAGTGCCATGTCTGTTCCAACTACCTCCATGGGAGTTAATAAGACAGACTTTGGGAAAGTAAGAAGAGACTGGGGAAAATGCCAGGTAGGACTGACTGACATGGAGCAGATCCTGTAATTAGCTGGAATTAATGGTCATCTTTGCTGTTGTTTTTTTATCATCATAATCAAGAACTAGCCTGAGCCAGCAGCTGGATAAGGTCACCACAGCACTAAGCGAATGAGTTGAATGGGAAAACCCAAAAGTTAAGAGTGGCAGAAACTGTGAAGGTCATAAAAAGACCATCTAACTCAGAATGACAAAAAGAGAAAGGCAGAGATAATGCGAATAGATGCTTTCTAAAAAAAGACAAAATAAATTTACCCATCACCCTCAAAATTTCAAACCCTTAAAGGCACTGAATAGTAAAGGTTACATTAAGAATTAAACTTTTTTAAGAGGCAGAGAGAGGGCTACAACCAGCAGAACATAACCACAGAAAAAACGTACAGAGATCTCACTGCAAAGTCAGCTCAGGAGTAACATTATACCAAAATGTAATTTTCAGTAATTTTCCTAAGCAGTTTTTTTCACTTTTTTGGTTGAAGAGCCTCAAAACCTGTGAAAAATCTCAGACAAAATTTCAGATTGACAGCAAAGAGGCATAAGACGGTAACGTCTGGCTGTCTAAAGCTCTCTGTCATGTATTAGGCAAACATGGTGCAATGTTTGGGTTTTTTTCAAAGCTTACAACATTTCATTTCTTAAAATTCTATTCATTAGATGTACATACTGCAAATAATATATTAGAACATTTTGGTATTGTACCAGAAAAATGTGATGGCAACAAAATGTTATGCAACTGCAATTTTATGTAAGTGTCTAAGTGAAAATGGCCTACCTATTTCAACATCAAGAATTTCAATACTAAGATATTTGTTTTATGTGAACACATCAAAAAGTAGGATACTGAACCTATAGTTCCTAAACCCTTAGCAAGGCACTTAATAGGTATCTCCATTTACAGTATACACTGGCAGGATTTTTGGAAAATTCTAAGAAATATATATATATATACCAGGAAAACTTCAAGGGCCAAGCCTGAGCAATCTGAGTTTGAATTCAGTGTAATTATCTAGGAAGCAGGCAAAGACCACGTCATCAGTTTCTTCACCTTTTCTCAAGGTGGTTACTGCACTGTAGTGATTGAACTTCGCTTTCTATGGAAGGTGCTGGGCAAACAAGGTGAGTGCACAGATGTCCAAAAGGAGAATTGGTCATTGAAGGACTTCCCAGACAGTTTAACAGAAACAGCTGTAAAAGAACTGAAAGACTACACAAATTTCAACTTCATTTATGTATAGAGTTAATAGTAGAAGCCACTGGTATGAACACAGAGTTAAACTAACACAGGCTAATGCAGTATGTGCTTAGAAGCTGCCTTCTTTAGAATACATGGAGAGGTTTTAAATGACAAATATTACAAGTAAAGGGCAGTCCTGTGGTGTAACGGAGAGCACTCTGGACTCTGAATCCCAAGGTCCTGAGTTCGAGTCTCAGTGGGACCGTCCCCTGGCAGTTCAATGCCTCCCTGCCATCCCATCCCGTCACATCTCGGATGCTCAGCAGGGTCAGTCCCGGTTAGTATCCGGGGCTGTGACAGTCCCGAGGACTTCACTCTCACTGTCCAAGCTCGCTCAGCTGTGGCAAATGGACCTCAGGACTTAAATGGTGGGGCCAGTTCTGTGCACGCTGTGCCTCACCTAAAACATCCACTGTGCGGGCTGGAAGGGCACACCCACGTGGGGAGAGCCCTTCCCAAATCTTCGTTCGTGAAGTTTGGCCTTTACAAGTAACTAATGGATTAAGATCCTCATACTAAAAATAATCACATAATACAAGACCTGTCTGTAGAAAAATCCTATACAATTCAATAAATCCTATACAATTCTTCTGGAGCATCCACCATAGCTGGGAATGCAGGGACAGGGAGACGCCAATGGTTTTTCCTCTTTCTTTGTCCAGAAGACAGTACACAGGCCAGAGCATGGGCCTTGCCATACAGGATTTCTGTCTCAATAAAAGGGTTTAGGGAGCAAACACACAAGATCGCCTAAAGAGCCATCATAATATGTAGGAGGAATTAAGAACCAGCATTTTATATGAGCAGCATTTTTTAACAGACAGACTACTGAAAAATGGACACCAGAGCCAAATATTCCTGACAAAAAACAATTTCATTGCACCTATTTGAGATGAGGACTCACAGCCAAAAACCTGGTTTAGATTCAGCTGCAAAGTTATGGCCTTCAGTGTGTTGTACTAGCAAAAAAGAACCACTATAAACAACTTAGTAAAGCAGATATTGCATCTATAGGCAATATATTACAAAGTACTTCTACCTTCACACAGAGACACCTATTACTGCAATATTCAGTAGGGCCATTAGTTCAGGTAAATAATTAGTTCATAATTAGCTCATGTAAATAATGCATCCAGAAACACAGATAGCTAGGACTCAGCATACCGTACTGATTCACTGATTGTCATTTACTAGGATTGCAGAACACAGATGTTAGCAAAATAGTGACAGCAAAGTACATGAACACTATTCAGGAAGTGCCTTTTGTTTTTTTTTAAGGACAGGAAAATAGATGGTCACGCTATAACAGCAAATGGTTCAAAGATGCCATACATCAGCTGAGGAAGAATACTCTGACCTAAATTGATCAATAGGCACCCATTTCAGAGCAGCTCTTGAGTAACGCTAGAGACTTTCTGGATCCCTTTTCCAAAGGCTTTGGTTTCCCAGGCAGGATTGGAAAAATCATTCATTTCTACCTTTATTTAAATAATTGAGAGTCTGTTAATTAAAGTGGTTTGTGGCAGTCTCCTGCCAGGGCTGAAAGACAGGGTGATAAGCCTAACACAGCTAATTACAGCAGCAACCATCCTAAATCCTCTCAGAATCTGTTTCATAGAAATATCACTTTTCTGTGAAATAATTACCTCTTGCATGCCCAATCCTATTCCTGACATGCTTATTTTAATGTTCTGACATTTTAATGCCATCTGCCTCCGAGAAGACCAGCCTGACACACTGTCAGAACTCAATCCACGCACTGTCTTCCTACTCCCCATCATTTCACTCTTCCCCTGAATAGAGGAAAAATCGCTTCTCCAATGCCCAGTGTTATGATTTATCATTTGGCAGCATGAGTTAGGAGAAGCTACCAAAAGCAAATTACAGCAATTTTCAGCCTATTTGTACATGTTGTAGATACAGTTTCTGTGAAGTAAAGAGGAATCAAAGCCTGGTGCTCTTGGAAGCACCAGACTCTGTTAGATCATGTCTTCCAAGTCATTTGTGTACGCAATAAAAATAACGCACAGTCCTGTTTTCTCCTCCTCCTAACCCCATGGCAATGGAGGAAAAATCTCCTCTAGTGTCATTTACCTCAAATCAGTGAAGGAGAAGGTACAGAGAAATTACAAAGTGCCTTCAGTCAGACAGGATTAGTTCAGGCTCCTATCTTCCCTTTCCAGTACGTTGCCTACAGAAACAGCAAAGAGAAAGAAGTACATACACCACAGAGACACAAAGAATTGTCTCAGGCAACTCATGCAGGTCCCCTTTGAGAAGTTGAAACAGTGAGGCTTTACATTTCAAAATAAATCAATAAAGAACCAACAGTATTTAAAAAAGAGTTAGTCTCCAAACAGTATTTTCCCTTTTGAGCACTTCAGCAGAGCTAGGACTGTGAGCTGTATGCTGAGCATATACAGATGAATGTGCAGAAATAAGAAGAAACAGTACTTATATGCCCATGTTTGGTAAACAATGATTTTCAAACCAATGGACTCAATCCTGATTCCAGTTACATCAGCTATGAGATAGGAGTGCTTCTACAAAGATGAAAGACTACAAATAATCATCATTCATAAAACTACTGAAAATACAGGACCATTTTCAAACAGAACTATCTGCCAGTACGAATATAAGACAAAAAAAAAACTATGATACTGTTCCTCCATTTTGTATTCCCAGCTTTCTTTTCTAGGTCTAGTGATTGACAACAGGTACTATCCATTTCCACCAGGACTGGAAGCTCACTGGTACTTCTGTGTCAGCACTCCTCTCCTTGCAGGCTGTCTCTAACAACTTTGACCTGAGATTCTCACAAAGTCGGCAGAACTGTGCACTGCACAACTGGTTGCCAGGTGCTCATATATAAATATTTAATTGATACCTTTTTGTTTAGTAGCAACAACTCGAAAAAGCACAGATGGAATTACATTAAACCCTGAATAAATTAGTAAGATCACAAATGGGTTTATTACTTATAAAAGAATGCAAATAAATAATCTCTCTTTAAAACTGTCTCATGTCTTTGTATTAAAAAATATTGATTATACATTTTTCCAAGAAAATCACGCTGCTCTCTGAAATTTACAACCAAGCTAAACCAGCAAAGAAGAAGGAAGCCACATTCAGCATCCAATATACAACTAAACAGAGTCATTTGGAGCTTTCTTCATTAACAGAATTTTTTAAGGGCTAATAGTAAATTGATTACACAGAAAAAGAACCCCATGCCTCCTTAACATAGATCATAAATTAAAATGTAGGAAAAATAAATAGACATATCCAACAAAGAATTTGGACTTAGAACACTTCTTTAATTTGTTCCAGGACTACTACAATACATCTCTGCATAATTTACAGTACATTTTGTTCAAAAGACAGCATTAAATGTGGGATGATCTCCTGGGCAAAGCTCTCAAGCCTGCTCTAGGGATTCAGCATGCATGGGTGGCTCTCTCAAACTCCTCTGCTCTAACACAGGCAGTGTGGGGAGCAAACAAGAGGAGCTAGAAGTCTCTGTGCAGCTGCATGACTGTAGCACTGTGACAGATGGATACAGGCTCTTCAGGAAGGACAGGATGATAAGGCAGGACAGGGACTTGACCAATACATGAGAGAACAGTTGGAGTGCATGGAGTTCTGCCTGGGGATGAGTGTCACTGTACTGGGCATCTTTTACAAACCTCCAATCATGAAAAACGAGATAAGGCCTCCTTCAAACAACCAGAATAAGCCTTATCTTCACAGACTCTGTTCCTCATGGAGAACTGCCCACCCCAAGATCTGCTAGAAGGGAAACACAGCAGCCCTCAGATAATCCAGCAGACTTCTAGAGTGCATTACCGACAACTTCCCAACACAGATGATTAAGGAACCAACAGGGAAAGGCATTCTGCTGAACCTTGTACTTACAAACAACAAAGAACTGGCCAGGGATGGGAAAGTCAAGGCAGCCTTAGCTGCAGTAACCATGAGATGATGGGTTTCAGGATCCTCAGAGGGTAAGCAGGACAGTAAGCAGAACCATAGCCTTTGATTTCAGTAGAGCAGACACAATCCTTATCAGAGATCTGTTTATATGAACCCCATGGGATATGGGTCTGGAGAGAAGAGGGGTACAGGAAAGCTGGTTGATACTCAGGGATCACCTCCTCTAAGCTCAAGAAGAGTTCATCCTGACAAATAAAAAACTAAGAAAAGGCAGCAAGAGGGCTGCATGTGTGAGCAAGGAGTTCCTTACTGAACCCAGACATAAAAGGAGGCTTAGAAGAAGTGGGAGTATTCATTTCATTGTTAGTCTTCTGATGATTTATGAGTCTGAACTATGGGACATTTTGATTGCTGATTTATTTCCAAATGATCCTTCTGACAGAACTAGGACACACTGCATGCACTTCTGGGCAAACTTTTGCATCAGCAGTTCTTGGGGGCAGGATCAGGATCTAAAATCACATGGGTTTTCAAGGAAAAACAAAATCTTTATGTCCGTAAAACATATAGAAACAGAACAAAGACTGTTGATCTCAACAAAACTACGATCTTTTGGAATAGATGTATTTTCAGGGTCTGAAGCCAAAGCACAAAAAGCTGACTCAATATGATGGCATTAGTAACTTTGTTCTTTATTAATAATGAGGAGGAAAAAAATCACTTTACTCCAGAAAAGCAATTTCAGAAGAGGTTCAAGTTGGACATCAGGATGCATTTCTTCACAGAACGGGTTGTCCAGCATTGGCATGGGCTGCCCACAGACGTGGTGGAGTTGTCACCCCTGGAAGTGTTTAAGAAATGACTGGATATGGCACTTAATGCTATAGTCTGGTTGACAAAGAGGTGATTGGTCAGAAGTTAGACTCAACTTCAGAGGTCTTTTCCAACCTAAATGATTGTGTGATTCAGTAGAAAGTGGGATAAAATTTATTCACACATATGTGCAGTTATTCACATGTTAGTATGCTTTTAAAAGAAGTTATTTTATTGCAATTAACTGGAACTGAAATTTCACATCATCAGTTCTGTGAACTGATTATTAAATATTTAATATCTACAAAATAAGTCATAACAATGTTTCCCACATACTGCCCTCAAGAGACTTCTTAGGACACATGACAGGAGTCAGCATGCAGAGACCACTGTGTACAGGTTCTGGAGGGTCTATGCTACATCAGTGAAATAAAAATGACTCAGTCAAGATGTAACTGCCTCGGCACAAAGATGTGTCAGTTTCTGTGATTAAATAATTTGTCAGTTTGATCCTCAAAACGATCTGTGCATCTACAGCTCTAGCAAAAGCATGTAACTCCTACACATTTGCTTCCACAGCTGAAACATCTTAATGAAAGCAGTCATTATTTTTGTAATTTACTTCCGAACTCTTCAGAGACACCATCAGGTAAAGCAAGACACGTTTCTGCCTGAATACTGCTTTCTGAGCCTTTAGTTAAGGTGGAAGAAATTTAAGGAAAATAGTTTCAGGCTTTCCCTGTTCATTTGTTCTGTGCACATGAGAGCACTTCATAAAACCCTGTATCACTGCTCCTGGTTGGGGGTGGATCAAGTTTTCATCTTTCCTCAGTTCAGCACAAGAAGAGGAAAAAAATACATTGAAAACAGCAACATTAGGCACAAAAATAATTTTGAGTGGTACTAAGGGCATTTATGGCACTAGACTCTCACTTTTTGAAGCTCCCTTTTGAGTACTATGCCTATGACCTGAACATCTTTCTTTAAGAACTATCCAAAAAGCAACAAAGGTTAATGCTCTGTAATATAGATAACTTCCCTCCTAGCACTAAAATGTCTTTTAACTTTAAGACCATGTCTTTGAGCAATCTATGTATCACTTTTACATCTGCAGTTTAACTGGCACGCACCGTAACTCTAATTCACAGATTGTGACCAGAAATTCATAGAATCATAGAACCATTAAGATTGGAAAAGATCTGCAAGATCATCAAATCCAGTCTTTGACTGAACACCACTATGCTCTCTAAACCATATTGTGAAGTGTTGTGTCCACTTGTTTTTTAAACACTTCCAGGGATGCTGGCTCAACCACTTTCCTGGGGAGCTTGTTACCATGCTTAACCACGTTTCCAGTGAAGAATGTTTTCCTAATATCCAACCTAAACCTCCCCTGATGTAACTTGAGGCCATTTCCCCTTGTCCTATCACTACTTGCCTGGAAGAAGAGACCAAGTTCCCCCTTGCAACAACCTCCTTTCAGATGGTTGTATAACACAATAAGGGCTCTCCTAAGCCTTCTTTTCTCCAGACTGCACAACCCTTGTGCCCTAAGCTTCTCCTCATAGGATTTACGTTTCAGATTATTCAATCATAGACAACTCAATCACAACTTTTCACTAGTTACACCTATGCTAACTTCTCACTATTAATTTCTGAGAATCAAAAATCAGAAGAAAGAGCTTGATATCACATCTACAGGAAGAGTAGAAATAACAGAAGATTGATCTGCCAGGGCAATTTCTGCCTGCTGTATTAAATATTTTGTCCCTATTAAGGCCAATTTTTTATACAGAAGTGATGGCTTCTATACAATTTCTTTACTTGAAGTCAGGGCTTAATTACTACCACTTAAAACAACTCCCGTAGGCAGCTGAAAACCTGCAGAAGACAATGCCCTGTAGGACCACAAAACAAAAAATAAGGCATAAATACTAATAAGAAAATGCAAAATTGTTCATTTTAACTTTTGCTTCATAACCACTACTCTTCAGTCATGCAAAGCTCTGATTAGACAGTTCAAAATATTAACAAACCTTCAGTTCTGGAACCAGAGAAGGCAAGGAAAATCTTTCAGAGGTGGGAATCTCAATGAACTAGGATTATTGCCCATAAAAGCAGGGACAAAAAGTGGTGGAAGACCTGGCAACAGAAATTCCTAAAACCAGACTAAATGCAGCACAAGCAGTACCATAATAAACAGAAGAGTAACGCTCCAGACCACTGGAGAACACCTAGAATTTA
Source organism: Sakesphorus luctuosus (assembly GCA_013396695.1). Taxonomy (NCBI): domain Eukaryota; kingdom Metazoa; phylum Chordata; class Aves; order Passeriformes; family Thamnophilidae; genus Sakesphorus; species Sakesphorus luctuosus. The sequence continues at coordinate 308,900 of VWZD01008198.1, forward strand.
CTTTCCAACTCCAAGTCAGTCAAGTGGCAATAGAAGCATTCAGCTAACAGATGTCTCATTATATCTAATCACTGAAACAAAATTAATCCAAGAAAAAAAATTCAGTTTTATATTACTGAAACAGTTTGTTCATTTGACAAAACTAAAGACCTCTAACCCATTCTCCTGATTTTAATTACTATTATGCCACCACACAAACATCTTAAAATAATAGTCCAGAATTAAAATATGAATATGAAGCATTATCATCAAATGTTAATTACATGTTTCTTAAAATTGTCTCAGATTAAGCAAAATATGTATTTTGTATCTGCAGTTGTTATTTTATGAGGAATTAACTAGAAAGGTAAGTTATGCCTAACACTGGTCTTTTTTTGTGGCACTTCTAATGCTGAAGCCTAACGATTTCTAAATATAAAACACTACTTCATTTCACGTTCCTTTTCACCAGTTCTGTAGATTCAGAGACAGTAGTTCTGCAAAACCTGCCTCTATTTTCACAATAGGCTGCATCATCCAAAAAGTATGCACTACTAAGTGACTGCAAATCAGAAGTTCCCATTCTTCAGAAATGTATTTTGTCCAGTCATGGTTTGCTACCAGCATTACAGTTATTTGGAACCCTGTAATTGATTCTTGCAGTGCTACCCCAAATAAAAAATATGAATGCAAATTTTCTCTCTACACTGATCGTGCAAATACTGGCCTATTGGTTGTCACTAGATAACCAACAACCTAGAATACAATTTTTATAGGTTATTTTGTTAGTTGAATTCAAATCACAGTAAGGGGAAGAAATCATAACTATCTTCAAAACACGCTCCCACCGAGGGAGAGAAGAGGAGAAAACAGGTTTCCATGGTTACTTTGTTAACCATCTCCATTTTGCTGTTTACATATTTTATAAACAAGACACTATAAACAAGAAGAAATGAAATATTTATTAAGATCTACATTACAGAAAGCTCCCACCACATGTCACATCTGTTTCAACAGCTGACTGTCTGAGGAAGCCCTAAAAGACACACTGACATCTACTAGCTGTTGGTGCTATCAGGTACGTTATATTGGACAAACCATTACTGAACACGCATAGAAGTCCTTGACCCAAGTTCACTTACTAGTATTTCATCAGTAATTTATTTTCAGTAAGAGATAATACCTTGCCTTGAAACCAATGCTAAAATTGCAGGGGTTTCACTTATAAGTAAAACTTATTTCTTGGCTATCAGCTAAAACTTACTGATCACCAAAGGCTGCTCTCCAGCTCTATTCATTTCAACAGCCACAGTTTTAATAATTTACTTCTACTGCAAGAAAAGTTCCTCTTATATCTTGAGTCATTACCCTAAATGAAAGGTTAATTCTACATAACAGCACTTTTCAGCAAAAATGTGATCTAAATCAGTAATTTTTATTTTGATTTCCTATAAACTTTTATTTTAACTAAACTTCTTACTGCTACGGGGAAGAACAACAAGTAACTCTATGATACCACTAGCACTGGGAAAACTCCAGACTCACAATGAAAAGCTCAGAAGTTCTATATGGAGTACCCAGCATGGGAAATTCTGGAGGTATTTTGGAGTTCTTGGTATTGGGATATCAACCTCATTCAGTTAACTGGCAGCACTTAGCCTTGGGTCCTGTATGCACATCCATCACACAGGAATGAGCTCACTCCAATACTGATCGCAATCCTGCAGTCCTGATCTCAGCAAAAGATGATAAGTCGAATAATAGAACTCTTGAGGTTGGAAAAGATTCTTAAGATCATTGAGTCCACTGCTGAATCCATCACTAAACCATGTCCCTAAGTACCACATTACATGTCTTTTTAAATATCTTCAGGGATGCTCACTCAAGTAGTACAGTACAGTCTATTTAAGTAGCATTCAGAGACAGCTATTTGTTTTCAAAGAAGCAACATTTTTTCTGCTCTGTCCTAGGCAAAGAGAGTCCTGGAAACTGTTTTGTAGCTTAAACACTATCAGCCTGTCTACCATCCTACAGGCAAACTTCTATATTTCACTGTTGCTGTGTGTTTGCAAAAATTTCTGTCAGTGAGCACATTTATTATTCTGTTAGACAATCTGTGAATTCTGCAAAGATCAACTAACCTCTTTTTCATGGCAGGATCAACTCTACTTAGGTTACTCTTGATGAAGATTTGCTCCTGAGTTGGTTCTACTCTTCTAGGACATTCAAATGAGAAAATCTACCTGAGCAAGTCATGACCTGTTTGGCTCTGCTTTTCCATCCACCCAGAAAAGACATTTTACATCTATACATGAGTTTAGCAGAACTAAAGGAAAAATATACATACTGTAGTTTACATTCTAATGTTAGCTCCCTACCACTTGTCAAAAAATCGAAGACAATATTTAAAACTATTCTGCCTGACTACCAAGTTGCAAATATCCAATACTTAATATTTTCAGAGCAATAGTCTAATCCAGATTTGAAAAGCAATTCATTGTACCAAAATGCTTGATACATTTTAAAATAATCTCTAAATCTACCATAACTGTCTCTGAAAGCACTAGCACATGGAATATTGCAATCCCTATAGCTACAAGAGATAATGTTCATTATATAACACCAGTATTCACAAAAAATAGTAGAGCAATACTTATTACTTATACATCCTGATTACTTCAGTCAAGGTGGAATTTTTCTTTATTTCATGGGAGGTTTTTTAAGTTTGGGGTTACATCACCTAACACAATTAGACCAGGCAAGCAAATGGCATTTTGCTATTCACATATAACAGAACAGCAGAAGGTGGTTGGAAAGTGCAGTCAACTTTTCAAGTATCCAGTTATGTTGCTTGCAAGAAAGTGCTAAATCTTCTCCAGGAGAAAGGAAGACTTGGATGACAGCTGACAGTAAGAATTATCCCTTGGTTGCCACAACCTTAGCTCATTCTTCAGCACTGAAATTACATTTTTGGGCTACAGTAGGAAGCCTACAGCAGGAAGCCTACAGCATATTATTTTACTCTCTTATTTCAGACAGCAAAATAAATAGAAGCTTGAAGGTTTTGACCCCTCATTCCTTCAAAAACATACAAACTTTACCCAATTATTTACATGTAACCTCTAAGATGGACTTCTGCATAAGATTTTGATTCACATGGTCTAATTTCTTCAGGAGCTAAGGAAGGAGTGCTTCCCCTTAAACTGCATACCATAAACAACACATTTGCAAAGATGTTAACTGACATATTTTATACATGCATTCTTGATTTTACCTCAGTTGCATAAAATATTGCTTTTTACTACAGCTCCCTATCTACATTTATAATCCCTCCAAATAAATGCAATTAAGAGCACACACTTTTAAAAGTCACATTATTTCTTTTTATCTTAAATTTGTAACTGTGACAGAACAATTCCAAATCCAATAGTTACTTCCTGTCCTGTTTTATCATCTGTTCTTGGTGTTACATAAAGTGCTTACACTAAACATTGCTGATCTCTTATATAGCACTCTTAATCCATAGATCTCAAAGTATTTTACAAAGGATGATCATTACCCTAATTCATCTATGAAAAGAAAAAACAGGGAGATCTTCAGGGTGAAATTCAGATCTCACTGAATTCCCACAGTCCACAGTGAAACTGAATCGCACCTCACATCATAGTACCATCAGGCAGCCAGAACAGAATCCATACCTGCAGATGGATTCCAGAGCCTTCCCCAAAACTGTTGGCCTGTGATTTGCCCTCAGTAATTCAACACACCATAGCACTCCAAAGAGAATAGGGCTTTCAATACAGTATCTTATTCAGCCTAACATGCAGTAATACACCTCCCATCCCACATAGGCAGCACTTTTAAACAATGTACTCTACCCTTCTCTGGGTATCCTGCTTACAGCCCTAAACATACTTACGTTGCCATCAGTGATGGAAATCACTGACTCAAATCCTCTATTTGGGCTTTACTACTGAAATCAATACTGCTGCAGACAGATACGATGGTAACAAGGACTGATGCTGCCACTGGGGTGCCTCAAAGTATTTTCACCTCCACACACAAAGTCTGAAACAACTCGATCTATGGGTAACTAGATATGAGTTGTCAAGCCTCCTGTTTCATCCTTTTCTTCCCTCTTTTAGATTTATTTCTCATGTTCATTCTTTGCACCTTGCTCTAAGTTAGGTGTTTTAACTCACAGACTTCCTTAACTCTATAAACCCTCCTGGACTATTCAGAGAACCTAGAAGTAAGTGCTGGAGCTTAGAGGGACAAGGACTGAAAGCAGACCGCGTACTAACAACCACACAGGTTACTGGGGTATCAATCTGATGGAAACTGCTGGATAGCCATAAAAAAGCAGTCCTGCCACCACCTGCTTCAGTAGCATGTCTGAGGATGTACTATCAAGACATTTAAAAAAACTGTGTAACTTACAACTTCAGATTAAAGTTAAGGAGTTATTGTTTTGACATGCTGTATCACAACTATCTTAAAACCACTTATGGACACAGGCAAGGTGAGGCAAGCTGACCCTGAGCACAAAGATGAGCCAGAATCATGATCTTCCAGAAACAATTCAGAGCCCCACAGTCTCCATAACACTCCACAAAATAAACTAGCCAAGGAAGAGAAGCTGTCCTGCCCACAAGATGTATAGGTTATTCTGAGCAACTGTTCCTAGAATCGCTATGAACTACCTCCTGTATAAACTGGTGCTTTCAGGAAGGGAAGGTACAAAAGAAGAGATTGTATAATAGACTGCATCTTCTGGATGCACATTTCCTAGAATGGGATCGTCTCCCAGAACTCAGGCAGTCAGGCTCCCGGACTCCCATGCCATTCCCCGAATCCTCCGCCAGACTCCAGGTGCCGCCGGTCCCTGCGGGGCGGCCGGGCGGGGCAAGGGCTCCCCCCGGCGGCAGCCGGGACAGCGGCCGAGGGCCCCGCGGGAGGTAATGGTGATGCGCCTGTCCCTGCTCCTCCTCCCGGGACCGCGGTTAATGGAGCTTCCCCGCCCCCGAAGAAGCCGCAGGCAGAAACTTAAAAGCCACTGGCACCGAAGGACTTATTTCCCCCCGCAAGCGGCAGGTTCGTCCCGCGGTCCTTTCTCAGTGGGAGGATGGACGGACGGCAACCTCCGACTACAAGGAGTTTAATCTCAGGCTTGTGCTGGCTACGATCTCATTTCCTGTGCTGCATACAACTAATTTACCAGAAGCTGAAGTAGAAAAGAATGCTTTTCTCATCCTATTTTTTCCCACATTTTTTTCCAGCTCTGATCTACATCTTAACAATTCTGATATAAATAGCACACGGCTTTCCGAAACACATCTAAAACGTAAGACGTGAAATAACTTTGAGACTGAAGTTTATACCAACCGCATCCTGCTATCTGGAAGAGGTAATCACATCTCTTACCATGCCAAAGTAAAAATATGGACCACAACATGTAGAAGACAAAAAGACAACGTTAAAAGGACTAAAAAAAAATCAAAAATAAAACAAAATTAAGCAGAATTATGTAAACATGCTCTAGGTCATATGAAACTTTATATATGTTTAGTTTTAACTAGAAGTGCTTGGTGAAACTGGAAGTAGTACATAAAAAATATTTCTTGTGCAACTAATATTTCATATATATTCACTCCCATGACTTTGCAATACAGGTTGCTCAGCTATAAAAGATGCAAAGTCCCTCAGACTGAAATCATGTGTAAGCTCCAGCCAAGTTCTGGCACTTACAGTCAGAGTCTGGGACAACAAAAGTTCCTCTGACGTAGTTTCTTAGGCTACACGAAGAATAGATCCAGAAATCTTACAGTCTCAGGTGATTCAAGACTGCTGGGCACACACGTTCTTCAGTTACACTGAAATACCACCTTTGATGCAGCTCCAGTAAAACACTCTGTAAAATTATTTAAAAACAGCCTGAACTGAATCTCTAAATTCTTCACATTTCACAAGCGGTATATTACATGCTCAGAGGTAGTAACTCAAATACCCAGCAACAAAAATAACAAACTGTTTTAATTCACAGTTGCAACACATAAACATGATGAGATCTGTACATTGTTAATCCCAGCTTCCCCATTCCAACAGTTTAAGTTAAATGTCACATTTACATAACATTTACATAAAGATTCAGTTTTGTTTATACAAAAACCAGTCTTGTTTTTGCAACATGCTCGATGCTAATTCATTATGTAACAACAGATTGTTTGCTTAAAAAAAAAAAACAAAAATAAAAGGTTTAATTTTGAGAAGGTGTTTGAGAGACCACAGTAGCTCTGAAGCAATTTAGCACCCAGTCTTCATTACTGTTTCATCAAGTTTGTTTTAAAACAAACAAGGTGTTTTGGACACTGTCCCACTCTAAAACAGACACCCCAACTGATTTTCTACTTCATGGTCACTTCTACAGTTCACACTTACACCCAGTACACATACAGCAGAAGAATCACAGATCTTCCCAAGGCAACCCATTAGAGTTTAGTTTAGTCATGGACCTTTAGCAGTGGTAAGGCTGGATCTTGTAGCTGGGAAAATTTTAGAGGATTCCAAGCCCTGTCCAGCTTGTTGTTTGTTCTTTTAAATATCACTTCAGTGTTTTCACTGCTTTCAACAGGAACACAGTCAGACCAGTGCTGACCCTTTCAAAAATTGCCAACTCCAGAAAACATGGCAAAAATTCCAGCATGTCTGAAAGCAGAGCTCAGAGGAGCCTGCAATGTGGCAGAGCTGTATTTTTCAGGTCCTCCATGTAAAGGTCTCTGTGGATGGATTGACTGCTGTTCTCTTCTGTGTTTCAGAACCTTAAAATGATTTTTGCAGAAAAAAATCAAGGCCCCATATTGAATGTAAACTTAAAACAAGAAAGAATTCCTAAGTTAATACCATTACCTCGTCACAGCAATGAAATAAACACTTCAATTTTAAAATTACTTATTAGACACACAAATAATCCCATGTGCTGACTATTACATTTACTTGTAACAACCCTATATATTTGGTTTAACATGTGCTAACTTAATCACAAGTTTTCAAGTAAGTCTCTACAAAAGCTTTCTCCAGCACATCACATCTACAACATTAACAAAAAATGGCAAGAATCACTTTTTGTTGTTCTTAGCTCCCTGGCTAAGGAGGGCTTACAGTGGGGTGCTTTTTTCCATAGGGATGTTTCTGTCATTGAAACCTAGTAACAGCCTGTTTCTGTGTCCAGAACCTTGTTTCACAGCTGGATGCTCTTGACTGAAAATACTGCCGCTGTTTCCACTGGCTTTATCAGAGCTGCTCCAAGATCCAGGGGAGTCAAGACTGGTGAGTATTTGCTAGAGTTTCATGCCCTACTAGTCCTTTCTTGGTTTAAAGGCAAGGGATTAGAAGCATAAAGGACCCAAAAGAGAATGCAAGTACAGCAGTTGCACATATTCTACGCACAGTGGTCCCACTTGAAGATGGCAAAGCAAGTACCAGCATCTCTAGATCCTTCCCCAGGAAGCATACCAGTAGATATAAGAGGAATGATGCAGTGTGTCATTTGCATCCTTGGCAGTCTTTACTCTCTACAATACTTTGATGATTACAGATAGACATAAACTGCTTTCCTTTATCCAGATACATTTCTGTTTAACCAATACAGTACTTTTGTCTCAGCATTGAATCAAGTGAGAAAACTGAGACAGAGACATAAAATCAAAGACATACTGCAGGTTATTCTAAAGAAAAAAAGTATTGTTTACTCAGTGAGTCTCCCATAGACACACAAGCTACATATGTAAGTTAAATGTATCTGCTCCAACCAGTCATTCAGGACTCTCAGGTAGAGCAGTATAAAGCTTCGGCAATACTGGTTAGATTAACCTCATTTGGATTAGAGCAGCCAAATCCACACAGCACAGAAATTGCTCCTTAGGGCACCAATTTTTTCTCAAAGTGTCTGAAGTAAAGTGAGGGTCAACACTATGGCCATTTTTCATGGCAAAAGACTGAGGTTACATGCTGACTAAAAGCACAGCCTGAAAAGAGAAGTCCCAAGGGTAAAAGCTAAGAACTACTAGGTGATTGCATAGGGCACAGGAAGACGAAGTTGTTGTACTTGTATCCACACCACCTGTTGGAAACAAGCAGACTATCAGTGCAATTAACTCCCAGAACCACACTCAGAATTTTTATTCTTGAGGAAACACTTTGGTAGGCTCCAGAAGACAGTTTGGACACACAATGTTCTTAGAGTTGGGGTTGTTCAGCCTAAATTACACAAGGCCTCCAGGGAGACCTTACTGTGACCTTTTAATACTTAAAGGGGGCTTCCAAGAAAGATACGGACAGACTGTTAAATAGGGCCTGCTGCAGTTGGACAAGGGGTAATGGTTTTAAGCTAAACATTACATTTGTAAATTCAAACAGATAGAAGGAAATAATTTTTTATTTTAATGAGGGTGATGAAACACTGGAACAAGTTGCCCAGACAGATAGTAGATGCCTCATGCCTGGAAATACTCAAGGTCAGGTTGGACAGGGCCCTGAGTAACCCAACCTAGCTGAAGATATCCCTGCTTGTTCCAGGGCAGGGCCAACCAGGTCATCTTTAATGGCCCCTTAGAACAAAAACTATTGTATGATTCTACAGTGTCCATGCCCTGTGGATGACTAGGTGCCCAAGACACAGAGTGAACCAAAAAACCAAAGTTCTTGACAAAGTGGAGAAGAATGTATCCCTGTAACACATCATAGCTAGCACTGTCCAAGGCAGAAGTGTCTATCCAAATACCTTTATCAATCCTGTTGCAAGAAAAGTGGAATCTCATTAATACTGTGCTGCCTAGCCCAGCTACAGTATATTAAATATCAATAGTACTTCATGGGCAGCACAAAGCAGCAGCAGAGACTGTATAGCAGTAACACTGGTTTTTGTTGGGTTGTTTAGGGCCATGCATTACACTGTACCTCATACAGAATCTGTGTCTAGCCCAGCATCACCAAGCTTACCTAGCAATGGAGTTAGAGAACTGCTGCACCACATGCTGACTTTCCAAGACCTGTGTGTACTAAAGAGAAAAGGGGAGCTCAGAAGTGGCGGGGTTTGCTATTGTGGAGGTTTTTTTCGTTGCATTTGGGTTTTTTATTGTTTGGTTTTGTTGGGTTGTTTGGGTTTTTCCAACATAAACAGTGATAAAAAGATTGAGGGTTTTTTTCAGCAGGAGCATAGATTTCTTTGGCTTCAGATGGCTTAAAGATGTGGGGTCCCAGGGAATTCCACAGAAAGCTGAAACAGGAGTTGAGCCAGATGATGAACAGGTATTTTCATATCTTTCACAATCATACCTTAGAGGTGCCCTTTTCCTAATTAAAATCAGGAGAGGTGACAACATAGTACATTTTGATCCTAAAGGTAAACTATGCCATGCTTCACCTGAGAAAACTAGAAAAGGGGGTGATTCTCAAGTTTCCTATTTGGAAAACCTTTGCATCAGGGAATAAGCTAAACCTTAAATAACCTGAATAAGCTAAAATAATTGCAAACCATGGGGTGAGCTGAGAGCACTGCTAACAGATGGGCACCTTTGGGAGATGCTGGGGGTGCGTGGTCCTGCAGCTCTCTTCAAAGCCAGATCTGTACTGAAATGAGTATGATTCACACTTTTTCAAAGGCACAGCAGTGCTGAAAGCATAGAGATTTTTCAAAAGAATCTTGCCTACAGGAACTGTCATTCTTCCCCACTGCCCTCATCAGTGCTACCCTAAAGGAAGCACTCTTTGGCATTAGGACAGTAAATATTCTCACAAGTTCACGGTTTTATTTCACCCAATGCCCTGTTCTCAGCACTGGATGAAGCGTTTGGATAAAATAGTTTCAGTGAGCAAAGAGCAACAGGCAGCCTCTCTTGCTCTTTCCCCTCTAAACTGCTAGCCCAAAGGCTATTTCTCTGTATTTAAAACTCTGAAAATACACCCATTGCCCCATACTGTGAATGCTCAGATTAAGGAGAAAAAGGGTTGTTTTTCCTGGAGTTACATTGGGAAAATATTACTATGTTTGTATAGCACTCATGTGATTTAAATATATGATTAATAATTTTGCTGATCACAGAAGTAGTAACAAATAGATTCTTTTATATCATTGTGTGAAAAGTGGCCAAGTGACCTTCCAATTGTAGTAGTGTATTTTTCACAAGTATATCAAACCCATTTTCATCACAAAAGTCCTCATCTTTCCCCTGTGAATTTCCAGGATTCCTGCTTCAACCACGATGGTGCAGCTAACAAATGTTCAAAACCCAGATCCCCATAAACTCAGCTGCACTTTGCTTTCACCAGTAGTAGTCCCATGATGCCACCTGATTTCACCATGCAAGTACCGTGATTAGAAACCTAGTCCCAGAATCCAGTTCAGCCCAAGTCAGTAAACAACACATTATTAGAGTATAATATGTATCTGTCAATAACATTTAAAAAATGGGATTTCTGAGCATTTATGAGCTATCTTAAAAACAGTATCAGAAGCACAATTCAAGACATACAGAAGTGGACAGAAATTACTTTATATTTATTTTTTGCTAAGAGCACAGAACATGTAGCTGTAATTCCCCATAGTACTTTGTTATCATGCTTCACTTGGGGAACTCACTGAGTGTTTATGCCAGGCTAGAGCAGTCCTAGTTCTTTCAATCAGCATTTAATCTGGTAGATTGTCCTTTCAGCAGAGACTACTTTTAGTTTTGTTGGCCCCACATTTTTTATTTTAAGTGTCATACTTGGTTCCCTGTTCCATGTCAGGGTGGTGTCATTATATTTACAAAAAATATCTCTTTAGTATTTCAAATTGCAAAACTGTGAAGAGGACCATTTATGACAGACATTTTATAAACAAAGAAGGAGATGATCTGCAAGTTCTCAGGGGCAGACACTGCCCAAATACGTAAAAAAAAGGCAATAATTTTCTAAAATTCATAAGGCAGACTGATAGCAGAGATTAACATCAAGTCCTCTGTTTCCTAGTTCAAAGTCATCTACTAAAACAAAAACATTTTATTAGAATGAGCAAAACTCATTCTGGTACAACAGAAGGGAAAAATTTTTCCTCCTGAGCAGTACAGTTACACAGAAAGCAGATAATATTTCCCCAGGTAGTTAATATACTTAAAATGAAGTAGTAAAGTTAGAACACCACACTGCATAGGATACAGCTGGCTTTGAAAAAATGATACATTAGTCAAAGATGACATTCAACTCATTTGAATTCCATGACTATTTGCAGTCCAGGATCACACAGGCCTATAACTCAAATACTGCATCCCCACAGGATGTAAAATGATGCTATATGAGACTACCATCTTATTACATTCTTTGTATAAATCAAATTAAAACATTTTATGCAAGACGCACTACCAGTGACTCAAACTTAGCACATCAATGCTTACCATGATACTGCTCTTGGTTAAGTACTTGTATGCATTCCCAGGAGACCTTCTGGTGCACTGTATTTCCTTTACAACAATAGCATAGTTTTAAACCATTTCTTAATATGACAATTTCAATTTCTTACCTGATTATTTAAAAAAAAATCTACTGGTCAAAATATAGATGCAACTAATTTGGTAGAACTGATACTAGAACTTCAATATACTCAGTGGTCTAAAAATTCTTAAAACACACAAATATATTCAGCAATATTGACACTACAGCTTTAACAAAGAGAGGTGTTTATTGAAAGTTGTCATGTTGCTCAAATGTATCAAGAAGTGGGTTTGTCTGTGCAACCTGAAAACAAATCTGACCTTCCCTGTGACATAGGCTTCATGTGATCTCATGTCATTTATATTTTTTATACCCTTTGTATTATTGCCCAATGGGCACCCTTGGACAAACTACCATTTCTTCTTGGATTTAGCAATGGTACTAATAATCTAGAGAAGCTGAGGACAAAGTGAAGAGAACACCTACAAGTGATGCTGAGCCTAAGGCAGAGAAACACTCCTCACACATTTATGACTCTGTCTAGAGCTGCATGCTTCTTTTACTAACTACAGTTAAGAGCAAGTAGCAGAGTTCTAAAAACATTAGAAAATACATGCTTCAAGTGAGTGACCAGAAGAGCAAAAACAAATCAGGAGTAACCAGCCTGTTAGAGCTCTGGGAGTCTGTGAATTGGTGCCAAAATCCACTTGCATTAAGGCTACAAGGACTCACTTGTAAAGACTTAACACGGTCTTTAACCAGGAAACACGGCAAAGTAGCCTAAAATATTGAGTTCAGTAGCAAGGCCAAATCAAGGAAAGTGTAACACCATCTGATCCTTATGGTGGGACCCAAGCATCATACTCTGGCTCATGCATACTGGGTTTGTTCTTCCAAGGTAGAGTTCTTCACTGATAAATATGGCAACACCTTAGTCTAGTTAATTCTCTAAGTGCCCGAAGACCATGGCAAAATTCACCTTCCATGGCACATACTACACCTTTTTGTAAAGATTAGTAGATAGTAACAGGTATTTTATTAAAAATGAAGGCAAACACATTCTTAGTGAACACCTGTGACTTTGCCCACAAAAAAAATTCCAAACACCAAAATCAGTTCCTCAGTGTACCATACAAATGTATTAACCTCCTCTTTCTTGTTGAAATGCCCTGCTTTAATCACTTCATTCCTCTAAATGTCAGCAAACAAACTATTATTCCACTTTCCGCATTCATCTTCAGAATATTGTCCACCCTATGCATTGAATCAATTCAGTTTTCTATTGAGAATATCAAAATTCCCTCCACATTCACAATTTTCTATGAAATTCAAGCCCTTATTAGAAGGTATAGGAGTACTTGAGTGACCAATGAAAAATGGTTTTTAAAAGCTTTTCTTCAGTACACAAAAAAGTGAGATTTTCTCAGGAGTAAGCAGAACACTGTCACTGAAATTTCCTGAGTCAAGGTTTTCCTGAAGGACACCTGAAGAGGTTCCTTAGAGAGTGACAATGAGTACGTATCCAATACAAATAGTTAAAGTTTCTCAATACTAGTATATAAACAGAAGATGAAAGACAATCTTGCTATAGGAAAGCGTAAAATGGATTGAATTCACATGGTCATTTCTACTCCTAACAGAAATGCTTTTTAATACATTTGCCGGTTTCTGCCACAATAGACTTACTTTACTTCGTGGTAGCTGTTAAGGGGCTGTGTTTTGGATGTGTGATGAAAACAGTGTTGATGAAAATACAGGGATGTTTTCATTACTGTTGAGCAGCACTTACACACAGTCAAGGCCTTTTTTTGCTCCTCACACCACCCCACCACCAAGAGGACTGGGAGTGCACAAGGTGTTGGGAAGGGGCACAGCTGGGCCAAGGTGACCCAAGGGAAATCCGACACCATATGGTGTCATGTTTGGTGTATAAAGCTGGGAGAAGAAGAAAGCGGTGGAGGGATGTTCAGAGTCATGACATTTGTCTTCCCAAGTCACTCTTACCCATAATGGAGCTCTTCTTTCCTGGAGACAGCTGAACACCTGCCTGCCCATGGGAAGCAATGAATGAATTCCTTGTGTTGCTTTGCTTGCATATGTGGCTTTTGCATTACCTATTAAACAGTCTTTAGCTCAACCCACAACTTCTCTCAGTTTTATGCTTCTAATTCTCTTCCCATCACTCTGCAGAGGAAGCAAGCCATGTGGCTGCATGGTGCTTGGCTGCCAGCTGAGGTTAAACCACAACAATATGGAATTGAAATTCAAAATAAGTATTAGCTTACCTGACCAGAAAGCGATGTAGCCCAACATCAAAGCTTCTGTAAGAAAAGAGATGAGGTGAGGAAATTAACATTGAGGACTTCTGTCAGTAAGAAAAAGTTAGATCACATTAAATTACAAGAACCATGTCTGAAAAGTTCAGCACTAACAACACACATTGACAACAACTGTCAGTGTTTCTTTGCCTTTTCTATTTCCTCCATTGCACAGACCACTCAGGAGAAGCAAGCTCACAAACAACGTACTAGCAAATCCTTGATGCTGCAGGAAAGTATCTGTTGATTTGAGACATTTACCTAATATCTTCAGTATATGCCAGTTTTATGTGACTATCAGTATAATCCCAGATTAAATGTGTGCATAACAACACAATTGGAAAATAAAAATGTCTTATTTCCAGTGCTGGACTTGGTCTGAAATGGGCTTACATTTCAGGTACACAGAAAACATTTTGGCATATCCTAAGCAGCATTCTGTTCCAAAAACCATAATTGGTCATTTTGAGTACAACACAGCTCTTATTTTAACAGTATTTCTTGCAGTGTGCTGGTTTCTCACACAAAGAGGAAGAGAAATCATCAAATAGTTAATGGCATCCTAATACCAGCAGATAGATAATAAGCTGAGAAATTCTACTCATTTACCTGGGTGGAGAGGAGTGAATTTCTCACTTAAAAGCTGCCTTGCAACAGAAAAACAGTCAGGAACATGTACCTGGTCATCATTAAAACTGTATTTTTCACATTCCTTTCCTGAAATCATTCCCCACTTTATTACTGATCAATTAAACTGCATGAAATGCATCCAGTTATCTTCCTCCTGCGTGGACACATACTATAATATGGCTTCCACTCTTCACTAAAATATTCCATGTTGTACAAACAAGTCTTCTGCATCAGAGCTGCCCAGAGTCTGTTTTTATAGCTCAGAAATCTTTTTCTTCCCAGGACCAAGCATTCAGTATGTTTGTGCTGGGATGGGGAGAAGAAACTTGCACAGTTTCAGAAGAGAGCTGTATGCTAAACAGCCACCTAGCACATCTTCAGCCAGGCTCATCATTGCAAGTTCTTCAAGCAATTCTCTGATAGCAGTGACCAAGCTGGTACAATCTCTTAAGGGACAGAAGAGTTGAGCTTCTTGTAGACAGGGATTTGGAGCATAAAAATATGACTGCTTTTGACACTGAACCAAAAGCCAAAGGACCTGGCTTACCCACAAGCATGGAAACTGAAAGGTCCTGTTAACTTGAGATGATCAGAGCTGAAGCAGGTTGGGGTGGACAAAGCTGAGGCCAAGAGGGTTCAAGACAGGGAGAGCAAACAAGACTGTGCAGATGCCATGACATGCCATCTCTTCTGTAATTTTTCACTTTTTTAATGCACTTGCTATTAAAAAACTTTTATGTTTTTTTTTCATCTGGACTTTAGCTATTGGGTATTTTGTGGAAATATTTTAATAAATATTAAAAAGGAACATGCATAAAACTAATTTATTAGAATAAATGAAAAGGAAAAATTATCAGAGCCTCACTAGGTATAACTCAGCATACAGAGACAGGACCCATTATTCCTCTGTTGATTTTGTACTGATACATTTCAACATGATCCTGAATTCTAAACAGTGTAAGCAGTTGTTTAAGAAGTGTATGTGTATGGACAAACTTCACGAACGAAGATTTGGGCAGAGCTCTCCCCACATGGGTGTGCCCTTCCAGCCTGTGCAGTGGATGTTTTAGGTGAGGCACAGCGTGCACAGAACTGGCCCCACCGTTTAAGTCCTGAGGTCCATCTGCCATGGCTGAGCGAGCTTGGACAGTGACAGTGAAGTCCTCAGGACTGTCACAGCACCCGGTACTAACTGGGGCTGACCCTGCTGAGCATCCGAGATGTGACGGGATGGGATGGCAGGGAGGCATTGAACTGCCAGGGGACGGTCCCACTGAGACTCGAACTCAGGTCCTTGGGATTCAGAGTCCGAAGTACTCTCCATTACACCATGGGACCACCCTGTTTAAGAAGTAACTGCATTATGATCAACAGAATTTTGAGAATAGATAGCATCATCTGAGTGTGCACCTAGATCCTTGATTAGTTCCAAAAGCAAGAACAACAATGCTGAACAGTTTCAAATTGTAAATGCAAGAAATGGTTGCATTACATAAGGCTATAGATATTGTGTCCATAGGTTAATGAAGAGAAACACTGTGCAGGGCAAAAATAATGAAAAGACAGGATTATGGGAGGCTCGTTTTGATGGAATACTCCTCCAAGTACTTCTCAGTGTTCTGTTTGTTCATATTTAAATACATACTGCAGTTAAGTCTACAAGTAAAGTGAAAATACAGTGAAGTAGCAGTGGAAACAGATCTGGTAAAAATGCATCTATTCTCAGACAGAAAAGTTAAAAAGGAGTAAAGAAAGAAGGGTTGTAGAACAATGTTAAGACTGCAACCTGGGGGTTAAATAAGCAACTTCATTTAATGAAAAAAAGGAGAACAAATAATCACATTGTATTTGCATTAAAAATTTCATAGTGATCTCTCCAACATCAGAGGACTCCACCTATGAGGCATAACAGCATCACCCACAATTAGCACAGAATTACACCTGCCATATGTACACTGACGTGGCTATCTACTGTCTATAAAATACAACCATATTTACTTGATATTACAACATAATTTATAATGAACTTCACATAGCTTGTTAAATCCTGACGTTCTCTGCATAATACAGGATTTATCTGGCAGTTCTTGCAATTTAGGGTGCCTCAGTTACATAAAAGTTTCGCAAATGCTTTCAAAAATTCTGTAACAAGCACCATTTTTCAAAATAAATGCTGTCATTAAAATCTGTAACAAGATAAAGGATATCCATAGCAATATAAGTAAAAACTGATTTACCAGTTATATTCTCTATTCTGTTTGAATGTCAGAAGTAATATAATATTTCAGATTCTTGAGAAATAAGTAAAATCTAGTTTATCAAAATAGTAATGGTCTTTGAACAGAGCAAAATCTTGACTTGTGAGTGGAAAAATAAAAGGGAGACATATTTAATCTCGATTTCATAATAACATTACACACTGCAGAAAAATTGATAGCTATTGTCCTTATAAAAACATCCCTAATTCTCTTGCTCTGAAAGGCAGTTTTGAATTGCAGTTCTGTACACACCTGTCATCCTTTTGTCAAGCATGGAAGATCTAGTTTGATACAATTCAACAAATGGCTATACATACAATCCATCACCATCAAATTTGTCTTTTCCCAGTACATCATCTACAATTGGTGACCAACAACATACCAACACTAAACCAACAAAGACCTTCTCCAAAATACAATCTTTGAAACCTCTGCCTGCGAGCATACATCTCCCTCCTCAAGGTGCATCATCAAAATTATGTCACAGACATGCAGCTTCTGCTCTGAAAGCAAAATGCATAATGCAACAACCTGCCTTCAAATCTGCACTCAGCACAAAGCTGATGGGGGAAAACTAAAAAGATAGAAGCAAATGGCATCCAGTGGATTGTTTATGGTTCCACTTTCCATAAAGCTGTGCTGTCCTTTAACTGATGTACAAACCCTGGTTCCTCAACAGAGGAATTGTGTGTGCCTTTAGTACATAGCTTTTAAACTCAATGAAGTTATGCCAGCCTATTCTGTTTAAGGACATTACCCCACACTTACCTAGACAAAAACGGCTTATTAGCTGTGTTGGGGACTACAATTCACAATTCCAGTAGGATGGCTAAAGGACCCCCATCTCACAAGGAGGTTTGATTGTTGAAACTTCATTGCCAGTGGTGTACAATGATACAAAAACCCTAAGTACTGAGCACATGTCAGGATCATAAGCAACAATTTAAATCTAAGCTACCTACTAGAGACATTTTTTATGACACTAATTGCAATAATTTGAATCACCAAATCCTTCTTTTTTATATCCATATTTTTAAGTCATGTGCTGAAGAGAAACCAGGGCAGCTTTGTTTTCTGCCTGTTACTCCTCAGGACTGCTGGACTGCACAGTACCCCTGGAAAGAAATCCCAACAAAGCATACAACATGCAGCAGAATCTGGGAAGATTTGACTAACCGTGCATTTCAGCAAAATTGCCCCCTGCAAGAAGGCAATATATCACCACTCAAAAGGTAGTGACATAGTTCTTGCTTTGGGCCCCACCTTCAAGAGAGTAGATTTAAGTAGATAGTTTGCCATGTAAAGAAAAAAAGAAAAATAATAAATTAGTAGCACAGATGGAGACAGGCAAATGTGATACTGTGTACGCAGAGAGTGTATTGCATTGTAGACAGAAATATCCCAGACACCTTAAAAGCAGTCATGTTGCCAGTAAACACTTCTGAATACAGAAAGGAGTGGTGTAACTTCTATAAGCAGGAGAGGAGTTCAAGCAGCAGCACTACCCCACACTTCCCTGCAGCAAACATTACAACTGCATTTAAATCTCTTCAAATCAGTTAGCCCAGCTGCCATTTACGGCAATGATGAAATACAACAAGTGGGTTACTTATTATAGTTTAAGTACTCTGGGTATTCACCATCTCAAAAATAGCATTGTACTTGCTGCAACATTTCAACAGTGGTTCTTCACTATTCTTTTTAAAATGTGGCAAAACTTGACATTAGAAAGCATACCTCATACCCATATCCTCAGAGTAACCTGCCCTATTTTAATTGTAGAACAGTGTTTGCAAGACAAGCCCTTCCATTAGCTGTCTTTGCAAATAAATGTGGCATTTAGCCAGTGAGCTGCTGACCAAGAGTCTCTCCCATAACCGAATATTTTGCACTGGAGACTGAGAGGTCATTGAATGACAACTGCTTTCACTGACACAGCACTCAAGTCACTTTATTGTTCCCAATTCTCAAGCAGTATCTTACAGCAGTGGTGCCCAAAGGACTAAACACAAGAATTCTCCTGACAGATGCCCCATCATTTAGCAGTTTCAAACTACTTTTCTGGATTCCCCTATATCTGCTCATGTTTTTTTCCAAGCTGCCTCTGGCAACCTCCCCAGCAGGCAATCCCTCAAAGATGAATGCTTCCAAATTACCAATAACCACAGGTGTGCAATGTAAATCTGAAATAATTTTTAGAGCCTTGTCTGAAGAGTAAGATTGCTATCTGCTTTCCTGGTAGTAAAGTCTAGATATAGATTTCTAAGTGCTATTATTTAATGTTTCAATGAGCTATAAAACTTTGCTAAAGCAAATCCTCCCAGATAGGGTGTGCCTTCCAGGTAGAGTAAGGATGTACTTTCCAGGTAGAGTAAGGATGTACTTTCCAGGTAGAGACTGCTACCAGTTGGTTCGTTGTCATCTTCATTATTAAGTAAACATCTGGGAAAGCCAGACATGTTTTTAAAATACACTTTGCCTGTCTATAGCTTGCATTGATTCAGACAGTTTTCTGCAAGTTTACCTGAAGCCTACACGTTCATAACAAAGCTTCTCTTCTGTGACAATCAGCATAATCCTTCCTCTAAATAGCATAACTTCTATCATACTCAGATACACTATTTAGAAAGCTGATGCACAACTTAGAAAAACAACAATTAAATTGTCACAGAAGACTTTATAGTAGAAAAAAAATACAGCAAGCAAACTGAAAATATTCTCTTAAGACACCCAGATTGCTTCATGTGGCCGGTTTTTAAAATGAAGGTAGAAAGATGCATGATGAAAAATGCAATCCAGTAGAATAAAATAATCTGCCTGGATTTATCTATAATCCAAACTAGGGGAATATACTTTTGGACACTGAGCCTTTAAAGTCACACTAACATTTTTCTGGGGACTCTTTTGCCACATACAAGCATGTTCTTGGAGCTCTCATTTTTCACTTCAGCCTTCAGTTACTGCCATATACTTGGTGAATTCCACTCACATACAGATATTAGTCTTCCCACTGATATGGTAGTAGTATTGAGAACATACACATATATGGAGCTCTCTTGGCATTCCTTCAAGCTAAACAACAACAATCCTATTATTTCCTATGCATCTCCATTTTTACCATGCAACACAGAACAAAAATCCTAGCTCAGACAAATGAAAAAATTCCTGCTTAAGTGAATTCCATGTTCTTTTAAACATGAAGATCTTAAGAACTTGCTAAGCCTATATCTCAAGCTTCAGTGGACTGTCTTTTGTTTGCACGCTTTGATTCTAACCATCTGCAATGCACCAAACTAGTGGCAGTTTTCTTTCATTCAATGCAAAAACACATCTAAAAGTAAAAAAAAAAACCAGTCTAAGCTATTTGAAAGAAAAAATATGAAGACTGTCAAATGCTTTCATATCATATCTTTGACAAACAATTTCTTGTTACAGTAATATAAGGAGGACTTGTATATACATGAAGATATCTTTTGATCATATTCTTGACACTTGCTTAAGGACATACTGGAATTTTAACACTTCATGTTTAGAGAAAACACTTTGAATCTGTGTTGTTTGTCCTGGAATGGTTCAGCAGTACACCAAGTTGCTGTTTGGTTTCCTCCATTATTAGAGCAACCAAAGGCCCTCAGCCTGCACTGGATGCCTCCACACAGAGCTCCTGCTTGGTGCTGTAATGCTGTGCAGCACCAATATGGCCAATGCAGAAACAGACATCATACTTGACAAAAAGGGTACTCTGTAGCTATGTGATCACCAAGGTAAAACCCTAAACATTTTACTTGGAAAGTATTTACTGCATAACATCATAGGGAGAAGCTATGGTTTCCTGAAGCCATAACACTGGTGGAAATCTACAATGAAATCCTGACCCCATCAGAATCAGCAACAAAACCCTCACTAATTTCAATGGAAGCAAATACACCTTGACTGACTCTGGACAGCCTGTATAAATGCAAGATACAGTCCAACTTTGGAATACATTTTGTTAGACACACTTTTACCTCCAAGCAGAAAATATTAGTAAGTCTCAAAGCTCCCCCTGCACAGTCTCAGTTATTAGCTGGGATCTCAGGCTGGAGATGTGCATCGTAAAAATAACCTACAATATGACAGCTGCAAGGAGAAAGTTCTTTTGAGGACCAGATAAACATACTTCACAATGCTAGTGGCCTCCAGCCGACAAATTGGATCCACGGCCTAATATGTTTTGTTGTTTTATTTCAATTCAAACACAGAACTTGTATTATTTCAGAAAGCCTGAGGAAAGTTTTAATGATTCTATGCAGTGACTCGCCCTCACTCCTGTAATCTCCTGGCCAGAAGGAGAAGCAGAACTTTCAACAGGCATCAGTTATTGCCAGTGTTAATCTAAGATTAGTCACAGGTCTGTCTATTTCAGAGGCTTTAAAATAACACATTAATTCTGTTTCTCACATATCCAATCACACTGGTTCTTGGTGATACAGTTCAACAGACACTTTCTTAAAAAGAGCAAGTCTCATTTGTATTCTGATAATCTCTCCTACAACCCTTCAGAAGAAATATTACTTTAATTTTATACCTTCCCCGATTCTTCAAAAGCTCATGAAGAGTGGATGAAACCTAATGCCCATTAGTGGCAAACTCCCATAGGGTAAGTTCTCTCTCAGTCTTTCTCACATAAGACTCATGCACTGCAGCGTGATTATCCAGTTACTATGAGATCCCTCTCCTTATTGCGAACAGAACAAACAGGTTTATTAACAGCCATTACTCATTTTTTACAGTAGTTGTGAGCCAGCAGAGTGCTGTTTGCTAAATGTGAACAGCAGTAATAATTTGTATCTATGCAGAGGTCATGTCAAATACAGTGAAGAATGGGCTTCACGGGTGATTAGCAGTAGGTGGGCTTAGCTTGACTGTCAAAAAAGGCCAGCAATTTCAAATTACAGTAAAAATGCAGCTGTTACACACACAAAAAAATACTACAAATTATTATGTAATTCAGATCCAAGAAGGATTAAGGCACTTCATTATTGCACCTCCTTTTACACTCCAAAGAAACAGACATTTTTTCTCTACTGAAGGGATTTAAGGAGTCTTTTAAAGCTTTAATATAACCAGCAAATTGAGCTGTACAGGAGATAACTGTAGCATGCACTAATTTAGCTGATGTCAAAAAAGCAGTTAAATCTTTTGTCTCCATCAGTAAGAGAATGACTAACCAGTCCAGAACTGAAGTCTTTCACATATACAAGTGACATGTTAGCTAAAAATAATGTGTCACAGATCAATACTCAGCTTTAAGCATCACAACAGTTAAGGGGAAAAAAACAACAAAAAAACAGTAAATCAGGGAGAATGTTTATTTTCAACTTTAGAAACAAGTTATTCCACTACCAAAAAGGTGCAGTAATTCTGCAATGAAATGCCCAACAATCAGGCCAGCTGAAGTATTCTGACACTGGCAAGCAGGTGTAACATTTCTAACTCCACAGCCTTTCTAAGGAGGACTCTCCTCTTCAAAAGTCCACCCTGGCCTGAGCTGTCACTCTGTTCAATAGCTGTATATTTAATACCAACTCCTACTGCTTAGGGGTACCAAGGAGTTGTAGGTGGCAAGTCCTGTCTTACATTCAACCCTAGTTCTTACATACCAACAGAGGGAAAAGGAGCCCTTTCCTTTCCAAGACTCACACCCAGCATCCTCAAAGACCACATAAAAAGCTTCTCAAAAATGAAAACTAATACTCATTAAGCATTTTAAAGCATGTCATCCACCACTCTACGCACACACAAGCTTTCCACGATGAAAATGCTCTTATAAGTTATTTCTACTACTACACTAGATATGGGATTGGATTCACTGTACTTGTACATACAGAACACACAAACCAGATCTTATGACTTCACAGTGTTAAAATCTCCAAGCACGGGCTTCTGCACACTTTGCCAATATTGATTTATTCTAGCCTTAATTTTCAATACAATTTTCTCTTACTCATAAGCACTAGGCCATTTCAACACTATTTAGTCCAACTATACTTTTAAATAATCTTCTTTTCACATTTAAGGTATCATCATACAGAGTGGGAAAAAGATGCCTTTTAATTTTGAAATAGAAATGCTGCAGCATTAACCTTTTTTAATATTAAAACCAGTGAGAAGTTAGATAATTAAAAGACATTTTTATTTGCCCTGATACACTTTCTACAACACACTAAACAACTTTTTTCTTAGATGTCAAAGGGTGGAAATATAGAAGAGACACCTGAACTACAGAGGAAAGGGAAACATGGATGAGCATGTTCTTCATCTTCCTGTCTCTCAGTTCCAGCTCCTGCATATTTCCCATCACAGGCATAGAGTGCTTTCATAAACATAGCTGTCTAGAACTATAGGATAAGTACAAATCACCTGAAAACACCTGATCCTCTTGAAGCTGACTGCTAGGCCATTTATAGCACTGAAAATAAGATTTTCTGTTCATAGTACAAATAAGCTTAGTACAGTATCCCTGGCTCAAATGTCCTTCACAGCATCCTCTCCCCAGGCACAGAACCCCACAGAAGGTCATCCCACAGCTTTGGAAAGCAGCTGTTGCTGCAACCCTTTTCACAGCAAGGTGGGCAGCAGGTCTGAGCCACAGATCTGGACATGCCATTCAAATTTCTACCAGGCTTTGAGTAATTCATACTGAAACCTTCTTCGAACTACCATGGAGATGTGCAGCTTCTTTTCACTGTCTGCCTCTCCTTCCCTCATGCAAATTTTTCAAGGATTTGTAGTTTCACTGACTCCTGAAGATACCTGCTATGTAAAGGATTTGACCTATCATTTAGCATCCTTCCTTTTTGCCCTGCAATTACCTCCAAATGACAGCACAACAATAACAGCAATTTACTGTTATTACTAACATATAATCAGAGAACTAAACTCATAGGAAGGAGAAATTTAGGGAGAAAATCTGCTACCTCTCATTTTAGACCATCCATCAGCCTACCCAGAAACATGACAACAAAAGAACACTACAATACCCAAACAGAAAGAAAGAGCCTTTCACTATTTGTCAGAGTACAAGCCCCTAAACATGTAAAGACACATTATTCTGAGCCTAGAGGCAGGGATGTCATCCTGACTACACTTATCTGCAGTGCAGCTATAGTTGTTATTGTTACAGGCAATTATGCTTGTGTTAACTCATGCCAGACATCAGCTATGTGGGAATTTAAGGAGGCAAGCTCCCCAAATCAAACACTGACTGAAACACCATTGCTGAATTTATTTAAATGCACAGGTGAAAATGCACTTAAGTGATCACATTTTCTCTACAAGTCAGGAAATCCATTTTCCTGGCTTAAAAAAATCTATTCCAGTCATCATCATAAACTAAGAATTGGCAATTGAATAAATACTATCAAGAGTTTAACTCAAAGGAAAAGATGGTCTCTGTGTACTATTATTCCAAAATTACTGCAAGTGGTCACAGTGATCTCTTGTGCTCACATGCACACATAACACCAGTATCAGACTTGTCTTTTCCCAGAAAGGAATCTGAAATGAAGGGAAAAAGCCCTGCTACAGTCCATTTTGATAGACATAAGGAACCATTTCCAGAGAGAGGAATGTTTCCAAAACAACACTAAATGTAGACAAAAAGTATCAGGATGCAGAAGAAACAGATGCAGATAAATTTACATCTTCATTTGCAGATTCATTTTCCATGGCTTGGTTATAGTAAAGAATGTGATTAGCCCACAGCAAAGCTCTAATCCATAATTATTCAGTGAGACCTTGCACAGAGACCACTTTTCATATAAGGCAAACAATGCTTTAGCAATAATGAGGCAGGTAAACCAGGCAGTATCTTAGAATTCATAACCCACATGACATTTTTGGATGTCACCAAAACATCTATGGAATAAATTTAACATGTGTTCACATAGAAGTGTGAATGTGTGTCTGCACACACAAGACACAGCCCTCTTGGCGCACCTGTTAGCATGCAAGGTAATGGGGGTTGATTTATGTCAGACTCTTGTCTGGTCAAGGATGAGGGTGTTAAATACAAAGTGGAATCTAGAATTTGTAGTATGGTGCTTGAAAATGGACAGATCTTTGATTGCAGCTTTTATTTTTCCCTTGCAGCATTTCTTCAACTCCATTTTCTTTATCCTAGATTAAATTCTTCTTACAGTAAAATTTACTTTTCAAATACTACTTCCTGAAAAGCCTCTACCCCTGTGGAGACTAGCCTATTTTAGACATGCATCAAGTTTTAGCACAATTTGTTCCCAACACACTTATCTCCAAATTATTTGGGGATAGGATACTTGGGAATGAACAAATTTTAAGGTGGAAAGACAAAGAGGTCATAGAACCATAAAAATGGTTTAGGTTAAAAGGGACCTTTAAGGATCATCTTGTTCCAACTCCCCAGCCATGGGCAGAGGCACCTTCCACTTGAATAGGTTGGTCAGTGCTCCATCCAACCTGGCCTTGAACACTGCCAGGAATGAGCCATCCACAACTTCTCTGGGCAACCTGTTCCAGTGCCTCACCACCCTCTGGGTAAAGAATCGCTTCCTATTATTTAATCTCATCTTTCACTTGAAAACCATTCCCCCTTGTTCTATCACTATCTGCCCATGTAAAAAGTTTCTCTCCCTCTTTCTTATAAGTCCCCTTTTAGGTACTGGAAGGTGCTACAAGGTCTCTCCAGAGCCTTCTCTTCTCCAAGCTGAACAACCCCAACTCTCAGCCTGTCTGCATAAGAGAGGCGCTTCAGCCCTCAGAGCATCATCAAGAGGTGTTGTGTTTCTGCACATTTCAAACCAGAGATAATTGGTTTCTTATGCCATGCTGTTCCCACAGCATGTCAAAACACATCCAATCAGTATGTCCAACATCTCTGCAGAAGAGCACTCCTCACACTCGGTAACACAGTATAGAAACAAAAACGGAAGCACCATTTTTTCCCCCCCACAAAGAGTGGGTCTGTTCTAATTTACAAAGTGACAAGTTTCTTTGTGCAATACAGGGCCAAAGTCATTTATGAAAACATCAAGATGTATCTAGGATTTAGTTATGTACTACCTAATGTTTCTGTAGTTTCCACACCATTACTCTTCCACTGGGATATTTTTCCATATTGAAGTAATTTGCAAGTTTGAGCAGTAGCACAACTTTTTCCAGTTGCACTACACAATTCACGCCCCCACCTGAAAAGCTGTATGGCAAGCATCACCCTTCACTAATTCTTTAAAAGCACTTGTAAGTTTCCAGCAACACTGGTTCTCTCCCAGAATTCATTACCCTGCTTTTAACCTTGGTGACAAAAAATAAATTTTAATTCCTCATGACTTACGGTAAAGCAGACATGAAAAACCAAGTTCATGTGCCACTGAACTGCTATCCTCTCTGGAAATCAGGAGCTCAGAGACTCCTTTTCTCAAGTACATTAAAGATTTTGAATAGCAATACATTTATCATGCATTTATTAGATATGCAGATGCGTATTTGGCAAGCTAATGATACAGTGGTTTCATTTTACCAGGGTAACACATTCAACACCTGCATTTGTCTTGAGACAGCAAGCAAGATAGATATTTTTTTTAACTTGAGAGATTGTCTTGATTAGATGCAACTTAGGGAAAATCTACTATAAGGTTGATAAATTTTTTAATTAAAAACATTTTGTTTTAGGTTTGAATGGACACAATTTGGTTTATTGTTTAGCACCACAAATAGAAAGGTAGAATACTTGATTTGGTTCTTTAATTCCTGCTTTGCTTTTCAGCTCTAGAGAAACTTTAGGCACTCTGTGGTATCCTTCCTACCTTCCTGACTGAAAGTTCTTCCACCTACTGTATTCTCAGTGAATTATGCCATCATGTACTGATTATAAGTGACACTGGTCTGGATGGATCGGATCAAAAGCTTTGCTATGCTCAAAGGACACCTTTGAGAGGTGGCAGACCCCTAAGCAGCATATTTGCATTCCTTACACTGTGACATTCACGTTGCCTTTCTTTTCAGGCTACCTTCTCTCCTTCAAGATCTGCACTGCTAAAAGCTTTGGGACATAACAGTAGCACTAACTGGGTCTTCAAAAGCCTAGCCAGCATAATACCCTGTTCCTGACAGTATTCTCAAGTGGACAGCAGCAAGAAGAGTAAGAGTGAGCCAAGCATACACAAGCACTTTTTTCTGAGCAGTGTCCCTGATGCCAGCCAGCAGGTAACAGCAGTCTACTCCATATCATCTGGATCATTCCAGCCCACTCCATTTCCCAGCCTGACTCTTAGAAGCCTTTAATAAGCTTTACCAGACTACCCTCTTACAGAAACAGAGTCGGGTACAAAAATCTCACTCTACCAGCTTAAAACTAGGCACTGTATTATTAACATTTATTTACGTTCACATGGAAGTCCTTGTATTCACAAACTATAAAAACCTATTTAGCATCTTAAGGAAACACAATGTCACTTCCTAAGGCTTCACAACATGAGCCATTTACTTTTCCCCTTTTTTGCTGGTTTGTATGCTAAACCCATATTTTCCCAACTTCCTGTCCTGTTCAGTTATACAGTGCAGAAACAAAGGCTATTCCTACACAACATGCCAGTATAGCACTTAAGACTGCAAAGTCTGTGGGTAGTGTGATTGAAGAGAAGGGCATCATAATTCAGAGCGTTCACAAAACTTCTTAGATAATTGAGAAAAACCCCTAACACTAGCACCTACAGAAAGCTCTACTGTCTACAGGACTTTGAGAGCAAGAAATCAAGTCAAATATATATTAGCTGACTTTTTTTGACACACTGACAGTGAATATTTGATATGAATTAAATAATTAGGCAAAAGGTAAATATCAGCACTTGGCATTTTTTGCTTCCATAAAGAAATAACTAAGTTTTCCACTTGGATGTTGGTTTCAATTTTCTTGCAATTGTTATATTTTTTCAGGGATGCCCAATGATTTTACTGTGATACACCACACATATTTGAAAGTGCAGAGTACCTTTTCATGGCTTGTTACAACTACCTGGCACAGCAGTGTCACTGGTATTTGTGCAGAAGTTCATTTTCATTTGGCACCTCCAGAGCAATACGCAGATTCCCTGGAATAAGAACTGGGAACAGGGAAAAATTGCTGCTGCTTGCAACTCTGCTTGCAAGGGCCAGTAAGCCAGGAGGTGCCACTCTCAGGAGTGCCTGGTAAAAGTGACAAATTTCAATATTAACTCTGTAGGTCTTCAGTTCAAACTCTGAAAGAGATTTAAACCAAGGCAGGTGTTAGTAGCTCAAATAATTCTAGTAGTTTTTTCGTTTTCCACACTCTATGCCTGCCGCATTTCTTTAAATATTACAGATTCACAGTTGCCAACTATTATAAACTATAAAGCTTCCTTGTTACAACTAGCTTCCAGCTGAAAACAAAATTAAAATCTCATCCAATAAAATTGATAACAGCAGGCCCACTGTTTTTATGTCTAAAATTAAAAGCTTTACTCATATTGCAAAGCAAAGACAGAGTAAGCACCCTTCTGACAGGCTCTGCACTAACACAACATGAGAAGTCTCTGCACTAAAGAGATGACAGTCTAAATTTTAGGAATGTTTTTAGCAATCTGGGGCACAGAATCCCACAGACTGAAGGAATATTGGACAGCACAGAGAAAAATAAGAGAGGAGAAAAGTCAAGTGAATCCACTGTTACACAGAAGCTAAAACATTAAGCAGAATCCCCCTGAGAGACAGTTTTCAGTGACACAGATTTAAAGCAACCATATGATTTAAAACTCATACATTTTTGGCAACATACTGTGTTGAAATGTCCTTAAAAGCAACGGAGATTCAGAAATTCATCCTACTTCATAAACAAGTACCATTTTCATAGTACATAGTATTGCATTGAATACTTCTCTACCATATGACTCTCCAAATTGAAGTGTTATAACTACACCTTTCCTCATGTGATTAATCAAGCATTTATTTTCCTTCTCTGGAAGGATTTTGGTTTAGACAAAATCTGAAAATGAGGCATTTAATAGATAATTAGAAAAAAATGACTGCTATGTTACTGAAGCTAAGTAGGCTGAGTCTAATGCCAGCAATTAAGAGGATGAATACACTGAAAGAGGTGATCGGCCTTATCTGTCCACAGTGTGAAGAAAGAACCATCAAATTGAAGTTCATTTAAAAAGTACTAAAGATGAATCATGAGGGTGAGAGAAAAAGCACAAGCACATGAAAGCAAACACGGATGTGAACATGAACACACACATGTCCTTACACACAAACTGCCATTTATCAGTAATAAACCATCTGAAAAGCAATAAGGACTAACCTCCACATTTTAGTGAAACTGTGCATCAGGCTCACACAGCAGGGCAGAGCTGGAGGTTTGAGCCCATCCATTTGAAGGAGAAGGCCAGGAACACCATACAGAACCAGGTATTTCACATAAAAAAACAGTACTTGAGCTAGAGCCAGGCCACCTAAAAGAAAAAATAAACACACCTTAAACGAGTCTTAAAATATTTTTAAAACCTGTTAATACTGATTACCTCCAAACAGCAATTATTCAAAGAACTAAGGCAAGCATCACTGGTTGATGGGATACACTACACCTACTTTTGCAACAGCCACAGGACACAAGCATGTGCACTTATGGCATCAGGCACACACAAAATAATACCAGCATTCCAATACGAAGGCACAAGTATGTGTCTGTAGTCCCACTTTCAAAAATCTTTGGACTGTGGATGTTGCTATGCAAAAAATAGATACTGACTTATGTTGAGTTAAAATCAGAACACATTGATACAAGCAGTGAACATTTACCACAGGGAGAATAAATGTTACTGTTGCAAAACAAACAAACAAACAACCGCTCTACTCTTGTTGCTCCAGAACAGACATAAACAATGGTTATCATAGCAGCTTATCCTGACAGCCCCACAAACATCCCATGTCCTGTCACACTGTTTGAGTCCCCAAAAAATACCCCCTACCAGGTCCCTTATGCTGCAGACGAACTCCACCTGGGATAATATTTAAAGCATATCTCAATTTCTAAACCCATAGGACAAAGATCTCCTTAAGGTGCTCTAGCTGCCTGATCTCCAAAGGAGAAATTTTGGCATTACATTTGCTCACAACTTAACCACAGGGTATGGCACAAAATGCAGCATCTTACACAGATGTGAGATGAAAATCAGACATATTGTCAGAGTTGTTATTCATACAAGTAACAACATCCAAATGCAACCATAAAGGAAGAAGGTCCATGTTAATATTCTAAATGTTTTCTGCTGAACAAAATGGTATTGACCAATAACTATAAGTAAAAATACAGTAAAAAGCAGAGGCTGACACCTTTATAGAAACTGGTGAGTTCACGTCTAAAAGACCCAACAACTTTGAACTTTTCCATCTGACTGACAGCTGACATAAGAAAAATCTCACAAGGAAGGGAAACTAAAACTATACTTCAGTGTAGAAAAATATAAAATGCAATTGTTACATCTCCTGTCATTCCAGTGTTCTGCTTCCCTCACATATTAATTGATTTATTTGACTGAAGCACTTTAGATATTTAGCCTAATTTCAAATCTTTCCAGTAGACTTTCCTTGGAGACAAAGTTTTCAATCTGACTGCAGCTATAGATCATGAACATTTAAATAAACTTCCTTTTTTGGTGGGCAAAACAACCCTTTTGCATTCTACTGACTAATGAGTATACTAAAGATGACAACCGAAAGTTAAAAATTAAAAAATCATCTACTGTATAACAATCTAGAGTGAAATTCTGGTACTAATAACATAAAATGCAAGATTCCTGCTAGCCTACACATGGCCAGTATTTTGCTACCACAATCCAACATTTTTAGTTCTAATATCATGATCCATGTGCAGGATAGGAAACAGTTGTGCCCTACCAGATAAAAATTGATGTTAGAACAAAATACCGAGACATGAAGCTTATGTTATTTTACTTCAGGGAAACAGCATCTAGTTTTCAGTAATTTTTTTCCCCGGAGGAAAACAA